>VXBO01001577.1:29912-40054 GCA_013400135.1 Rhinoptilus africanus | reverse complement strand
TCCCAGTTCAAAGCAAGGCATGTAGATTTAGAAGCTCAAGGATAATCCTGTTACATGACTTACCTGTTTTGGGGTGGATTGTTTCCCCCCAGCATGTTTCCAAACACTGTTTAAATAGGTACTGAAATGGATATGTGTCATGTATCCCCGCCCCAATGACAATACATTAATGACTTGGATTTTGTTACTCATTTCTTCATTCATTGCTGCCAGGAACATGTGAAGAAATAACTGATAGGTCTCATGTCCCAGTGAACAGAGCAGTATGTTCATATGAGAAACACACACTTACATTTGGAGGTTGCAGGAGGCCTCTTCTAGGTATTACTTAATCTTTACCTGAAAGAAGAAAACACAATTTAGAGGCTTTTAATAGAGAGGGTCACAAAATTATTCAATGGAGAAATTCAGCCATAAGTGCTCATTATGTGGGAAGAGATGTATTCTCCATGGGAATCTTACTGAAGTCTTCAGAATAGGACAGTTCAGTCTGGGGAGACTCAATTTCTATTTGACTTTCGGTTTTTTGGCATATAGTTACAAAATTCTACATTGCTTTACAAGTATATACTTCTGCCACAAAACCATCAAAACAAAAAATTTCGATAATCATTAACATTTAGATCAACAATTATCAGCTACTTTTTAAAGTATCAATTGCCAACATGACTACTGAGTAAATAGTATTGTAATTGGAAAGCATCACCATCACAATACCATGTATTTTAGGGTAACTACTAAACACAAATTTTGCCATAAAGCAGAATCTTGATAAACCTAATATTTCTTTGGTGAGAAGCTTCAACATTAGGTCTTTTCATTCAGGTTTTCTTTTAAGCCTCAACCCAAAGATTATGAATTCCAAGTTTAATTAGATCTGCTCTTTAGAACAAGTCACAACTCTGTCCTTACGGATAGCGCACCTAGAGATAATCAGTCTTCTAAAAGGGTTACATGACATGATGTTAGCTTCCCACCATGATACGGTAAACCAGTGCATTGCCTGAAGAGAACAAAAAATGTATTTGACATTTTTGTACACTGTTCGAAGCTGCTTGTTAGGATCTATTTTAGCTCCAAGGATAAGAAAAAAATCCATACCATATAGCTCAGTGCAGAGGATGATTAGAGTGATTCTGTAGTGTGCAAGGAAGGGACACTATGACCCTATGCATTTCACTCTCAATTACACTACTGTATTATAGGAGAATGGAGATTAAGCATTCCTGTCATGCACAAGATGTATGCACCTGCCTCTTATTATTTGGTGAAGGTCATGAGTAAGGCCAAACCTATGACTGCATTCTAGCTAAATAGTTCAGCAGTCCCTTCTCCAAATGTGATTTGATAATGAGTTATTAGGAAATATGAGCCCGGGGTAAGAAATATGCCAATGTTTAGCAGACAAGTATATGCAACAATCCACACTGTTACTGTAAATTAGTGACATGAAGATTTCTCTAAGCATAAGCACAAAGCCACCATGAACAGAATTAACCTACTGTGGCATTTTGTCAGCCTACAAAGCATTTAACAACACTGGAAAGTGCTCTAAGTAGTAGTTCATTGTTTCTATTAAATCCCTCTTATCCAGGTGCACATTTTGTGGGACAGTTCCTCATCATTTCCTCATCAGTAACTTGTCTATTGCTTTTTGCTAGTAATATGATTTGCTGTCATCCAATAAAACTCTCTTGATTTCATAAAAGTAACATAAGTACCTATAAAGAAGAAATAACATGTTCCAGAAATGTAATTCCAGTGGTTGGGATTGACTGTTGTTGAATCAGAAGAATAGAGAAATTCATACTTTGTTTTGTATTCTTCAAGGCACCTTTCTCAAATGTAAACAAAAAGTTAACAATGTGCACAGCATTAGGTATTACGAAAGGTTAACAATATGGAAAAGAAAGGCTTAAACAAAGTACAAATTCTGGTCGGTAGGGACACAGTATTTTGAAATATAAGGACTTCATTAAAGGTACACTTGACTTCCCTAGAACGTTCTGTACCTGGATTAGATTTGGCAGATATCAGAGATGACACCCAGAGTTTGGATTTGAAGACCTAACCAAAAATAATCCCTGAAAAAAACACTTAGGACTCAACTGAGAAGTTTCAAAAGTTTCTGAGCACCACGTCTAAATCAGGAGAGCCTCCCTGAGATTGAGAAGGTAACAAAAATACCTCCAAGGAAAAACAAGAATCAACTAATTAATGGATAACTGAATTTTAATAACTAACAACTCTGGAGAGATATAGCAATAACCATCGAAGGTCAAAACACTGAGACAGATTCCTTGAGACTGAGAAGTTTCTTCAGGAACCCATCTTTAAGATGGCCTTTGACAGCATTAGCAGAGCAGCTGTTTCCTTGTTTTTGACTCCTACTTTTACGTTTTGGTAATTTAGGCAGTTTACTGTATTAGTGTCCAAGGATCAAGCAAGAAAGGATCATCCTGTCCTAAATATTCTGTGCACACAGACTAGTCAACATGCCCTGCCCTGAAGAGTCTCCATGGCCCAACACTAGGGATGAGCACAGAGTCACATGTAGCTTTTAGGGCTCACCATTGCCAAGAACAAGGGAAGGAAGATAAATGCTGATTTTAAACATTTAATAAAGCCATTCAAGCCAAAGGGGATCATTCTACATGGTGCCAGATCACTGGTGAGATTACTCTGCACATTCTTTACTGTTTCAAGTCATAGCAAAGCCTACCTTTGTTACGAAACTTAGAGCCTTCAACTGATGATAGAACACGGAAGGATAAAATGCATTGCCACAAGCATTCAGACCAACTTCATTTGGCTGCTTTCACTGGTGTTCCAGGAATGAATAGTTTGCCTTCTTCTTTCTGGCCTTTTTTTTTTCCTCCTCTTTTCTGTTCATGGCTAGTTAATTTAATCCTACTCTTTCAAAAGCCATTATAAATATAGAATCCAAGCTGTTAAAAGAAATCTTAATAAAAAGACAAATCCTCCTCACCACATAAAAGGGAACACCAAAATATTTTGTCTTCCTTATTAATCTCATTAAAAACCTTCAATTCTTTATCCTGAAAAAAAACATTCCTGTATTTTCCAGCTAAGCAGCTTCACAGCATAAAGACAACTTTAGAGGCCAGTTTAGACATGATAAATGTACATATACATATACAACATGAATAAACACCAGTTTTCAAGACAACACTTTGAAGAAACTGACAAACACTAACAAAAAGCCTTGTCAGGTACTAATTAAGAAGCTATATACTCTAACATATTTCAGGTATGTTTTAGAAGTATACTAATATTTCAGCTATTTAACCTTCTTTGTCATCACACACATTCATTCTTCAGTGTATGTCTCAGAATCATTATTTAAGACTAAAGCAGATAGACACATGAAAGATACTTAAAAATAACTGGCAGAATTTCAACTCATATTAAAACTCCATCAGTTCACAGTTTCATGATTTTTTTATTCTGTGGCATGGCTTCAAGGCCCACCATTTTGATTCTTTGGAATAAAGATCACAGGATTTAAAACCCAAAGGTATAGGCTCAGGTGTACAGGGTAGAACCCAGCACAGCCTTTTAAACAAGGCACAGCAAGAAACTCAATTATTTTGGTGGGGTTTTCATTATAACCTAAAGCAATAAATTAGTAATTATCATTAATTACCATGTGTATTCAAGGACGACTCCAGCTCAAAGAAAAAGTAACAAAAAAAATCAAGGCTGGAAGTACAGGTTTTATATAGTTATCAGGAAGTTTTTAGATGGATTTGGCATCTGAAATGTTGGAGAGAAAGAGACAGTCATTTACCAGGGTGTATGTGTTTTTTTCTTAAACTTGTCTTCTCAGCAAGTTACTAAGACCACCGGAATAGAGATTGTATCTTCTCTAGGAAGGGTTTCATATATATTTATAAGCTGTTACATAAGTATATCCACATAATAGGACTAAACACATTCCATCATTTAAAAAAAAATGCAGAAACAAGAAGGATTTGTTTGTTCAAAGAACCGAATATTTTTTAAAATTAACATCTATATTTTCATCCTTGGACACATCCATAACATTAGGATTTATACTCGTGCCAGTGATTTACAGTATGATATATTCCATATCTGGGATATCTGAATTTCAATGCGGACAGACTCTCATTAATACTGGCATTGGTGCATCCTATTTCACGAAGCCCAAGCAAGAACAAATCCAGCTCCGCAGCACAGAGAAACATGTACAGAAGTATGAGACAAGAGTCTAAAGGCTAAAGACTATCTGGAAATCCTGTCACAGATTAATTTTTTTACTGATTTGTGAAGTATTTCATAATGAGTTCCACTCTCTTGAACTTGTCACTAATTTAATACTACACCTTGCATCAAAAATCTCAATTAAAATACTGTCAGTACCTACAACATAACTGTCTCCCCACCCCAGTCAGACATTCCTAACTGTGAGAAGGGAGCAAATATAACTTATTAAACCCATCTGGACTTTTATTCAGTCCATCACCTACTATATGCACAGCAAAGATGTCAGCTAGAAGGTTTAAATTTAGCCACAGAGGTCTTTCAGTGTTTCATTCCTGAGAAAAGGCTGACAGTTGTAGCTTCTTCTGAGAAAAACGAAATCCAAAGACGGCTTAGAGAGGCAGTTTTACTGTACGCTTTACTTGTTCTGTTAGTCAGAGTTTGCTTTTTTATGAAGATGTGCAAAACTAGATTCTTCTAATGAAGCCCTACCAAGCAGACAATACTTGAAATTGCTTTTACACTGTAAAGTGAAATGGGAGTATTTAACATTTTTCCATAATTGCTAAACCAAAGGCTAATCATAGACACCTGTGACAGCTAATGGCTCTGTATTAGTTAAGCTAGTCAGACAAGATTTAACCTTCATTTCTGTTCAGGTGACATCCACGAGTCATTAAAGGAGAGAATTAGCTGCAGAGTATCCAAGCAATACAGTGAAATTCAGGGATGACAATTGCTTAATAGCTATAAATAAATAAATAAATCCTCTTCCGTTTATTGTAAGTTCACTTTGTCTGTATGTTATACCTATAAAAACCTTAGCAGGAGATAAGAGTCTGGGCATTTAAGACAACTGCCCAGCACGCAACCAACACCTTACTTCTGTGCTTCCATACTCCCACCTATTTGTCTGTACTGATTGTTTCCAGTCTTCCGCTTGGTGGCCTTAAGCTCTCTGGATCAGACAACTTTTCCCCTGTAGGTCTGTAAGGCAGCTCTCCAAGTGGGCCCTGGTTTGCAGCTTGGTTACCGAGTGCTACAGTAATTCAATTTATGGGAATGTGGCCTGTTAAACCTATGATATCTAACATGTGAAAAATGAAAATACATCGAGAAATTCAAATATTTGTAAAGTTCTACCACTTGTGTGGGAGTAAAATGAGCTTAGACCAAGTTGCAAACACAGAACAGTTGTTTGAAAACTGAAATTCTTATTTTTTTTTAAATCATTATGCACAAGCCTTAAAGGGGCAGCTGCTAATAGAAGTCATTTAAGAGCAGCTTCCACTAGAGCAGACTTCAGGATGGACACTCGAACAGCTACTGCCACAGTTTGGCAACATTAAAAAAAAACACAACCAAGTGAGAAAATCATAAAGAAATAAAGTAGCAAGTATTTTTTGTAACATCAAAAGTTTGTAGTGAGCTGCTTGAGATTTTCTGAACAGTATTCTCATGCAGTTGAATTCCAGCCTGCTAGTAAATGGGACTCGCTGCAGTAACAAAGTGTGCCGAGTCTACAGAAGGAGAAAAATGCCAAGAGGATCTAGAAACACACTGAATGTCATGTACATTCTGTTGAATTGAGTGTCTGCCAAGTCTAGTATACTGCTTAAAATGTTGTGTTTATCAGACATCTGGGTAAAATTTAGGAAAATGGGAGATACAGAAATTTCAAAACCATTTGGAAGAACCTTGTAATAGTTTGTTGTCATGCTTCAAGATAGGTCTTTTGTTAATACAATGACTACCTGGTCACTACGAAACCGTCCTTAAACTCTGATTCTTAAAAATTATATGAACATTTTTGTAACTGAGTGTTTAAGGAATGTCAAAAGGATGGGAGTATCAAAGCACAAGTTTTGGAAGACCATCTGTATCCAGAACCTTTACACTTAAGATTCGAGAGGTCTGCAGAACAAAAGCAAAAAATATGTTTTCTACCTTAATGGTTTTTCCACTATTACCTTTCTTTCCCCCCAGCATTTTTTAAAAAAATCTTTCATGGGAAGATAAAGATCTCTTGTTAGTTGAAGACAAATTTGTGAGACAAATTTGCTGCAATATTCAACAGTGCATTGTGTACTCAGCTTGTGCTGAACAGTGCACAAATACTGAATAGGAATGCAGCAAATTTGCAAAAACTGTAATTACAAATCAGAAGAACAGTGAACGGGTCTGATCCTTGCCTTGATCACGGCACAGCTATTCCACATTTTCATCAGAAATTCTTGCATTTCAGAAGGTTCAAAAGCCAACAAAACAAAAAAGCCTACTAAATTGATATTATTCATTTTTCAGCATGATGTAGAGATTGACGTGTGAAAACAGCTTTCCTCTTGCTTATAGTAAGGCAGGACTCAGCTTGCACTTCCCAGACCGTTATTTTCCTAGGAGGTAGAATATTTACAAGGAAACTGTACTTGGGGAAGAACATATTCTCCGAAAAAAACACTGATAACTAAGAGACTTGTATCCCCAGATTTGCTGCAAGCCCAACAGCCAGGGAACATAGTAAGCCAAAGAAAAATAAAAGCCATGAAAGATTGATCACCTTCAGATATATCCATGTCCCATTTTGCCATCTTCCCCCAGGTTTGGGGGCATGTCTTGCGAAAAGCCTGGAATTCCATTCACACTCTTTAAAATAGTGCTTTGACCTATTCTCTCACCATCTTTAAACATCTTTTTTAGAAAAAGGCAAAAAGCACCACCACAAAAAAAAACCAAACCCCCCACACACACACACACAAACAAACAAAAAAAATCAAACCACCCAAAACCAAAATCCCACACAATAAATCCCTGAGCATAAGCAGTCAATGCAGGAAACAGCTTCCACCCACAACTTTGTAGGCTGAACTTTGAACCTCCAGCTCCCAGGAATCCTGCTGAGTGTAGCTCAGTAAGACAAGTAAGTACTTGCTCTATCTCAGATAGCAAAAAGAAATGTGAATTTTCAAACAAGGCTAAGGCTCAGAATTTTGGTCAAATAAGGCAAAAACTTCAATGAATCACTTTCTCTTGTATTTTGGATGGTTTCCACTAAGTCCAGAGCCACATATTAAAAACATCTGAAAGTGCTGAAGGCTTGCATTCACCTGAAAAGAAACCGAGATTAGAATCAGCTAAAGGGAACCAGGCTAAACCCAAGAAAACCTTTATGTTTCAACAAATATTTGCCCAAAGGGTACAACTGAAGTGTCCTGTTAATGACTTGAGTTGATAGCCACATAGAGATAATGTCAGCATGTGGTCTCACGGCCACTACTCTAACCCCATTCCTGGAACTACCTAATAGATTTTGACTTGTGTACTTTTTTTTTTTTCCTGAATAAGTCTTTCTTTAGCTAAGAGCATGTCTTGGCTACATCAGAGATTTCAGACTATTCTGCTACACGCTATAAAGCAGCAAACACACTTTTGGCCTGTATGTAAAATTCAAGGATGTACAGAAACCCCAAGGTTTCAAATACACTGATCAGCCAGTTCCCTCCTAAAGCAGGCTGCTGCTGCCCTGACGGTTTTCAATTTCATTTGGGAATAAGCCATAAAACATTCAGGAAAGAAGCATCTAGAAGTGTCCACTGTATTTTTCATGCTTATCTGGGAAGGTTTCCTCTCTGATTAAAGAGAATAATTTCAAGCAAAGGTTAATTATGCACTAGCTTTCTAAGAGCCTATAAAGGACTGACAATAGGTTGTTGGCAGCATGAGGTAGCACTGATCACCTCCCTGCACGCCTGCAAAAAACCTCAGATTGAGCTGCCTTATACAAAGTTAGTTTATTCTTTCCTTATTCACATTATAATTGAAAAAAAAACCAAACTGAAAGCAGAAAACCTAGTATTCTACAATCTAAATTCATTAACTAAACCATACGTAGCAATGAACTGCACATCTAGAATCAGTGGCAAAGCTTCTGTTAACTTTCAAAGCACCACAGATTTGTCCAAAAGGAAAGCAATAAGAGACTGATATCTGAGGTCCTCAAGGTTAGGTTGAAAACATGAACAAAGGGGAAAGTTCTTTTACCAGCAGCTCTCTGCAGCTTCCCTTCAGAATGTTTGTTACAACCTACGTTCATACACCCATGGAGCCCAGGGCAGTGACCTGCTAGCAGCCATTCACACAATTTCCTTCAATCTTAGAAGCGACTTCACCCAACTCTACCTGTCAATACGAGTTATTGATAGGTGAATATGCAGCCCAGATACCATCTTCTTCTCAAGTTTGTGGATTTTCAGTATTTCAGAATAAATATTAGTAAAGACTATCAAAGGCCTGGTTCATTAATGGAAATAGAGTAAAACTTTTCTCTAAAGTACAGGAAACACACAGGTACAATATATTTTTAATTGCCATACATACATAATTATGTTACAAACCATAATGGCACTACAGAGAGAGGTAGGGACAAACCGCAAATAACCTCATGGTTCAAAACTGCATTGATACCAGAATTGCTCCAGCAGAGCTCACAGTAACCTGTGTGCAAAGGAGAAGTTCAGAGTGGATGAACAATAAAGCAAACCCCATGCAACTTAAACGCTACCCAAAAAGCAGTCAATGTAAAATTCACATTTTGTCATTCTGCCAGATGATAAAAATGATTCCCCACGTGGAAATTAGATTCTTCAAAGCTACCATACTGAATCATTTAATTTGTCTAAGTACTTCTAATGCAGCTGCACACTGCAATGAGCAATTGAATTTTAGACTAAGCAAATGAAGGGCAAGGTATTTCTTCATGCACACAGTCAGAAAGACTACTTAATGCTGCACGGCTTACAGAGACAGACAGTACCCCAGTGCAAATTCATCTAGCCATCAGAAGGATTGATGTATCTTTTACCAATATGGTTTTTACTTAAATATTTAAATTGCACTTCTTTTACATCCCTCCTGTAAGTAACAGTGTCTCATAGCCAGTGCACTCCCTGCCACTCAAATTTTCACCACCTTACCATCATTCTAAGTGTCTGTTAACATAAATTTGTTTTGTTGATCAATCAGGGCAGACCTTCTACCTGTAAAGCCTGAAGTTTGAACACAGAGAGTTTAGAGAGAAGTTAAGTGATCTTCAAGTCTCTTAATAGTCTAAATAGATCTTAATAGTCCAACTATTTATTGTGTATTTACTAAGCCTAAGCAGCTCAGGCATGGCTGAAATTATTCTACCTGTACCTTGTGTTCCATTTAAAATAATAACAACAACAGAAGAGCAGAAGCCTAGGGAAAATGTTTCTAAATTATATCATAAAGCATTTATTAATAGTGTAAGTTCTTGTTACCCTTTGTTGCCAACAATTAAAAGTAAAATAGCCCATTAATGCTACTAATCATAGATCATGCAGGCACTCATCTCTGACCTGGAGACATAATACTACTACAAAAAAAAGTAGTGTCAACTTCAGTACTTCATCTAATTAAGAGCGAATGCAGAGATCAGTTTAGTGAGAACTGAGTACTCCATCTCTTTCTGGAGAAAGAGACATCATCAATTAGATTTAAGTGGCCAGAAATATTTTGTCAGCAAAAGGAAATAAATTGAAAACATCATCAGACAGACGAAAGGGTGGACGCAGCAGAAATTTCTAATGTGAGGAGTTGAGTAGAGTACACTTAAAATCCATTTGACATCTCTTTTCCCCAATACCATCCCTACTATCAATTGTTCCGTTTTGTGTGGTTTTAACATATATTGGTCATTCTCATGTTGCCATTAGCATGATCTTATTAATTTTAAGCAAAGAACTCAGTCCTGGATTAAATACATACAGCCTGGCAGGTCTGTCGACACTTTTTGATCCTCGCATGGTAGCGTACACTCACATGTTCAGTAATGCCAACCCAGTCATTACACAGATGGGGTCCACTGACAGTTTTCCATA
>VXBO01001577.1:1193-29906 GCA_013400135.1 Rhinoptilus africanus | reverse complement strand
GTCCACTGACAGTTTTCCATAGGCATCAGAAGCACACATGTGGTTATTACAGAGATTCAACTCTACAGTCCTGCAGAGCAGACTAGAATGGCTCTAATCCATGAAAAGGATGAGAAACAGCTAAAGAGAGATTAAACATCTGCACGCTATCCAAGTGCACTTTGTCCCAGGTGCAGTTACATACTAAATTTTTCAGAAGTGGTCAGATTATTTGAATGACTGTTTCTGGTCGTACTGCACTATTATTTTTAGAATAAATTATCAAGTCCCTTCATTTCCCCCAACAACTACACACAGAAGAGTTCACTGGCACTACCAATACTAGATGGGAAAATATTTTTAAGAATTTGCAATGTACCTGAAGAGCTCAAACCCCCGATACAGGATTTCAAGCCTACTACCAGTAAGCTTCAGTCAGAGGAAACTGAAGTTATATTTGCCAGCACTATAAGACAAGCTGTCACTGTGTCAAATGATTTCTTACTAAATCTGACTGCAAGCATAAAGCACTCACATAATTTATTAGAACAATTAGAATGCATCCTTGTTTTCTTCTAATTAGATTATTCCTTGTACTGGTAATTACATCAGACAAGGAAAGACTAATAGCTTCAGATTTCTAAAATCATCTGTAGAGTACGTGAGGAGAGAGCGATCAATAATACTAATCTACTGGAACACAAATTCCCAGAAAGAGATATTTTATCATGAGTGATTCTTTAAATAATCAACGTTATTTCTCAAAGTCCATGTTACTTTCACTCAGACTTTTTAAAAAGCACAAACATAAGGGAACAGACACTAAAATAATCATCAAAAAACACTGAATGACAACTGTAATTTGAGGCCTTGTAGATGAAGGGCACATTACCATCTTCTCCCACTGTCCACAAACCGAGAATTAAGAGTTGTCATATTATCTTTGCACAAAGGGAAGAAACTGGTGCAGAACACCTCTCCTTCCCCATTCTTCCAACACCAGAGATATTCCAAAACACCTGATTACTTCTAATATCTAAAAAGAGCTAACAGGGCATCTTTTAAATTATTTTCTCAGTGCGAATACCATCAACTATAACCGAAAACTGCTCACCCACAGAGTCTTTTCTTTACAATTCCCGAACTCCTCTGAACTTTGTTAGCACTGTGCATGGACTATGTCAATCATAGTTGTCCTGAACTTTAAGAATCATTAAATATTTTATAGCTAGGAAAAAAAAAACAGGAAGGAAAGTTGGGGAGGATGCAAAAACAAAGAATGAAAACCAGCAAAAATACGAGAACAAACATGAGTAAAAGGTCCAACAGCGGAGCACAAAAAGATACCTTGAGATTTCTCTACATTACACAATGGAAATAACCCTACAGTTGAAGGACATCTTATAGAGCAAAAAGGCTGAGTAGCATCAAGTTTTATTGTATCCTTGGTTCTTCCTTTTCCTACCAACATGATACATGTATGCTACTTGTAATGTCAGTGTTGGTTGCTTAATTTAGCATTACAGACTTCAAAGCAGGTCAAGCACACCATTGTCAGGATTGTTCTTGAGAAACAGGTGACGGGTGAAATATTACATCCGCTATATTCCATCCTTCAAGCCATCCCATTCGCTCCAAGAGATTCCCATTAGGGGAATACTCCAAATCTTTAGTAGTTTTCCACTACAAAGGTCCCACTTCTGAAATTCTGCTAAATCCTTGGGGAGGTTTTTGTTGCTTACAGTCCTACTTTCTCATTTTACTCACTTTACTATTAGCTTTGGATGAGAGAAAAGGAGAGGCAGAATAGTTTGTAGCACTTCTACCTCAAAGAAGTCCATGGCCATTACTGAAATCTAGAGCCTTTAAAAAGCTATCAGCGCAGAAAATACCATAATAGCCAAAGAGAAATCACTCACGAGAAGAACTTAGGGTCTAATGAGGGCACAATGATCTTCTAACAAAATTAATATAATGTAAAATAAAATAGGGAATGGGAAATAATATTGGCCCAGGGAAAAGCAAACAAGCAGCCAAAAGGCTAATGAAGCAAACTAGAGGAACACCAGAATTAAAACTTCAACTGGGGTTGATTTCATTACACCTCTGTGCAGGATTCTAGAATTTATGGTAGTGGATAGCATAATACAAGAGAAAGTTCTGCAACCCCTCTTGAAACTTCTACTTCGTCTAAACTGAAGATAAATCCCGTAGACAATTTGAACCCAGAGAATCAAAACACAAGTAATTTCCACACCACAACATCTATACAAGTCACACTCATCTTTTACCCAGAAAAGCATCTGGACGACTGCTTGAAGTAAGAAAACAGCACCCAGATGAAACAGCCTCCATTATGCTCTGCTAAAACTGAAGCCTGGGCCAAAACTTTAATCTTGTATAGTTTCCCCACAGAGCACAAGGCTTAATCCATAGGGTTTAAAAGATGGACATACAGTCTATCTGGGATAAATCTGAATTCATCTGAAAGCTTCACCTGACACTCAGCTGTTCATTTATGCCTTTCAGACTTCGAAATTCAACAATGTACGCATGTGATATACTCCGCACAAAAATCTGAAGCTTCCCTTTCTCGCAACACAAGGCTTTCAAGCTTGGATAATGAACCTTCTAGTGGGAAGGAGGCACAATAGATAAGACATAGGCCTACATGAACACATAATTACACACATAGTTCCTTCAACACTGTAGGGTTAACCACTGTATCCACACAACTTGTAAGCCCAGAGTTTAAAATGCTCCCCTCCTTCCAAGGCCACATGAATAAAGGACCTAATTACTAATCATAAAAGTAGAAAGGCAAGATCTAATCTGTCCTTAAGTCCCAAAAGCTGATAATATTATTTTTGTGGTAGAGGAAAGGAAAGCTCAGATCAGAAAGTGGTCCCTAAAACAGTGTGTTACCTTAAATAAAAGTAAAATCATCATTTTATATTATTAAAAATAAATGCCCTCAGCAGCCCTCATTATCATTTCAGCAAAGGAGATCAGGAGAAAAGTACGCGGTATGTTTTTCAGTGCTCACTCTGGAACTACTGCAGCTGTTAAATTCAAGTAGAAAATTCAGCCTTTTGCATTCTTTACTTTTAAGGATAGCTCAGACAAGCAAAGACCTGACTTATCTATTGATAGCTCAGCCAGCTTCCCTAAACTGACTGCAAATAATTTTCTGAAAGCTTTGTAAAAGTCTAAGTATTTTTCAATGAAGTAAAGAGACAACAATCTTGAATTTCTTTTCCAGCAGATATTTTCACATCAGTGAAACTGTGCAGCAGTAGGCAAATAGGTGATGATACAGTACAGGTGATTGCACATATCTTCAGTAAAGAAGATATCGAGAATGAGATTTTCTAAGGTTCATCCTAAGTCTAAAGTCCTTTTATCTTCTTAGGAGTATGAGAGTTTGTTTGGGGTGTTTTTATGGTTTTTTGAGGGGGTTAGGGAGATAGGGCTGAAAAAAAAAAAAAAGAGGGAGTTACATTCTTTTTATAATGCAACCAAAAAAAAAATAGATCCAGCAACTAATTGCATCCTATGCATTTAACACAAACATGGAATTAGACATATAAATACGCTGCAAATAGTTACTTACCATTTAGAAAATAGACCTAAATCTAATTCTAATAGATTCTTCCCAGCCTACTAACAGGAAGGCACCCTATAGTGAGCCAACATGGTTAATTGCCGATGAAGAATTCACATTTTGTGAATCCAATGGATTTGTAACTGAGGCAAACAACATTATTATACCCAGGAATTCAGGTCTGCAAAAAAGGACTTACAATGGTTCACTCAACTGTAGAAAAGATCTAAGTCTAATACCAGTCAACAGCAGTACAAGAACAAAACCACAAGGAACATGAATGATCCGAATTCGCAAATATTACACAAATAAGTGAGACTACAAAGACAGAAACACATACAAAGGAAGGAAAGAAATCCGAAGCCAAACAAAAAATTAACTTAATAGTCCATATAAAAAGATAGCATTGCTGCCAGAGCCAAGTAGCACCATGATTCTTTTGAGGTGGTGTTCTTGTCTCCACCACATAACCAAGAATTACAGGAATTGACAGTTCCTGTAAAATAAAATTCACATGACAAAACCACTTATTTTTAAAAAATTACCGAAGGAATTTGGAGATTCTTGACACATCACCTATTTCCCATTTTTTTCATGCAAAGCTTCCCATTGAAAACCCATGGGGAGTATAAGGGTCTAATTTGGAGACAAAAGTACGAAAGCAATTTCTTACACAGATTTTCAGTAAGGACTGGCTTTAAGTATTACAAGTTCAGAAAGTCAGTATATTCCTGGAAGCTTGTTTGTTAATGAAACACAGACATGGATATGCTACCTTTTGGTTTATTCATTCATTATTTATAAATAGCCTTAAAACTCTTTCAATAAAAGCTATAACCAATAACCTCAGCAAACCAGCTGTCATCAGCAGGCAGTTTGAGAAAACAGGCAGTAGCATCAAATCTTTTAAAACTCTCTTCTACCACATTCCACAATGAACACGTACTTGAGAACTTACAGGGCTTTGGACATGAAAGTCTAAAATAACCTCCTCCCTTCATAAGAACCAATTTAAAAATTAAAAAATCTAAGAAATATGTACCTGTATTGTTATTCATGATATCCAAGACAAGCAAAAACTCATACAAATATTCAAATAATTTTTTGACTGCTGAAGTGGCAATGGTCTTATTCCAATGCATCAAAAGCTGAATTATAGTATTTCACTACATAATCTAAATTAAGTTTTATAGGAAAAGAAAAGAAAGCAATCCCTCAGTTGCATAGATTATTCAAAAAAGTTGCTGGTGTTTGTTGTGTAGGTCATGGACAAAATAGAAGCACAAGTTTAAACTGAATCCAACTTCTGCATGTATAAGTCATTTTAAGAATAGATGTCATACAGATTGGACTGTTCTTGTATTTATGAAAGTACATTAAATGAACAAGTAACAACACTGAAAAAATCTCAGATTATGGCCATTATATCATGCATTTTTTTAAAAAAGAGTATCCATTGCAAGTATAAGGTGTTAAGGACTCACATAAAGGCCACTATGGGTTTTTTTAATCATTATGACTATTTATATTTATTTAATCAGTATAACTATTTATAACTTTCATTGATATGGCTATCATCATAACTATTACAACCTGCATCAAAAGGGACCGGTGAGCAAAAAGCAGTATTATCACCTACAGAGCAAGACAATATTTGCACACAGAAAAGGCACTCAGCTACTTGAACTCCATCAGCCCTACCTATTTGTGTCACTTATTTTGGGAACAGATTCAGAAACGTCCAGCGGTAAGGTTCCACTGAATTAGCACTTCGAGCACCTGGAGCAAAAGTCAATACCTAGCTGGATTTTTGCCATACAAAAACATGTAATCAAAGAGAAGCGCAGGTCCATTTACCTCGCTGTACAAGATAAGCTTGAGAACAAATTTTCCTTTCAATAAATACTTCACACAGACAAATTTGCCACAACAGAACTAAAACAAACACTAAAAAAGATGAGATTTTCCAAATCCATCCTAAGTGGTCAAGGCAACAGGTCTGATCTTAACAGACTTTATAGATATAAATGATGTACACAGACAGCCACTGAAAACAGGATTTAGCTTTCAGGATCCTTCACAAATACATTTTTCCCCCTCAACCCAGAAGTACCAGAGTTTCCCACTGGTTACCACATCCATCCTCTGTATAGACCAGAGGTTCCTGGCTTGTTTCTCAATGAATGGAAGGGGTTGCAACTCCTCACACCCTTTCACTCCACATCAGCTAAAGCCACCGCTCTTCCTCACAACAGGCTGCAGCAGTGGCCATCACCTTTCCAAACTACAATATCTTGATATGCTTATTTCCGCAGCACTTATCCCCCCAGCCATACAGCTCCAGGGAGCAGACACATGTCACTAGCTCTGCACACTGGCAGCGTAGAACCAGCCATGCTTATTCATTAGGACCTTCATCTGGGTCTTGCTTGTAACACACTTGTTCCTTTGTAGCGTGGCCTGTCTCCCCAGCTGAGAAACAAGAAGTTTCCTGCATTACCAACCAAAGATCGACACATGACAAACTACCAGAATATTTCAGAAGTCTGTATTGCCTGTGAGCAAGAGAATGAAGACGAGAACACTGAAAGCTTTTTCCTAAGGCAGACATCCTGTAAAGGACTGAGCTTCACCAATAGCACAGTGTATAAAAGGGGTCATTTAAAAACAGAAAGAAACCCGGTTGCTGGCAAAGCCATGGTGAGATACATTAAACATGGCTCATACTAATTAAAATACATAAGAAAAATTTGCAATTTACTCAAGACTCCTAGCTAGTTTTAGATGAAAATGACATCCTGCGGGTAGCAAGTCAGCATGATCTGGTATTACATTTTCAAACTTTTTAATGAACCTTTTTATTGCTGTTATCTGTAATTTGAAAAATAATTTACAAAGAAAAAAGTGTTTGAAAGCATGGTAAAAAAGCTTAAAGCCTGGCAATATCTCTGAACTTCTGGCACATCCATCACACCTGTCATCCCAAAGATGAGTAAAAGTAGAGTTCATATGATAAACAGATGAGATGGGAAAGTAGAGATCATAAGATAAACAGAGGTGAGATGGGAGAAGATGCCCATCCTGGGGGACAGGATGCAGGGGGAACTAGATTAAACTATCTGACTGTATTTTATTCATAGAAATTGCTAATGCCATTCTACAGATTAAAGTAACAGTTGTTCTTCAGTAAGTGGATTCTACACAAGATACTACCTTCCTTAGGGAGGAGCTCCAATCCATCCTAAAACTCAAGAAAACCAAAACTATTCTCAGAACAGCTGAAGCTCTTCAGACACAAGTGCAAAACCAGAAAGCCTAAAACTGGAACCTCATGATTTTGTTCTCTGTAAAGAAATCAGGGTGTGACTTTTACATGTTTATGTAGTTTTTTAAACTGTTCTGCTTGTTCAACATGCATAATGTATCTTCTGTGGGAATACCACAGCAGGTAAAATCACTTGTAATGTAATGCTAGACACTTCTAATTCTTGCCAGTCTTGTTCTTCATTAATCTTCACCCACATCCTATGCATCAGCAACTGTAAACAAACTGATATTTCTCAGAAATCTGATAGTTACATCTTTGAAGTGTTTTCAAGTGATGCAAACTTAAACCAATGTCTAATTAGCTTTTCTGAGAAGGAAAAATAATCTGTGAACCTGTGAAAGACTTACAGCTGTGTGGCTGGAAAGGAGTTTTTCTTCTTAGTTATTTTGTTGACCTCTACTAAGTAATTGGCATTTTGCACATAGAGCTGCAAGAATAGAAACAT
This sequence comes from Rhinoptilus africanus, assembly GCA_013400135.1. Classification (NCBI taxonomy): domain Eukaryota; kingdom Metazoa; phylum Chordata; class Aves; order Charadriiformes; family Glareolidae; genus Rhinoptilus; species Rhinoptilus africanus. The sequence continues at coordinate 22,550 of VXBO01001577.1, read as the reverse complement.
GACACTTAAAAGAAACAATGCATGAGATCTTTATGTGAATCTTACCTGAATCTTAGAACATTTCATGCATGAATTCACAGTAAGAATTTTGGAAGCCTATACGTGCCAGTTTCCCTAGATCACTACAACACCTAGAACATTATATAGTATACAACATCAAACAAAAATATAAGCCATCTAACTGAATTTCTACACACTAAAGACCATTGTGCTCGAGTAATTTGAAAAAAGTATATGCCCGATAATTCTCTAAAGCTATCCCATTTGCCATGCACTCCTAATACAAGCATGTAATCTTCAATAAAGGAAAGACAGCTTTCGAAATTTCTCATTCAAGTTAAAGAGAAAGAGACCTGCTACTGGTAATTAAAGTGAGCCAAAAAGGGTTTACCCATTTGATATGGAAGTACCCACTCCCTTAAAACACTGACAGATGTTCAGTGAAACATTATGCCATCGATGCCATTTACTGTATTCTGCTGTCAAGATCTTCATCAAACCTCATCACCTCTTCTGGCAGTTCCGCTACTGAACTGAAAGCTTTACCCGAATGGCACACAACATCATCTTCCACAGTATGGCCAGGTAATGTGAGGTCAACACCGCAGCCTTCATTTTCTGTTTCCCTCCTTTTATTAGCATCTCTCTCAGTCCAAATGTTTCAAGGAATTATTACATCATGGTTTTCAAGCAGATACTTAAGCACCTATGCAAACCGGATTTGCACAAATAATTTTACGGGTCTGTGGTTGGTATGTTTAAGCAAGCCTGATAGTCACAGTAAAAGTGTCCCTAGAGATTATGTAGTTGCTCTCCCTTTTTCTTGGAACGGAACAGCAGATAGTCTTAGTACTCCTCCAGCTTTTGAAGATCTTGTCAAAGATAGGATCTTGACCTCCAGATCATTGGAGCAAATGCAAAATTATCCTGTGCTATTTCCATAACTTCCCATAAATTCCAATAACTTTTCACATAATGCACAATCTACATTAGTCATAATGTATTATTATAGGAATACAACACACTTGGCAGAGCCAAACTGAGAAAGAATGAAATAGCAGGTATTTCACACAAGCTAGAATAATTTCAAAAATCTTTTTCCACCTATTCAAAAACCACTGTATATGGAAGGAGAAAGCTTTCAGATACCTTCTCAAAATTAATCAAAATAGACCAAGGCTGCCCTTTGTGGCCAAAGTCTTTTCTCTCAGCTACCCTCTTTTACCTTAACTGTTTTTCTTTATTTGTTAAAGTCAAGATACAAGCCTTACTAGGCTAGAAGTCTAGCTTAAAAAAAACCCCACAGATAATTGATTTAAACCTCAGTTTCGACCAGATTTCAAAGTTAATGTGCAGGCAAGTCACATAATCTGCACATACATAAGACAAGGTCTGCACTGAACCAAGTACATCAGTCACGGGAGAAATAAGGTGCAACCATGGATCAGACTTCTGAGACCAGAGGAAAACTGTCTCTTCACAAACAGCACACTCTATAGGTAATGGATAGAATCAACTATAGCAGCAACAGCCCAGTTCTTCATTGCATTTATCCTAAGGGTGCTACTACAGCAAGCTTTCCCTTATCCAGGCCCACCAACTGAATGGTAAACAATGTAAGATTTTAAGTTGAAATATGTTAACTAATGATGTGATATTGACCCTATCAATAAAAGCCACAGAACAGACAGAGACTTTTTACCAATGTAAATCAGTATTACATGATAGTAATTCCTAAGGAGGAATAATTATGCTAGCATGAGAACTTTCAGTGGTGTAGCGGCATTTAGAAAAAAGTAAATATTTTCCTAATATAAATATGCTGTCATAAGAAAAACAGAAGTAGTAAAAATGTGCATGTCAATACAGCGGAAGCAATACCCCCATTTAATAAGGTTCTTCAGGTTTCTCAAGGGAGTTGTTTATTTGTAACACAAAACACTACCACTTCATGTTTTCATTATGTCCTGTGTCATTTGTCTTTCTAAAAGAAATTTGTGTTGTCAATATCTATTTTAGTGCACAGTAAATTTTCATTACACATGCCATTATGCCTACATTGTGTTATTTCCCTGGTAGACTTGCCACTTTTTATATTTTTCTAATGGTGATAAGTACTTAAATTCACAAACAAAAGAATCCCATAAGTAGCCATCTCTACCTAGGCAGACTTTTCACCAACAATTAGCATTTCTTTTATTCAAGGATAAGTAAATTATTTGCAAAACAAATTACATCTACATTGGACTAACTATTTAGTTTCTTTGGAAAAGGACTCGTTGGTTTGTTTTATTTTAAATGATGATAAAAGTTCTTAGCCCAGGGCCTGGCAATGAAAGTCAGAATCACTTACATGCCTTCACTCAAAGCACTGACATCGATTTATCAAATAGGATTTTAACATATCTGCAGCCATAGGCAGTCTGAAGTTATTTCCATCCATTGTGGAAAAAAAAAAAAAAAAGAAAAAACCCCAAACCTCCAAGCCAGCAAATTTACTTGATACATAAAACCACAGCACTGAAATTCAAAGGTGCATCTCTCTTAGGCCTTTAGAACACCACTGATCTCTAAGCTTCAGATATCTTTTCTCCTGCCCACATTTCACATTTTTCAGATGGTAGAACCAGTTAGAACTTCTTCAAATATTGCTCTGCTTCTCAAATCCCTATGATGACCTTGGTTCAGGTTGATGCTGCAAATTTAAAACTGAAATCCAGTTCTGAAACCATCACACCAGTGCCTCCTGTCCCATTCTTCAGTCTAGGGGAATCTCGCTTTGCAAGGAAAAGCGGCAGTGGCCTAGATCCATCTCTTATGCATGGGAATCATATCTTTACCATCGAAAACAATGAAAATGAGAGTTCACAGAAACATTAGGCTAAAACCATTTTTCATGTTCCTTCAAGAATGAAAAAAAAAAGCTTCTAATCATTTCTGATCATAATACATAAAAATGTTGTATAGACTAAAATATTTTTTAATACTATTCTGAAGTTACCTGTCTCAAAAAAGCCTGAAGAGAACCATGCTAGAATGGTTTGTTGGTACAAAATCTAAAGTTTATTACTAATATTTGTAGTGTCTTTAGTTCTTCTGAAGCACCATTTTGCCGTTCTTTTTGCAAACACCTCCACCTCCACCCCCCAAATGATAAAATTCACCAAGTCCTTACTGATTACCTCCTGAGAGGAGCCCGTTTTTGAAATAAATATATATGGAAGTCAATCTTTACATAATATAAACAGAACTAGTCCAAGTAACATTACCTTCTGATTTATCTTCAAAACACCATAGGTCTATCGCTCCTGCCGCTGATACTCCTGTTTCCCATGTTATTATTATGTCAAAGGGAAGAGAAACTCTTTCAGAGATTCTGATGAAGGTGTTCTAAGGGGGCACTACAAAAGTCAATAATAAGTAGTTTCTATAGTTTTGAAGAATGTCTCAGATCAGTACACACTTGTGAGCATCTGATTTCAGAAGATTATTTGTATTCCTATGGTAAAGTTTGACAAGGCTTCTGTCTTGCTTAAGAAATGCTGTCTATAAACCAGACACCTGTAAGTGCTGTATTTACTTACATTCTCTGCTCCTGCCTTCAAGCCTGCTTAAGTACAGGAGTCTTCAAAAAACACAAAAAACTTTTTTCCTGTTGAAAAAAGTAGTAGTATTGACCCTCCCCATCTCTGTAATTCTACACAAAACAAGCCAAGTAGAAAGACTCACAAAGAGAACGGGAACTATTCCTCCAAGGAAGTGCTTTAATGACGTAAAAAAAAAAGCATAAACATCTCTGGATGCCTTGCGTGGAGCATGGGAACTCATGTGAAGAAAAAATACAAGAACTTGAAAGCTTAGTAAAGTATTCTGTGTCCTGTCAGAAAATGGCTGCTACATAAAAGCCAAAGTTATTGCCCTAAGGGAAACGTGCATTTTCTTTGCTGTTTTTTATTTTCTATCGTGCTTTTCTGCCAGTGACACCTCCCAGCAAAACAGAGTGTCAACAGGCTTCAATGTACAGAGAAAGGACATGCAACAACAACAAGTGTATTCAGGCTGTCAGATGGAGTGTGTACACTGGTTAAAGTTAATTGTCAGAACATAGTTGTCCACTTATTGTAAATGTCTGCGTAGAGGGTAATAAACCCTTATCACTAATTAAAAATATCTATTTGATTTTAACTACTACCAGACCCTCCAGGTGCTCATTTCAGATCAAGAAAGATACCAAGAATCACAGAAATCACACTCTTAGAGTAAATCAAGACTCCTTATGGCTTAAACAACAGGCCACTCAAAATATTCCAAACTCAACTTAATATCACAGCAGAAAGGCAGGGGCGGAAGTGGGATGGAGATGCTCCTGAGGATATACACCAAAGAACGCAGGAACAGGTACCACAGCAAACGTTCACACCAGTAGTGGTTTGAGTGACAGCCCATTGAAATCAATGGAACAACAAATCTAGCTTCTATGTCAGATATTGATAAATTGCTCAAAAGTTAATTGGTATGATTTCAGGTACATCTGCAAGTTTAAGAAAAGAGAACAAGAGCATGCCTTCTTCTTCCTGAACCAGATTAACTAAAAAATCTTACCAAAACAGCACGTTGACCACAATGCTCATTCCAAGTGTTCCAAACAACCCTGACCAGCAAGTCTGAAAACACAGTAAACACCACCAGCAGTAGAGAGGTAAGAAGCTTCTCCCACCATTACAGACAGCTCCAGAAAAGGTCATCAGCTCACAGCCCCAAATCATCTAAACTTTCCCCTAACATTTCAGTGCAAACCACTGCAGTGATGTAAGCCATTCTCTTTCCAGTAAAGAAAGTTGAATGCCTCCCTTTTGCCCATCTGCTGAAGCCAACCACATTCTTTCTGAAAGGCAAAGAGGTAATTTACATTCTATATTTGTGGATGACATACAACATTTGGCAAGTTGTTCTGAACAGATGATTTTTCTCCAAACTTTTTCAAGAAAAAAGCTCAGCCAAGCTTTTTAGTTGCTGGATCAACAGGTGACACAGAGATGAAATTTCTAGTTGAGGTAAGAAGTTGAAGGAGAAAAAGTTATGAGGGGTTTTAATTGCAAGTAAATTTCATTGTATCATATTGCTGACAAATTTTATGATATTGCTACTTATAGGGACAAAGTGATTATTTTATTTATTTTTTAAAAACAAAAAAGAGCTAAGTTCTTTATTCACAGTGTATTTGATACTGAATGGATACAGCCAGGAGAACAGACCAGGACGTTCACTTAGGAAAAACAAAGGTTAAGTTTCTTCTGACAACACTGGGCAGGTATGTGCTGCACCTCTGAGCTGTCTATAGCCAGTACACGTTTACTCTAGCAGAAAAGAAACCAGAGGTGTAATTGTTTTAAATTATTTGCAAGCACCTGCTGTGCAACGGTGCTACCTCTCCTGCCAGATATCACTAGAAATTATTTTTAGCAGATTTTTCATGAAATGAGAATTAATTCATAGCAATGGTTTTTATTTTTGCAAGTTACTTGTTTCTCTGTTGTTGCTAAGTCTGCAAATGCCGTAAGAAAACTCCCTGCAACCTGTTAGTCTCTGCAATCCATTACTATTAGACCTGCTAACATTCCTATTTCAGTGAAAGTAGGCAAAAATTAATAATTCGATTAGCAAACTAGGTTGCACTCAATCACTTTGCTGCTCTTTGGGTTAGACTTGTGAAACTTATGGGAACAGATTTATCTGTGCAAATTGACAGGTATTCTTTGTTATACTTGGGTTAGACTTGTGAAACTTATGGGAACAGATTTATCTGTGCAAATTGACAGGTATTCTTTGTTATACGTTCCTTTATTTAGTTATGGTATTGACAATATGCAACTCTCCAAATTCCATCTCAAGAAGGAAGGACAAAAGGCAACAGGCACAAGCCACAGCATGAAAAATTCTGATCATGTAAGGAAAAGGTCTTCACAAAGAGAACAATTGGGTACTGCAACAGGTAGCCCAGAGGGGCTGTAGAATTTCCAGTCCCTAGAGATTTTCAGAGTTAAACTGGAAAAGGTTTGAGCAACCTGCTTTAGTTTTAGCTTCGAGCACTATCCTATGGTTCCATGAAATAACCGCAGGTGACAAAAGTAAAGCAGTAACATAAAAGACCTAGTTAGAAAGGACTATCTAGTGAGACAGTCATTCAAAAATGCAAGGAGAGAACTTGAGCAACAGCAGAAAGCTCAAAATGCTTAGGTTGTTAGTTCTTGCTCTTCTGCAAAGCTGTAAATACAGCAAACCAAAAATTAATATAAAGAATTGAAAAGTTTGTGTTTGACACAAGGAGAAAAGGAAAATCAGCAAAGGAACAAAGAGTAATGATACAACAAAAACAGTGGGTGAGGTAGCTGCACTGGCATCACAGCAAGAGCAAAGGAGGTTAAAGCTTTTATCACACAGTGCAAGATTAGGAACTTCTCAGGTGCTTTGGCACACTCACAAGAGAGACACATAAGAATTACTATCAGTCCATCTTCTCCTGAATAGCACTAGTGCAACTGCACTAACTGTATGTTAAAGAAGAGTCAGTCAGTCAATGAAAAGAACAGACTTGAAACTATTTGACTATAATGATCAAAGTATGATGGAAACACCTGAACGGCAGTTTTAAAAAGAAAAAAAAAACTATATTTGATCTAGCTCAGGCTTCCTTTGTGTCAGCACTTTAAGACAGCAAAGGCAACGAAAATAGTTCTGTTAGCATTACTGTGGAAGCTACTAAAACTAAAATATAAGCATTCTTTAAAACCTCATTAACTGATTTGCAAGCCTAAAAGCAAGACTTCCCCTACCACATCCCACTTCTCAGTGTATTTGGTCTGTGTAGAAACAAAGCAAACTAAATGGAAAAGCAAAGTCATTCCATTGCTCATGTGAGCAAAGGAAAAACCCACCAGTGATTCCCAATCTTGCCAAGTTCCCTATTCAAAATTTTTTTCAGAATATTCAGAATATTCCTCATTTACTATAAATACAATCACTGCCCCTGAGAACAAACCCCAGCAATACCACCCATTTCCACAGCTTCTACTGCGACTTCTCCCACAGGGTGCGTTTGTAATACATTCTCTGCAAACGTTGGACTGCACTCACAATAAAAGCCTTTTCCTGCTTTACTACCCCGTAAGGAAAGAACATTGCCATGGCCATCATTAAACAGCCACTTGCAGATTTCACAATTCACTAAGAAGAAACTGGAGTTTTAACTGGTATTAAGCTGCAACTTGTAAATTTTACTTTTCCTTAGGAAACAAAAAGCACAGAGAAGCACTATTTAGCAGTAACGTGTAAATTTAATCCTCTGGTGTAAGAAAATCATCTCTGATTGCACTACATAGTTCATTCAACATGTCAAGTACCTGCTTTATTATACCTGAAGGTATACTAGAGTTGCTTTCTTATACAGAGACAAATTTACAAGTTGTTGCTTAATGTTACCTTCTGGTATTCACTTGTAAAGGGCTGAGAAATTTACACAGTGTTTCTGCACACCGGCACTTCCATTCTGTAACAGAAGGTAAAACAACTTCAGAGTTTACCCAGACAGTGCATGATTTTGTTCAATTCAGTAAGGTCATTATTTTCCCTTCTAGAACACTTCAGTATGTTTTTCTTTCTTCTGAACATTTAATCTGACATTTCATGCTTTCTGTTGATACCGTAAAGAGCTTAAGTACTAGAAACACTGATTTTTCCATTCACTTTAATTAATCAAAATTTAGACGGAGGACATATAAAGATAAAAGAAAAAAAGGAATACAAGATGCAGTTAAGTTACTGATCCTAAAAACCCTGAAGAGCAAAAATTGGGCAAAATGGGCACAGCAACCAGACAGAGATACTTTTTTTAAACCAAAAGACAGACATGTAATTTTTAAAATGCTAAATAAAATGTTGTAGTATCTCAATAAAACACAGGCACCTAAATGTTATAAAATAAAAACTGTAAAACTCCACTGCCTCTGAATACCGAAGAAAAGAAGTCAGAGTAACAGCCGAACCCCAGCGACAGATGAACTTTTAATCAAGAAACAAGGCAAAATTTAGCTGCTTTTCCTCTTTGAAGAAATTCCTAAACAATACATGCTTACTATCTTAGAAGTCTGTACGTTAAGAAAACCCCAGCTAGCAGTCTCATGAGTGGTATACTAAAGCCACCAAAATGTTTTCTCTTAACAACAAGCAGATTATAATTGACAGTGCAAGAGATTAAAGACCATTTTATTACTTCTCAATACCACTCTGTCCTTACAATGCTGTAATTATGACTGGTCAAGTAGATCTTTAATTTGCACACCTCTTCCAAATACTGATTATCTGTGTTCTGCAGACATCTGCAAATGCATACATCAAAGCTGCCGACTTTCACAGAATATTAACCAGGGTCCATTGTTCTTACATTCTTTAGATCTGAAACCCAATGCTTTAGGTCTATAAACAAGCCCACTTTGTCATTTTCTTAGAAGTTATTCATGTAGAAACTATAACGTTCTGTTCTCCCTGGAAGCTTATAATACATCAAATGGATAACAGCATTTGAAAAGATTAAGCATGAAACACAGGAAGCATCGACAAAATTCAAAGTATACCTGAGTCATCACTGGATAAATTCCATTATTGCTTAAAGAGTAGGTAGGAATACATGGGGGCAAGGGGAAGAAAACACTAAATAACAAAACAAACAAAAAAACCCCAAAACGACAACGCAAGTTTCAAAGAAGAGATGCATCTAAGCATTGGGCAAGCGTATAGCCCTCTCCATTGAGCAGCACTGGTGCTTGCAAGGTACTTTTTATTAAAAAAAAATCATTCCATAAGAAATACTTTTGTGTGATAGAAATTTACATTCAGAAATAAAGTCAGATTACTGCTTGTAAACAGTAATACTTAGAAGAAATACAGACGAAGATAAGTGGAAGAACACCTCCATTACCTGACAGAAGAACTGAATATGAAGAAACATTAATGAGGATCAAACTGGGTGTTTAAGTCTTTAAATTATACAAACTGACCTCAGACATGAACAGTATGCCAAAGTATCAAGCAAAAACTACAGCAGAATTAGCCTCATGTACACCCAACAGAGCACAAGTCTCCTCTTAAATCTCCTAAAACATGCAGAGCACTTACGCAAATGAAGAACTGAGTGAAAACTTCCCCCAGCTGGTGAGACAGAGTACAATATTCTGACCCTCTGCACCAGCTTGTCCTCTCCTCAAGCTACAAAGTCTTTTCTAAAAATTAGAATATTTGAGAGCTAGAATATGTTTTTTTAGAGGTTGGAAGGCTACTCAAGCAGCATGAGAATTTCATAACTGGAGGGTTTTGAGAACAAGTTCAGTAATAGAGGCAATGGCCACAAATTCTACCTTGGGAGATTCAGCTGGGCATTAAGCATGGCAGTAGATCAACATCCTTAGAAATTTAACTAAAAAAACACATGGTTGACTTGACTTATTGTTGGCAGTAACCATGCTTTAAGCAGATGTTTGGACCAGATGACATACAGAAGTCCCTTCCAAGAAACAGGCGGCCCGGCCAAACTGTAGAATCATGCAGTACTGGAGATTTTTAACATCCAATGGATAAGGCTCTAAGGAATCTGATTTAAGGCTGAAGTCAGCTCTACCTTGAGCAGGAGCTGGACTAAGATCCATGAGTAACTTGAAGTTCATTGTTTATAATCTTCAATATGCCACCGGTTTGTCCCTGGCTATGCTTACAGATATGACAATTCAATACCCATTTCGCTACACAAGGTCTACAACATGCCTGAGTTTGACATGAGAGATGAGATATAGCATATGGAGTGTCAACTTTCTGCCTGAAGTTACACAGCTCATCAGTGTCAGAGCTCAGAAAGAAAAGATCTTCCAATGCCCTAAAGACTCTTTGTCATACAATAATATAAAAGTAGTAAACATAATATTTAACGATTTATTTGCTATTTCGTTAGCCAATAAGCAATGTAGAAAAAAGCCACAGCAACTTTTAAAATTGCAATAATTGCTTTCTAGACTCAGTTAGAAACTGGAAAAATAAAATTTAATGTTATTTATATCAAAGAAGACCCAGATTTTCAGTGCAGTTTTGAACTTCTTTACTTTGGAAATCACTCTTTAAGCAAGTAGGGATTAGTAGCGATACAACAATTACTCATACTTACAATAAACTCCACTACTTTGCCAATTATCTCAAGAGAGTTGCATTGGTGCCAGCATCTGAAGAGAAAGTGTTCTTAGTGGTCAGCACCTCTGACACAGCATCTCATCATGCCAGGATACAGAGCAATAATTGTAATTCAATAATGCTGCCTGCAGTGCCCAGCCCGCAGCTGCAAGCATAGAGAATAAGCAAGAGTTTCAATACAAGCAAATGACAATGTTGCAATAACTAATAAAATGTCCTTGCTTTTCTGTTTCTGGTACAGTAGGTAGGGTTAATACCGAGCCCCAGAGATGAGACAGACCATTCAAAACAGTGAATTAGTTCAACAATCTTGTTGTAAGATTCTGAAAGAGAGCAAGGCAATTAAAAATGCTAAGCACAAAGGAGTCATCCTTTCAGCCTACCTGGCCTCTTTCGATAAATCAGTTTAATACTCATGACTGAACACATACATGTCACTTCAAGTAAACAAGAAATTGAATTAACTTCTTTTAACACAGAAACAAAATTAAATGTACCCAGAAATCTTCAATACCCAAATAAACATTACTCAAACAACTGAGTTTAGAGCTCACTTCATTCTAGCTGTGAAAGACTGGGAAAAAAATTGGTCTGACAAAATTTGTGCCTTACTTTTCAATTGACTGTGCTGCAACTGCAGTATACAATCTTTGTCTTTTTAGTCAATTTTGTGTTCTTTTAAAACATGAAAAAAAAAAGGTTCAAGGTCCCATTAAAATGAATCTCATTGTCTTCACTGCAGAACATCAACATCATGCTAATTCACCAAGCTCTAATTTCTGTATCTCTAAATAATGACAAACATTAAATCTGTTCAATTAAATGCAGCATAACAGGAGATGGTTTTCTAAAATCGTTACTGACTTTTTTGTATATGTAATTGTTTTATATGAGCCACTGTATTTTGAAGAAATTGCCTCTTTTCCAATCATGTTAGCCGTTATCTGTTCTGACAGACATTTAACTGGATAGGATTCAGCCACTCACTCTAAATAATTCCATTTGTTATGTATTAATCATTTAAATAGTTTTTGCTGTCTCATATCTGAGCATCTTCAAGATAATTTCAGCTGGTTTTCCCATTTATACCTGATTTAGAAAAAAACATAACAGAACACAATGCCATTTTTGAAACTGGTAACAAAATGTCATTGGAAACTATTCATTAAAATTGCAAAATATGCATTTCATCTTCCCTGTTAAGTCAGTATCTACATTATTAAACACACTTAAAGACAGTAAATAAAATTTAAAACACAACTTTTAAAAAAAATACAAGTGTTGAAGTTCATCATATGATACCTGACAATATTCACAAAATACAGAGAATAAGGTGTACCTTATTTGATTGTCAAAAAACTAATTAATTAGATTTAAAATTAATTTTGATATAGCAACATGCAATTTTTCCAATTATTATGATAACTCATTTAGTGGAAAATATTGTATGGAAATATTTTGTGAACCCAGTTCAGCAGTCATTTTTATAGACAGAGACACTTATGGATGTAGTGGGCACATGAGCACACAGTACACAAACCCAGACTTAATATTGAAAGGTCTTCTTCAAAACATTCCATGATGCTAAAGGACCAAATCAGATCATAAGACAAAAAAGGATGGGGGGGAATATCTCTTTGCTCTATTATTTATATTCCTGTAGAACAGAGTCCTTCTATCCCAGCTTCTTGTAATTATTTACATACAGACTTATTTTCATCCATGAGATAAATTCCTAACAGCTTTACACAAAAGGGGCAGGGGAAACTCCAGGATAGATAATTAGACAGCTCAAGCAAAGCAAACAAGTAGTGTTGAGAATTGTCAGGTTGAAGAAAAGTTATTAACATTTTTGAAATATAAGGTTTTGAATACATTCACTAGTACTGGTTATGTGCTGATGATATTTCCTAACACTAGAGTTGGTCAACACCAGTGTCAGGAAAGATAAAAATAGACAAGCTGATGATTATACTTATAGACAGAAAATCGATTAATTTTGAAGTCTGGAAAAAGCAAATAGGCTAAAAATACATAGTAAAACACGCGAAGTTGTACACTTACAAGCACATAAGAAAATAACTTTAGAGTTTATCAAGTGCAAACAGCAGAAGAAACGCAAGAACAGGATTTATTACAGGACAACGCTGAGCTATTGTGGTACACTCTTAAGAAAATATTTTTGAACCTTAGAATGCATGAAAATCCCTAACACCACAGTACGTATTACACTAGGCCCACTAGTGACAGGATATCAGGACTCTCCCATTCAGATCTGGGCACATGAATTGAAGAAAAGTGAGTAAGTTCAGAGAAAGGCTGTTAAGATGACTAGATGAACAGAGGAATTCACAGCTTACGGCTTCAAAGCACAACGTGAAAGCAACTAGTTCATACACAAGTGGTTTGTAAAAAGTATATTTATGTTTGCAGAGATAATCTCAAAGTTCCACAACACCTAGTACAGGTTATTCTCAGTTTAAGATGGCCTATGGGCAAAAAGTAACTAACACACATTTCTGCCTGTTTTTGTCTTTCCCCCTACTCCCAATTTTTAAATTTTCCCCTGAAGAGGGCTGTGGGGAATGGCAAACAGAGGTCCTAGCAAGGAAACTGACAGAAGTGGGTTAACCTAACTCAGAATCCAGAACTAAAATGTTATCATGACACATTATTTCCTCTATTAAAATCAATCTGCGTTATGTTTCATTACCATGGTTTTGCTAATGCAAAATACTAAGGTAGTTAAGAGTACTGCTGATGGTGGTGATAATCATTTTGCACAAAATTAATCTCAAAGGGCCTCAGAGTACTGCAAATTTACCAGAGTGAACACCTATCCCATTACACCTAGCAGTCTTAATTTAAACTCTTAGACATACGGACAAATTCTACTTGTGACAGGTATTTAAAGTCTGGCATCACTTCAGAAATTACAAGAAATCACTCTCAAGCACTGCTTTCAAGTAAATGTAAGAGCACAAAACTTTACATATTTGACAGTTTTGTAAATTGTCATGGTTTAATCCCAGCCAGAATTAGGACCACACAGCTGCTCTCTCACTCCCCCTTTCCACCTGAGAAGTGTGGGGAGAAGAGGGAGGAAAAGAGGAGAAAGGGAAAAAAAATACTTGTAGGCTGAGCTAAAGAAAGCTTAATAGAACAGTAACGGAAAAAAAAAATAACAATAATGGTAAAAGAATATGCAAGACAAGTCATTCTCGCTGTCCAGTGAATAGGTTGCCCAGTACGACCCATGCAGCCCCCTACAGATTATGCCCCCCAGCCAACCCCCATTTCTATACCAAGCATAATATTGTTAGCCATTCTACTGTTCTGTCTTTGCTCCTTCCCAGCTTCTACAGGAAGCTGAAAAGAGTCCTTGACTAGTATAAACATCACTTAGCAACAACTAAAACAACATGCATGATTGACATGCCTTTCATACCAAATCTGAAAACACGGCAACCACTAGAAAGAAAATTAACTCTCTCTCAGTTGAAACCATGGCATAAATATTAAGAAAATCATACAGGTAGGAGTTGGACAGTGTAAAAGCAAAATAACATTTTAAGTGTTTCTTTTCCTACAGAAAGCAGTTTTGAGTCTTTCTTTTTTTGTTCCATCTTTTTTCAGCACTCAGAATCAATCTCAGCTTCTTTGGAGGGATCTATCAATCTAATGTGTCTGTGTTATAACCCCTAGGTTCCAAACATTAGAGTAGACAGAACCAACTTTATTGATACATGAAAGACTACAGACACCCCTGTTTGAGAGGAGAAAAGCAGCCACTTGTTTAAAGTGTAGTATGCTCAAGTTGCCAAAACCAGAGGTGCTTGCATTCTGTCTTACCTATGGGTGGCAGTTTCTGCAAACTCCTCAGTAGACACAACTTTTTCTCAATCCCGTATGTTCTACCAGTACCAAGCTGTAAATATCTTGCTTCAGAATATAGATACTGCTAAATATAGTTTGTGGTAACTGGCTATACCCCACAACTTCCCTCTTCTTTTTTCAGTGTCACATGTTGCCATCAGCTCAAATTTCTCAGTTTCACCAAAGCTGTCAGGTCAGGACTTGAGCATGATGAGATGACATTGCCAACTCAAGTAATGGTGCTTTTCAAGGCTCGTTGCCCCGTTCCCTATTCAGGCCTTTCTTGTAAAGCTAATCTCCCAGGAAACCCAAATGCATGAGCACTCTTCATTAAAATAGGAGAAGTGCAACAATTCTTAGTTTATAGCATTCATTTCCCCATTATTCACCATACAAAGACATTGAACAAAAAGAACGCACAGACTGAACTCAGCAATAAGATAATGTTAAGGACTTCAAACTCTTTCAAAAAGCTCAAAAATTTATGGTTATTTTTGAGAAATCTCAATTCCTGTTCCAAAAGAAATAGAATGCTCCTTCCTTAGCATGCAGCACAGTTCAATTCTTTTCGGCTCCGAGTTATTCTTGTTTTCCTCTGTTATTCTCCAAATTACTATAAAAATATCACCTCAGGAGTTAGCTATTGGCACTATGGTTTTAGCTAAGCATGCTCCATATTCAAATCAACAGTAGCAGTCAAGTGACTAATGTGAAAATGTAACTTCTGTTTTTCCTGTTGAAAACATAGCCCCTACCTTCATAACACTTAGAAAATCTCCATTAGTCATTCTCATCACTTTTATAAAGCTTTTAAACATTGACTGCATTAACAAATTAATTTGACATTAACTAATTAATCTACTGACCAGAGAGAGAGAAACTGGCACCGGGAAATTATTAGTTTGGAGGTTAAATTAATTAAAAATAGTATAGTAGTGACAGAATTTAATCTCATACTTCTCATGAGAGCATGGAATCACTCAGCATCTGCCTCAATCTGTGATAAATCCATGGAGAGATTTCATGGTGGGAGTGGAATTAATTTGTGTCACCCCTAAGAGTATATGTGTTCACTCAACAGTACCTATGTTAAGCAATATTCAAGATACACAAACTGAACAAACCAAAAGAAACTATAATTTGAGCTAGCAAACAATCCATGCCCTTCAATACCAAGATACAATTATTTGCATCACTAAAATTCAGGATCACAACAGTGGGCAGGAGGACCAGAACATTCTTTACAATCTATCCTTATCTGTGCAAATACACAGTATGAGGTGTGAATACACTGTCTTGAGTAGTTTTAAGTTCATTCTTCATAATCTACTTGTATCATGACAGCTTTTAATCCAACAATTTGAAAACTAGGGAATGACTTTAAAACACGGCCAAGACAAAAATCTACATATGCTTGAGGGAGGAAGGAAGAGAGAAGATTAACAGCTGGGGACAGACAGAAAGAGGCTATCATAGGACTCAATGTCACAAATATAACTAATAAGCAACAGAACTGTAGGTAATTAACCAACTCAAAAAGAAATATGGACACCTGAAAGTCATCCTTAGTAAGTACACTGAACAATATACAATGAAATATACATACTCATGTTAAGCACACCATCCGTAAAAGGGAGATATTATTTTGTCCTACTTTTGGTATTATTGGCAAGGTATCTAATACATGTGAGCAGAAATGTACACTACAGTTTATGACAACAACTGCATTCACTAGGTGGTACTATCAAACAAATAATAGTAAAGCTAATAACCACAAGGAGCTATTAAGATGAATCAATACAAAAAGTAGTGACAATGCATATGTAAAACATTATTGTCTATTCATTGAAAAATTACAAACCACAGAATACAACTGACCTGGCAACACAGCTAAATTGTTATTGATTTGCATTGAGATTTTTCCCTCCTTCACATTTCTAGAATTTTACTATAACTATATATTATGTCTCATAGTGAAGACGAAATCTATTATAAATTCCACACATCTGCTAAGATATGCCATTCTGAAATTAACTGTCTTGAAACCTACGTTTGGAGTACATAAAAGACATTCAATTTCCCAGTATTAACTCCTCTTACAGCAATACCTTAATTTAAGACAGTTTGCATTCTTGTTCATGATGTAGAACAAAAACTAGAGTCTCTTTCCCATGGGGGTTACAAGAAACAAGCAAAACTAGCACTTTTTGAACAGTTTCTCAGAGGAACACATGCAGCTGAAAAGGCTAGCATTCAAGTGGCTGAATAAATTGGTGACTTAAATTCTAAATAAACATATGATGTAATCAAAGCTTTTGAAGTTTAAGTAAAATCTGATGATTAAATCTAAGTTTTTATTACTGTTAACATCATCCCCTTTCCTTATGTAAGCCATTTAAGTCTGTTTTAACAAGGATTTTGGCATATAATATAGACTTCTAACATCTAGTATAGGCTAATGATCTTTTGCATAGCTACTCAGAACCCACAAGTATAGCCATGATCAATTGGAGATGCAGGCCAGAATCTACATAAATAATACCGCTAACATGGATTGTGAGTGTGTAAACATAAATATGCACTGGTAGAAAGTTACAGTAACAAGGGGATTCCGGTGAATGTTACGTAGTCAGATATGATGCAGGTAACAACCACCAAGAGGTTTGTTTCAAACAAAATTAAGTGCCGTTTAAAAGTTTCTTACAATTATTTGTCTCCTATGCTGCTGCAATTTCCTGTTGAAATAAAAATTATGGTGTGATACCAAGTGATATATGAATATTTGAGATAAACATTATACTTCTATTTTTATCCCAGACACTGTCTCTAGCTTTACATTAGCTATCAAAACTCAACAGGGATCTAGTGATACTGGATAGAAACACCACAAATATTTTTTGTGAGGGAGGTAACATTTAAGCTTCACAAACCAGCAAGCTACTTCCTGATTACTCTCCCTCAATCCTTATCACTGAACTAATTTATCATGTCTTTTGTCCTCCACTATTAATGTCATGCTCCTACACAAGGAATTAATCAGAGAGCAACAAACCAATACCTGTGTTATCTGATATCATTAGTGACATATTTCTTTATTAACAAGAAAAATCTATTTATCAAAATTCCAGCTTCAGGTTTTACATGCAGCTGACAGACAGGACAGCTGTGGGTCCAGCTTCAAATACAGAACCACATTGAAAGAGCTCAGAAAAAATTTCCTTTGATCATTATCTGATAATCTTCCTGCTAATCTGGACAGTTTTAGACTTGGACTAGCATCCAGCCTTGCCATCTCTTTGCTCTGTAATACTCTCCCCCCTGCAAAACATTCATTCAGTAGTTGAAGTTGAGATACCTAACTAGGAAAACACCCAATACAACGAGAAGATGAACTGATACAGGCAATGCCAGAACAGAGGCCAAGCTCCAGTGCAGACAGGCCAGAACTTCGCAAGACAGAAGACTTAAATTAACAATACTGAACAGAGTACAAATTGGGTCAAAGCAAACAATGAGTCATTCAGGGGAGACACAGAAATAATTGAATATAATATGCTGCAAAGGTCTCTTATTTTTATCTGATACTTCACTTGATACTCAAGGGAAAAATTGTGTCTTACTTTGAAGATGCTCCTAAATTAAGTTCCCTGTACAAATTAGACACTTTGACATTTAAAATGAATTTTAATAGGGTAATAAACTCGGGAAATTTCATAACTCCATCCAAGACATGAGGGTCTGACCTACTGACAGCCTACGCTGAATGAAAGTCATCATTAAACTCTTGTGGCAGCACACCAATAGACATTTTAGAGTGACTTCTTGAAGTGATAAAGACAAATATGAAGGAAAACACAGTTCAGCCTTTTCTCAGAACTCTCTTTACAAGGAAGAAGTTCAAAAACACTTCACAACATTGCAGGATTTGCATTGTACTCATAACTCTACTGCAGGATGCAATATTTAGTATTTTTCTTAAATATTGAATAGCATAAGTTTTTACAATATTTCCCTTCTTTAAAAAACCTTTTTCATCTCCTTTCTTCTAAAGTGAAAACGTAGCCAACCAGGCTAAGTGCTTACAAACCAGGAAGTAAGTAGCAAAAACAACAAAAATTATACATTTCCACCTACTGGTTCCTTGGAGCTTGTTTTCTTAAGAGACCTTTTTTTATAATTCATCTGTAAAGCTTGGAACACCATATTCAGTACTTCTTAGTAAGCCATAAAATATAAAGCTTTGACGTTATTTAAAAAAACCCCAAAGAAATAAAAAACTATAATCTGATACTTTTTCTAGTTATGTTCCTCTTGTTCAACATTAATGCACTCAAAACCAAGTGTTTGCACTGTGTATTTCTTCACCTCCAAATCTGAATCATCACATGACAAATTGCTTCTATTCCCACAGGCTTCAGTAAGACTTATTGTCCAGCACCTCTCCACACTGAGCTCTCTTCCTCAGAATCCTGCCTGGCAGAGGGCTGCATAGTTGCCCTGAATATCCCTCCCACAAATACAACCTTTGAGTACAAACCAACCTTAGGTATTTAGATCATTTAGTACTGATGAGAGATTGACAGAACAGCAGTATAAAATGCAGCTTATGTGATTTTCTGTAAGTATTCCTAGAGTTAGCATTCCCCACATTTTTATCTTTAATTTACTACAATTTTACTCGGGATTCAACATGGGAATTTTTAATTAGAACTTTTACAGAATATTTCACAATAAAGAATGTGAAAAATATAAAGCAGTACCACAGAGATGAAATAATACAACAAATTTAAACAATAAAGTAGTAATACTATTTTAATGGAAGATATTCCACAAATATGATGCTCAAAAAAAAGCTGGTAAGGGGTCTGGAGGACAAACCTTATGAGGAACAACTGAGGGAACTGGGGTTGTTTAGCCTAGAGAAGAGGAGGCTGAGGGGAGCCCTCATCACCCTCTACAACTACCTGAAAGGAGGTTTTAGAGAGATGGGGGCTGAGCTCTTCTCACTAGGGACAGGGGATAGGACAAGAGGAAACGGGTTCAAGTTATGTCAGGGCAGGTTTAGATCAGATATCAGGAAACCTTTTTACACTGAAAGGGTTATTAAACATTGGAACAGGCTGCCCAGGGAGGTGGTGGATTCCCCATCCCTGGAGACGTTTAAGAAAAGGGTAGATGAGGTACTGAGGGACATGGTTTAGAAGGGGTTTTTGTCAGGGTAGGTTAATGGTTGGACTTGATGATCTTAAAGGTCCCTTCCAACCTCACCGATTCTACAATTCTACATCTCAATTCCAGCAAAAACATCAAATTGCTTCAACTCCACTGATCTGTACCAGTAACGCAGGAAGATCTGGAACTACGATATCTCTCAAGGCTCAGGTTGAGGGGGTGGTAGAGGTTTACTTCGTTTGGAAACTGAATTGATTTTTCTGCTTTACCAAAACAGTCACAATAGCTAGTTTTAATGGAACACTGTAGCTTTCTAGCAGAATTGGAACTTACTGCACTGTAAAATGGAAAAAATTAATCGCAAAACACAGAGTGTTGTTGTTTAAGACTATTATTACTGAAATAGCACCAACAGCCTTGGAGGGGGAATAGGAAGACCACCAGCTGCACTGCTATTCATACCCCGCTGGCAAACTCATGACATTTGCAAATGGCTTCATAAAGGACACTTCGGCACCTTTCCAGGAATAATAGCTTCCCAAAACAAACAAACAAAAAAAAAAACCACCACAAAGAAAAAAGGATTAAGGGACTGCAAATTGTTGAAGACTGAAATGCCCTCTACATGATGAGAGCAGACCTTCACTAGTAACACAAGTCTCCTTTGCAAAAAAGCTCAAAGCTACTGTACACTAATTATATAAATCTGGCTCTGTACCTTGTCTGGAATATCTGTTAATCTTAATTACAGTCAGAAAAAGTCTGGAATAAGACAAGAAATAGGATAAGTATTTCTGCAGATATCAACATAGCACTTATCACAACAATTGTGTTATAACATTAGTTCTTAAAATCTAAGATTCAAAATATGACTTAAGAAAGCAAATGAATTGTCTCCAAAACATTTCTGGATGTTGGCTCTGTGGGTGACCATGAAAGGGAACGAGTTCTATGTATGGAGGCTTTTGACTGAAGTTGAAGCTGTGCACACTTTCCAACAAATCTCATCTCATAGAGATTTGAGCTAAAGTCAGACTCTTAAAAAACTAAATTTCATACCAAGAATGAAGCTCACATCAAGAAGGGAACTGAAAGCCCTTACTGCTGAGGCTTGAGAACCAGGTGTTCCCGGTGGGCCGTGACACTATGTGATTTTACTGTCTGTTAACAGGAAGTTTCCTCCCTTCCACCTAAAACAGAGGAGAGGAGAGCCTAAAACAGATTTGAAACAGTCAAACCTACAAACAACCAGGTCATAGATAAGTTACAGAAGCTTATAAAACCAGCATTAGAAAATGAATGAGTGCAATCCTCTGGGCAGCTACAGATAATCAATGACCCTACAGATTGCCAGTTCTTACCGTCAATATACAAACAACAATGCATCCACCAGGCTTGTCAGGACAGGAATCACTTGGGCAAAAGCTGTACTGGTAATACCTGCGTTAGCATCAATCACACATCAGAATGCTTCTTTCTCTCAATTAATACTCCTTCCAACTCACCTAATTAAATCTACTTTATTAATTTCACTACAGATCAACAGATTCTGACAAAGCAGCAGTAGTCTGGACTCTTGAATTAATAAAAACTGTCATCTACATATTGATAAATGCATGTCCCCAAATTACCTTCCAAAAAAGATGTGAAAGAGTCAGACAGAAACATTCACAAGTATAAAAACAAAAACGTGTGCATGCACACACACGTGTGCTCCTGTGCATGTGTGAACAATCAATAAGCCACACCAGTAACAGAGAGGAATTCAGATTGTATTACACAAATAATTTAAAAGACAATACTGAAAGGCAAATGTAAAGTATCTAAACAATTTAGAATTACTGAAATAGGCACATTATGGTCTATACAAGTAAAAATGTCACAAAAGCTTAGTTCCCAAAATCAGAATAACCTTTGTGAGTTTGAATCAAATTCAATACTTTGTACTTTCTTTCCTTTTGTTTTTTGAGAATAGAGGGAAGAGGAGTTTGGAGAAGGGAAGGGGCGGGGGGGGGAATCCTTTGACATTTATCAGCTATTCACCTTTATTCATTTTGGTTTCACCACCAAGCCAAAGCA
>VXBO01001576.1:3859-16714 GCA_013400135.1 Rhinoptilus africanus | reverse complement strand
GAACAGCGGCGAAGGGGACACAGGGCTGGCTGTGGTCATTTCTGGGCATTTCCCTCTCCGTCTGAGCAGCCAGGGAATTACCCAAGCCGGATACACGGCTGTGGCCGAGGAACCGTGGTGTAAATCATGCGCCGTTAGATAAAAACACTTAGCTCCCAGTTGGCTTTAGCTGGCTGGGGGGGGGCAGGGGGTAACATTTTCCCCCAGCCCCCAGGGTCAGTGTGGTACCAAGGGTCCTGGGGCTGCTCCACACTGTCCTTGCCCCCCTGTCTATGGGTGTTCGTCAGGGTGGAGCCGGCATGGAGATGTGGGGCTGGCACGGGACCACCCATCCTTTGGGGTCTCCTGGTGCCCCCCAGCTCTTTGCTGGCAGGTTGGATGCTGGGGGTTGCAGGGGGTTGTCCCCTGGGGGAGCTGGGGACAGCTGGTGGCCACCACCCATGGGTGACAGCGAGCCACAGGTCCAGCCTGGCCCTGAACCCCTCCAGGGATGGGGCAGCCACAGCTTCTCTGGGCAACNCCGGTGTCCCTCCACGGTGTCGCCGCCGGTGTCCCCACCCCCCCTCGGTGTCCCGTCGAGGCTCCCGTGGAACTTTAGGATCATTGAATCCCTTTGGGTGGAAGAGAGCGGCCGCCTCGGACGCTGTCCTGCTTGGAGGCCTGATTTTTCCTCTAATATCTGGGAAAACGGCGCTTTTAGGAGCCTCTGGTGGCTGAATTGGCACTGGGGGGGCGGAATGAGTAAGAACCTGGGGGGATGTTGGGCGACGTTGGGGGGAAAAAGGGACAAACCCCCGAATTTTTCCCGAGGGAAGAAGGAAGATGCGATGTGTTCAGCTTGGGGGCGAGGGTCTGGAAAGGAGAAGGCCTTGGCTGACACCCCCCCCCCAAAATGGGAAGCCTGGACCCGGCAGGAGGCCACAGCCTGGGAACCCCGCGGGGAACCTCGGCGTGGCGTTCCCCGCTGGCCTCGGGAGCCAGCCCCCGCCTGCCGGGAGCCGCAAAGCGCCAAGAAAAGCAGCAAATACCATGACAGCCTCGCTCCCCCCGGCCCCCCGCGTTGGGAGGATGAGCTGCGGGAAGGAGCAGCCCCAGCAAAGGGGCTGGTGGGTTGCGAACGCGTCCGTGCCGCGCCACGCCTGGGAAACGCGGGTCCGTCGGAGGTGCTGGGAGGAGAAGCGCTGCAGGATGCGTCCCGCCGTGGGGGAGCTGCCCTGGGACACCCCAAGGGGCTGCGGGGCTGCGTTTCCTCCCCCCGTCTGCCTTTCCCCTGGCTAATGCCGGGGAAAACTGCGCTTGTAGAAGGTTCCNTCCGTCTCCTTCTGCTGTTGGGGCTTCATCCACCTTCACCCATCCCAGTGCCGCTCGTGGAAACGGGACCAGCTGGGGGAAAGACGGGCTCAGGATGCCGCCGGTTGAACGACGCCAAGGTCGCCGGCACTGGGCTGCCTGGGAGGCGCCCGGCGCTGGATCAGGCGTCACAGCCTCTGTCCCAGCGCGGGGGGTGTGAGATGTGGCTGCTGGCACGGTCACCTTGTCCCGCGCTGGGAGGAAAACAAAGCCAGAGCCAGCGCCAACGAGGTGGGGACCAGCCTGCCCAGAGGCACTCCAGGGGCTGGAGCTGGTTTTCCTCCCTCCCTCCCAGTTTCACCCCAGCTCTGCATAATTAACGCATTAAGGAGAGATGCCAAATTGAAGTAGGAGGGGACGAAATGAGTAAGAACCTGGGGGGATGTTGGGCGACGTTGGGGGGAAAAAGGGACAAACCCCCGAATTTTTCCCGAGGGAAGAAGGAAGATGCGATGTGTTCAGCTTGGGGGCGAGGGTCTGGAAAGGAGAAGGCCTTGGCTGACACCCCCCCCCCAAAATGGGAAGCCTGGACCCGGCAGGAGGCCACAGCCTGGGAACCCCGCGGGGAACCTCGGCGTGGCGTTCCCCGCTGGCCTCGGGAGCCAGCCCCCGCCTGCCGGGAGCCGCAAAGCGCCAAGAAAAGCAGCAAATTCCATGACAGCCTCGCTCCCCCCGGCCCCCCGCGTTGGGAGGATGAGCTGCGGGAAGGAGCAGCCCCAGCAAAGGGGCTGGTGGGTTGCGAACGCGTCCGTGCCGCGCCACGCCTGGGAAACGCGGGTCCGTCGGAGGTGCTGGGAGGAGAAGCGCTGCAGGATGCGTCCCGCCGTGGGGGAGCTGCCCTGGGACACCCCAACGGGCTGTGGGGCTGCATTTCGTCCCCCCGTCTGCCTTTTCCCTGGCTAATGCCGGGGAAAACTGCGCTTGTAGAAGGTTCCGGTGTCTGAATTGGTGAAAATATTCCCTTTCCAGCCAGCTCTGGTGTGGGGGTTTCAAGGTCTCAGCGTTTTGGAGCTCCCCAGGTGCGGGATGAGGAGGAGCGAGACCCGGGCACTTGCCCCCAGCTGCCAACAGGGTTATTTCAGACCATGAACAGCACATTTGATATAAATTAGACAGTTTGCTGAGGAGTTTCTCTCTCCCCCCCTTGCTGGCTGCCATCCTGAGCACTCCGTGCCCCGGTGCCGGAGCCCAGAGCCCTTCCCTTCCTCCCGCAGCCACAGCGCTCGCAGGGTCCCACACTGCCTGTCCCTGATGGGATGCACGGCTTCCCGTGATGGAATGGGCTGGGTATAGTCCTTGTGCGTTTTATATCGGTATCGGGATCAATATTGCTTCTTTAGTCTTATTCAAGTTAATTATTCAGTCTCATTCTATTAAATGTTTTTACATTTCAGCCCTTGGATTTCCTTGTTTGTTCCCGATTCCCCTTCCCGGGTGGGGAGGGCTCACCTGGTGAGAGAATAATCGTCTAAATGACAATAAATTGTGAGTTCTTCAAACCACAACATCCACCTATCACTTAACGCCCTTCCATCCTCGTGCCCTGGGACGGGAGGGGGAAATCAGCAGCACAAACAGCCCGGTGGGTTCATCGTGTTGGCAAAGATGGGGTTGGGGGTGCCATCGAAGGAGATGCAGCACAAAAAGGAGCCAGGCACAGGCTAACGGGACGTTTCCAGCCTTGGGAGAGAAACGGAAGGAACAAGACACGCCGGATTCTGGAAAAATCTACCCTTTTGGCTCTAAAGGCAGCAGGGGATCCTGAGGAAACTCCCAAACCAAGCGGCAAAGAGCTCAAAACACAACTCTGCCGCAATCCCAGCGTGGCTGAGGGGAGGGCAGGGGGCTGGCAGCGCAGGGTGGGGCGCTGGGTGCCCAGTTTGGGTGCCTGGGCTGGGGGGCGGAGGGTGGCCGCTCTGTCCTAGCTCAGCTTGGCGGCAGAGGGCACCAAACGACGCGGCGATCCCCGCTGCGTTCTCTAAAGGCAGAGGAAGCCCAGCTGGAGGGATGGATCCGAAGGCTTTTAGTTCTGCTTTGCCTGCTCCCGACGCAGCTGTGGCCGGGTTAGTTCAATAAAATCCCCCCAGAATTATGCTTGTGTCCAGAAAAATGTACGATTTTCATGGCTGAGTAAGGCTGGATTTGACTCCCTGCGCACAGAGGAGCTTGGGCTACGCAGAAGCGTTAAAACACTCGTAAAAGCCACTAAAATAAAGTAGCCGGTGGCCCCCGGTGGGTGGTTGTGGTTCATTGCAAAGGCGGAAGAGCTCGGTGGTGGCCATGACGCCCCCCCTGCAGAGAAGGACGGCGGCGGCGCAGGGCTGGCGACAGGAGTATTTTACGCTTCGCTGCTTCCAGTGATTGGCAGCAATGGGTGCGCGAAGAGACAGTCCCTCCAAAGGTCACAGGAGACGCGCTGGAGATAAATCTGGGTCCCCAACAAGAGGAGATGGGCACCTCCAAAAGCTGCCTTGGCTCCAAGACGGATCCCTAGTGGCAAATTCCCATCAGGAACGCAATTGCCGCAAGGACGGTTGCGAATGAGGCGATCGATCCCGATGGCCAGGTGCCTGAAAGTCTCCATGGGAGCCGTCCAAGATCAGGCAACGCCGCTTCTGCGGCTCACCCCAAATAGGAATTTTCAGGCTTTCTGTACGGCAAAGGGCTTTGCTGACTAAGCTCGGGGACAGCTTTATCCAACTTTACCCGCGCGGGTTTGAAAAGCTCAGCCTGAAAAAAATAAATCACCTTATTGAGATATTCCTTATCTTGGTATGTGCAAATTAAGGAAGTAAACTTGTTTTCCAGTCCCTGTTGCCGTTTCTTCCCTTTCCCTGCCATAAAGGCGTTATCACACATCACATAATTGCTTTATCAGAACCGTCGGGTGAAAGGCACAAAGGCAGAGAGGGCTGGTTCGAGGCTCCTGAGGTGTCAAACTCCGATGATTTACGTAGGAATATTTGATTACGTTATCAAGGAAGCCCCCAGAGGTGTAGGTCGGTCCTTGCCGAGCTGCTGGCGGGGGGAAACTTTTTCCAGGCCACCCCTCTGCCTGCTGCGGCTGACCGTAGACGGTGACACACACCTTTGGTGACCTCGCTCTGCGGTTGCTAAATCAGTGAACGCTAATTCTCCGCCCGGGTGGCTTCCATAGCGGCTGGACCGCGCGGACCACAAAGCTTCCTGGTTGTACGAGGGCAAGAGCAGAAAGGGAACTGGTCGGATTGCGGTTCACTTGCGCGAGAGGCGGCGGAGAGACGGCCAGAGGGCTGGGACGCGGCGGTGAGAAGAGCGGAGAGAAACGGCGCTTTCCGACAAAGTCCCTGTTAAAAGCCGGGGTGGGATTCTGAGAAAGGCTCCTCTGCGGCGTGAATCCTCCCCTGTTGAGGAACGCGGGTAACAACCTGTTGAAAACAAACAGCAGCACATCCCAAGAAAGAACAGCACTATCGATTTCTTTTTTTTTTTTTTTTCCCCCTCCCCTTTATTGGGAAACGCTCCACATTTCATTTGACTCCTGGGCTTGGAAGGAACATTCAACCAAAACCACAAATGAACTTGGCCCGATAATAAACAAAAGGTGAAATCCGACAAAGGATCGGGATCGCTGAGCGGTTTTGGTTGGGCTTTGTTTTTATAACCTTTTGCTAATTGTGTGCTAATTTGCTCTCTAGCCACCCGCCACTTTGGAGCCCAAGGAGCCGCAATCAACATCAGCTGCGCTAACGAGGCCCTACATCCAACGCAGCCTCTGGAAAAAGTTTCCATTTCGCTCCGAACCACTTTCTAGATTACAGCTTCGTTTCCTCAAGCGAGCAAGACTTCAAACTGACCTAAGCTGCTCCAGAAGCAGCTCCCTCTGTAGCTGAACGCTCCCGACCGAAAACGTTTTACTCCTTTCTGCCGGCTTTGTCCCAGGCCACCAGCGCTCTGGTGATGCAGAAACAGCTCAAAATTTGGCACTTGGAGTAATTGAAACACCCACTTTCAGTTATTTTGGCCTTTGTGCCTTTGAGTCTTTCAGCTGACAAAGGAACCGTGTGAAGTATCGTAAGGACCAGCTGAAACCACCTCTTATACAAATTAAGTAACCAGAGAGCGGGCACAGCATTCAGCATTAACCAGAAAATACCCGTTTAATCACATTTTCGATTGCTGGGCAACCCTTTATCACTCAACTGGATGCTTTTCCCTTTCTTCCTTCATTGCAAAGAACGAACCTCAACACAACTTAAGTTTATCCTCTACTCAGTCTTACATTTTAATACAAATTAATATAAATTTAATGATTCTACAGGCTCCAGCCCTTCTGCGTCTGTGGAGACTGCTTCGCAAACAAGCCGGGAAAATATCGATCTCCCTTTGGAAAGTCAAGTTCCCTTTCTTACAATAACATTGGGGTTTGACCTGGTTATCAGCCACGCCACGAACAAATGGTCCCCTGATTAAACCATAAAGGGACTTATTAGGATTCATGTGACTCATATTTATTATACAACAGTCAACAGGCCTCACGCGGTGCGTGCCTCTGGCAGGGACGAGGTGCCTTTCCCGAAATACGTGCCGGGATCGTGGCACTTCTCTAACAGCTGGGTGACCTTGCCCGGCCTCCCGCCGTCTCCTTCACATTCCTCTCCCCTCAGCACCTCCAGCCCGTCTCATCCGGCAACGCAGAACTTTTCCCCATCCTCACACAATCCTTAGCACCGCTCGCGTCCGTAGGGATGTGGAAGTACAGGCGGAAAAGCGGAGGCCGGCTTCGCGTAGAGGGTGGTGGGATCAGAGCTTCCTCTGTCTCCTGCTGCTCAGGAACTTTCCCGTTTCACGCGAAGAAAACCTAACGCGGGTATTTGGCAGGGATTTGCTCTTATCTCTTGGTTCCAGCTACGCCACCTGAAAAAAATAGCCGTAATAGGAATTTTTGGCACGCTGATGAGGTCTGTATGTACAGCTTTGGCCTACAACTAAGCGCTCCGTATCCATTACCTCACCTCCCCTGCTTCTCCATCCTCTCTCCTCTTGCACTTCCATCAACCCTTATCTCCACCTCTGCCGCTCCTTCACTGCCACTTACCTCGCCATGCTCACTTCCCCCTCCATCCCTTTCCCCATCACCGCAGTTTTAATCTCATTTTCATTTCTCACAGGGCTGCATTTACCTGGATTACGGTCAAGAGAACACCTGAAACAACAGACATTTGAGTGCTGTTGTGTGAAAGGGGCAAAGTGGTTTCGGCAGAAAATAACCCCCCTTGCGTCCTAACACTCCTCACCGAGGTGGGAGGCTAGGTGCGGCTGGGCTTAAATTCTGCGTGATGCCCCATTCCTCTATCAGTCCAGCCGCGTTTAATATAAAATATTAAACTACCACGATTTGGATACACTCATAGCAGGCTGCACCTTCCGTCTGCGGTGGCGTTCAGTGAGAAACCGAAATGACGAGCTGCTTAAAGAGTGCAGTTCATTTAAGCGACAGAAACGCGGGTTCTTTGGGTTTGTCGGTGATAAATTCACTGTCTGCAAAGCACCTGCAAGTAAAATTAATGTTACTTATAGAGAACGCGCGACAAAGCTACAAACTACACAGCCTGGCTGTAACTATACGAAAAAGATTCCCTAGAGAAATTTCTACGTTTCCCGAAAAAGCGCTTGGTATAATCTAAGTCTTACCCAAAGGCATCCCTAGGGGGGGAAGAAAGGCTCAGCCCGTCGAGTGGTTCCAGGAGTCAAAGGCAGTCAGTGATGGAGTTCTCCCTGACTTCTTCCCGATGGTGTCTTCCCTGACATCCCCCCATCCTCGGGCTATTTTTATCCTATTTTTTATCTTCAAGGTGGAGTTTGAGTGACTTTAGTCATAAATACCCTTATTGTGATTGGTGTAAATTTCTCTCGCTTCGATGCAAAGGTAGAGTTTACGAGAAATTCAGGGCGCAGACTCAAAGAGGAGCGGTCGCACCTCAGAGGCGGGTAGCCTTCGGGATGGAGGTGTGTTTTGGTATTCAAATGCATTAAAATGACATTACAATGAGCAAAGTTCAGGCAAAGGACAGCAGTTCATCCAAATTTGGCAGAATGCTGGCTCTGGGTCCAACTAAGCCGCTTTGTCCGGTCTCAGTGTTGTCTTATTTCCCATTATTGACACAAGGCAAGGCCACGGAATCGACATTCCGTTCCATCCCTCCTGTAGTTTTGCCCGGGAATCGCAGATACTGTGTTCCTTGTGTGCCAGGTGCGTCTTGTTTTCCACCTCAGAAGCTTCCCGATTTCACGCTTTTCCTTAATGTATGAACAGTGCCATACTTTCACATTTTCGGCCAATTTTAGTGATCATCCTAGGAGTGCCTGTAGCAGCCAGGCAGCCTGCGGAGAACAGCGTGGTTTTGCTGCAGCTCTTCTTGCTCTTAAACCTCTGCAAAACAGGAACGGCGGGAGGCAGCTGCCTGCGTGGGAAGGGCCCGGCCACGAGGCGTCGGTGAGGTCCTGACGAAGGCAGAAACTGCTTCAAACCTCACGGCGAATCCAACCCGAACCCGCTCCGCCTGTATTTCAACCAGCTGCCTGCTCTGCAGGCGACGATAAGCTTTGTTGCAATGCCTTCCTTTTTAACTCTTGTCATAATGATTAATCTCGCCTGATCGTTGTCTGTGGCTCTATGGCTTTCCGCTTTTCGGAACCGGCCGGCGAAGACAAAAGCGTCCCCGCAGCAGCTGCTCCTCAGGGCTCACGTGGAGACTTTTGAATCGATGCATAGATCAGCAGAGACGCCCTCGCCGCTCCAAACCTCGATGGCCCCGAGGGCAAGGTGGGTGACTGGGGAAACAGGAGGCGCAGCTCCTGCTTTACCGTCCCTGGGCTGACCCAAAACAGCTGTTCAATCTATTACTTGCATGGCTCAAGCTCAGGCCTTACCTCGGTATTTGCTAAGAAGAGCCAGGACACTTCAATAACACCAATTCATCCGAGAAAACGTAAAGAAAACCTCTAAATTAGAGTCAATTATAAGGCAGGCAGCACGGGGAGGCGCAGCTCCTGCTTTACCATCCCTGGGCTGACCAAAACCAGCTGTTCAATCTATTACTTGCATGGCTCAAGCTCAGGCCTTACCTCGGTATTTGCTAAGAAGAGCCAGGACGCTTCAATAACACCAATTCTTCCAAGAAAACGTAAAAGAAAACCTCTAAATTAGAGTAATTTATAAAGCAGGCAGCACGGGGAAGGTACCTGAGCATCGGGGACGGTACCAGAACATGAGGGAACACCCCGTGTGACACAAACAGGTAGGATATAAAGGCTTAAACAGGCCATAGCTGGAGGAGAGCCACACCGGCAGGCAAAGATGCAATATTTACTAATAAAAGGCACAATATTTATAAAACACACCCTATCTCCACGGTCACAAAGGCCCTCAGGCCCAACTCGCAGCCCCCACCTCCCCGCCACAAGATGGCGGCGGCGGGATGTACCACCCGCCTCGTCCTCCCCCTCCGGGGTAACGCCCCCCCGCGCCGCCATCGCGGTGGTATCGCCCACTTCCGCTGCCGCGGCGGAAGCCGGAAGTGCGCGGCGGAGGAAGGGCCCCGCTGGGGCGGTGGTGAGTCCCCGGCGGGAGCGGCGACGCCGGTAACGGGGCCGCAGCCGGTGTCTCGCAAAGGGGAGGTAGGCCCGGTTGGGCCTACCGCTTCCCCCGGCGTTCACGGCCCCTCCGGTGGGCGATTGCCCGCCGGGACCTCCGGGCGGAAGGGTGGCGGCGTTCGGCGAGGCCTTGTACCAAGAGCCACAGCCGCGGGGGAAGCCCCGTCCCGCCTGCTCCCTCCCGGTTGCCGTGCCCCTCCGCCTCCCCGGACGGGCCTGGTGTTGGCGGAGCAGCCTCCGCCGTGTCCCGGTGGGAGGGCGGCCCCGGGCGGGCCTGGCTCTGCGCTCCACCGGGGCAGCGGGGCGCGGAGGCCTTGGGCGGGCAGCCCCGGGGCTGCGGGGGGGTGGTTTCCCCAACCGGGGACAGAGCACGGAGGCGGTGAGCGGGGTACGGCGGTCCTGTGGGCAGCCCCTCGCCGGTGCCCCCAGCCTTTCCGAGCCGCAGGGACCCGCGCGTTGTCCCTCAGAGAGACAAAGTGACACCTCGCTGGCTGCGTCTTCCCGGAACGCTGCTGAAAACCGGGGAGATCTGTCAGCTGAGAGCCCCAGCCCCGTGCTGGCACCCGGTTAGAGCCGGGGCAGTGCCCAGCTCTTTGCATCTTCCCTCCTGCAGGCCACTGGGATGCATCCCACAGACCATCCCCGACCTCCGGGCTGGGAGATGGAGCTCCCCGTTTGCCACTCTCCCAGCTTTTTCCCTCTTAAACCTCTCTGCGCCTCGTTAATAACAAAAAACCCGACCCATGAGTT
Organism: Rhinoptilus africanus; assembly: GCA_013400135.1. NCBI lineage: Eukaryota > Metazoa > Chordata > Aves > Charadriiformes > Glareolidae > Rhinoptilus > Rhinoptilus africanus. The sequence continues at coordinate 6,979 of VXBO01001576.1, read as the reverse complement.
TATTTCTGTTTGCAGAGCGTTTCAAGTTCCGTACGCGTATACGTAGTAAAGGAGCTCATCTTCCAGCTGGTTGTTACTGGGACGGGTTTGGCCGGATCCTGGGTGAAGAGGTTTGGTAATCCCAAGCTTTACCATCTCCTGTGTCCCGTGCAGGGGCTGACGCAACGTTGCCGGAGCGATAGCGTTGGGATGCCTCACCCGGGTGAAAGGTAGAAGAGCCACGAGCAATTAAGGACGCCGCTGAAATCCCCGTCGGCTCTTTGGTATGGCCCTTTCCCTCTCGGCAGGAATGCATTGCTCCCGTGTTTATCCCTTATTTTGTCGCGTATTCCCGCGTTACTGCATCCCGCATCTTAGAACCTGTGGCGCGAACAGCTGGTACTTGCTAAATATTATCAGACAGGCCGGATTATTTGGAATAAGTCACGGACATAGTGCAGAAAATCCATTAATTCCCTGATTTTAATAATATTTCCACAGGTTTTAAAACCGCGAGTTCACCACGTGGGAATAATGCCCTCGCTTTGTGTTTTCTAAGGGAAAAACGCAGCGAGGGAAGCGACGGCACCACGTAGCTTGTAGAGAAAACAGAAAACGCATCACATGAGATGGGAGCTGAGGAATTGGAGAGACGGGAGGGCACGGGTGGTGACGGTGGGCACGGTTGGATGTGAACAAATCCAGGGGGTTTGTTCCGGAGAGCAGGAATCTGGAGTGGGAAGGTGCAGTGAGAGCCAGCTGGAGTTTGCGAGCCGGGGTGACATCGCCCTGCTATGGAGTGGCTGTGAGTAGGTGTTTCCCTGAGAAAACCGTCTGGCGCGCACAAGTAATCCTTCCGAATACGCTGTGAAAAGGGGAAAAAAAAGTCAGTTGCCAAAGAAGGAAGGGGGAGAAACGTTCTGTTTTCCCTCTCACTCTGCCCTCGGTCTCGCTGATCCGTTATAGCACAGGGGAACCTCTCTGCTTGGAGCTGTTTCAAGCCGGTTTTAAATCCCTAATAGGATTAGTACCTATTTGCAGTTGTCTTAGAAAAACCTCGTCTTTATTTGACTTCCTTTTCCCCGCCTTAGGAGTCGGCAGTTCCTCTGGGAGGATGGACACCCTGAGGAACCGGACGGTGGAGGAGCTTCGGGAGCTGCAGGATAATGCAGAGGAGATCGAGCGCCTGGCCCTGGAGTCGCAGGAGGTCCGTGGGGCCGGCGTGGTGCAGGCTGGGGCTTCGTTAGCCTAACGAGGGGGGGCTGGGGGGGGCTGGGGTTGTCCAACCTGGAGAAGAGGGGGCTGAGGGAAGACCTTCTCGCTCTCTGCTGCTCCCTGAAAGGAGGGATTAGCGAGGGTTTGTCGGCCTCTTCTCCCAGTAACAGGCGACAGGACAAGAGGAAACAACCTCAAGTTGCGCCAGGGGAGGTTTAGGATGGATATTAGGAAAAATTTTTCCACCAAAAGGGTTGTCAAGCATTGGAAGAGGCTGCCGGGGGCAGTGGAGTCCCCATCCCTGGGGTTGTTTAAAAGCCGGGCAGACGCGGTGCTGAGGGAGGTGGGGTAGCGGTGGGTTTGGCAGCGTTGGGTTGATGGTTGGCCTCGATGATCTGAAAAGTCCCTTCCAACCTTGATAATTCCATAATTCTCTGACTGTCCTGTCTCTTTCTCGCAGGTTCAGGAGCTGCAGCTGGAGAGGGAGATGGCCCTGGCTGCCAACCGCAGCTTGGCCGAGCAGAACCTGAAGTTCCAGGCGCCGCTGGAGACGGGGCGCACCGACCTCTCCAACAAATACGAAGAGCTGCAGAAGCTGGCGGAGCGGTGTAAAGAGCAAAAGGCAAAACTGGGTGAGCGGCTGCAAACCTTGCACCCTTTCCGACGGCGTCACGTGAGCTTTAATCGGTGCAACATCCTTCCCTTTTGCTGCTGCCTGCCTTGGCCGTGCCCTGCAGAGAAACTCTCCAGAGCGGTGGCAGAAAGGACGTATAAAATCTATATTCTCTCGGTCAAACTTAGCGGAGCAGATCAAGGATGCTATCCTAAAGGAAAAAAAAACAACCCTTTCCTCTTCACGTTTTCTCGCTGCATCGTGAGTTTCCGAGGCGGGACGGCGCTTCTGTGAGAGCACAACAGTGTGCGGAGGAGTTTTGTCCCTTTTTGCGTTTAATGTTTTGCTCTGCCGCTCTTTTTCGTTTCCCCAGAGAAATTCTCGGCGGCGATGCACCCTCAGATCCTGCTGGATCTCCTGCAGGTGGAAAGCCAGAAAATCGAAGAGGAGTCTGAGGTGAGCTTGAAGTTTAAATCCATGAGCTATTCCAGTGATTAGTCCTCAAAGACTTGAAGAATCCCTAAAATCAAGGATTATCTCTTTGTAGTTCGGCGTTGTCGCTCCAAAAATTTGGATTGCCCTTTCTTTGCTTGTGTGTGGTGCGACACTTCCCTCTGTGTCCCTGAGAGATGTAAATCCTAAGCGGGGCTGGGGGAAAGGAGAGCAGAGGGATGCGGTGCTGACGTCCGTCTTCTCTTCCAGAAAATGGCCGAGAAGTTCCTGGAAGGCGAAGTGCCCCTGGAGACGTTTCTCGAGCAGTTTTCCGGCATGAGGAAGTTGTCCCACTTGCGCCGGGTGAGAGTTGAAAAGCTACAGGAGATCTTGAGGAAGTTGGAAGCGTCGCGGGAACCCGGCAGGGACTCTCAGCCCCAGCTGCCTCCTCACGTACCTGGGCCCGCGGAACCCCCAAAGCCTTCGGGGGCTCCTTCCTTCCCGTTGCCCTACAGCCCGGCTCCAGGCATGCCGGTAGGCCCCACGGCCCACGGAGCTCTGCCTCCCGCTCCTTTCTCTGGCTCCCCGGTCACCGTGGGACATGTTGCGTCCTCTCAGCCCAGCACCCAGCCCACGTATCCCTGTCCCTATCCTCCGGGACCCGGACAGCCACCGGCTCAGGCTGCTGATTCCACGCCAGGGTATCCCAGACCCCCCTCGGGAGGCTCGGCTCCAGGCTATTCCTGGTCTCCATCCAGGGGTCCGCCTCAGCCCCCGCCGTTTGCTGGCTCTCGCCCTTCTCCTCCGCCCCCCAGAGCCGGGTACTCTCCCTACTTCCCCCCCGGGGCAGGGAGACCGCAGTGCCCCTACCCTACCCAGCC
>VXBO01001574.1:422216-439468 GCA_013400135.1 Rhinoptilus africanus | reverse complement strand
ACGGCGAGCAGGTTCATCCCAGGGATGCGCGATGGGCAGCAGAGTCATCCCAGGGATGCGGGATGGGGAGCAGGGTCATCCCAGGGATGCGGGATGGGGAGCAGAGTCATCCCAGGGATGTGGGGTGGGGATCAGAGTCATCCCAGGGATGCGGAGCATGAAGCTGCCCAGGCCTGGCAGCAGCCGGGACCCCCCGGCTATAGGAAGAGTCGGTGTCTTTCCCACCAAGGCAGCTAATCCCTGACAGGAATGAGCGCCTGGAGCCGGGCAGTGCCGTGCCAAATCGAGGCCGGGAAGCGGAGGGGACACATCTGCGCCCGTGAAGCCCCAGATTCCTGGGGCTAAGGTTTCCTCTCCGCACACGCAGCCTGGCCCCGCCGCTGGCGCTGGCTCTGCCTGCGGAGGGTGGGAGCCGGGGACCCTTCGGCAGCGGTCGCAGGAGGGTCCGGGCGCGGAGCGATGCTTCCAGGGAGCTGGGCATCGCCATGGGAGAGCCGGTGCGGGCTGCGAGCCGCTGTCCTGGGGCTGGATGGACCACGAGCCCTCGTCCATCACCGGCTCCGCGTCTGCAGCGGTGACAAGGACCTCGCTATTGCAGGGTCCTTTGCTGGGGGGTCTGGCACCCGCTCCCCCCAGCCCAGCTGCCCCAGTACCGTTTCTGACGCAGTGCTGGAAGGGGACGGGGGCTGCAGCGCGGATGCTCCCACCCCGGTGCCTGCCCGCCCTCCCAGCCTGGCCCTTGCCCTTTCCCCCCCCTCCAGATGTGCTGGGGTTTGTGGGGGGGAGGAACATCTGGCGGGGTGCCGGCGCCGTGCCGATGGCACAGATGCAGCAACCCCGAACACAGGGAGCTCTGTCTGCTGCCAGTGACCCGCGGCCATGACCAATGCGGGTAATCCTCCGGCTCTGCCGCTCCGTGCGGACCCACGGCAAAGCGCCGGCAGCTGCTCTCACCCTGCGCCCTGCTTTGGAGCACTCCCTTCCTATTAAAAACTCTTTTTTTTTTTTCCCCCCCTGCTTCCTTTTTCATGAGCATCTCCGCCTTTTTCAGGCGGTGAAGGGACAGAACAGCCCTCAGGGATGAGATGAATTTATTAAATATTTGGCAGATGACAGAACATGGCTTCCAGTTTACAGGTTTCTCTTAGAGACTTGGCGCATCGGCTGCAGCGCGGGTTTGCCGACGGCTCCCAGGGATGCTCCCGCTCCATCCCACGCACCCCCCGCGCCTGCGGCCGCGCTCATGCGTTCCCCCCAATAGGGAATGGCACCAAGGCTTGGTGCGGTCCCCGGCCCCCTGACTGCCGGGCTCTGATCCCAGGGACCCCCCGACTGCGTGGGCTCCTTGGGGAGCCCCCAGACAGGAGTGGCCAAAGCTGCCGCTTTCCTTTCGCACGTCACCGAGAGACCGGCTGGGTGCAGGACCTATGGCATGGTGCCCATCCCTGCTCCCTGCCCCATGGAACCGGGGGTTCCCCTCTCCTGGCACTAACCCCCGGCTCGGGGGCACCCTCCGGGAATGCCAACGCAGGGACATGGCTCTGGCCAGGTAACCTTCCCATGAGAAAACGTTTTTAGGTGGCATTTTGCTTTTTTTGTTCAGGTGGGTTTGCCCCGAGGGAAGTTGCAGATTCACTGCGATCCGGATTTCATGGGTGTTGCAGGATGGTCCCGCTTTTTCCTGGCCAAAAATGTGAAATAACCCCCCCAAATTTGACAGGAAAGAAGGGTGTCTGTGGCTAGTTATTTTTTCATGTCAGCCACAGGGGTGCGGGCAGAGGCCGGGCAGCAGCGAGGGGCAGCGGCAGCCACGCTCTGACCCCTCGCATCTCCCCGGAGCAGCGCTGGCGTGCGGCACGCTGCCTGCAGCGCCGGCCGGACACACGTGTGCACCGACACACACGTGTGCGCACCCACACACGTGCACAGCTCCCAGCCCAGCAGCCCCTGGGATGCTGCGTCCCGGACTCCAAGCGCGGACCATCCCGGGCTCCGAGCAGGGAGCGAGGCGAGGGGCTGGGGAGCAGCCGGTCCCCCTGGGATGGCACCACGGGCTGGGGCACCGGCACAGGGGGGGGCCGGGGTGCAGAAACACCGCAGCGGGACACCGCCTGGGGACACAGATTAAAGCCTGTCCTAAACCATTCCTCCCGGGGGGTGTAAGGCGATTATTCCGAAGGCAAACAACCGTTCATAAGCAGGTTTCGAGGTTGGCCATAAGCTGGGGTGGTGAGTGATTTTTTCCCCTACACATGGAATCATGGAATGGGTGAGGTTGGAAGGGACCTTTGAGATCATCAAGTCCAACCATTAACCCCCCCTGACAAAAACCCCTTCTAAACCCTGTCCCTCAGTCCCACATCGACCCTTTTCTGAAACACCTCCAGGGATGGGGAATCCACCCCCTCCCTGGGCAGCCTCTGCCAATGGTTAATAACCCTTTCCGTGAAAAAATGTTTCCTGATATCCAATCTAAACCTGCCCTGACATAACTTGAACCCGTGTCCTCTTGTCCTATCCCTTGTCCCCAGGGAGAAGAGCTCAGCCCCCATCTCTCTCCCCCCTCCTTTCAGGGAGTTGTAGAGGGGGATGAGGGCTCCCCACAATGTCCCAGCACATCACCGGAGGAGGTTCCCGGTGTTACAGGGGTGAAAAACGGTCCCAGGCATCCTGCCTGGCACTGGGATCCTCGCTCCGGCCACGGCACAGCTCGGACCCCAGCATCCGCGCCTCTCCCGGTGCTTCCCGGCTCCGCTGGACCAGTCCTCCAGCAGCAGCCAGCGGGAAGCTGCAGCCCCAGCCTCGCAGCGACATCAAGCATCTGCCAAAACGCTGTGACGGCTAAAATAGATGTCAGGGCCGGGGAGGCAGCGCAGAGCCGCGGCACGCGGGGGCCACGCTTAACGAACCCGAGCGGCCGAGTCAGACGAGATCACAGGGAGAAATTGTTCACACCGAGGGCGGTGAGCCCCTGGCGCAGGGTGCCCAGAGAAGCTGTGGCTGCCCCATCCCTGGAGGGGTTCAAGGCCAGGTTGGACGGGGCTTGGAGCAACCTGGGCTGGTGGGAGGTGTCCCTGCCCAGGGCAGGGGGTGGCACTGGATGATCCTTAAGCTCCCTTCCCACCCAAACCATGCTGTGATTCCATGATTCGGTCTCCCAGCTACATCTGTACAAACTGCGTTGATCCCACCAGGTTTTCCAAAGAGATGTCCCCGCTCCCCCGGCTGTCACCGTCCCTGTGACCAGCAGAGCTGGCTGCAAGAGCCCTGGGCATCCCCAGCATCTCCCCTCCGAGCGCCCGGGCAGCCAGAGCGGTGGTGGCCAGTGGTGGCCAGTGGTGGGCAGTCCCCTTGGTGCCACCAGCACCTCCTCCAGTGCAGCCGGACTGCAGCTCAGGGAGATGCCTCCTGGCAGTGGTGGTAGCGAAAGCGAGAAGGGANGCAGGACCCTGCACTTGGCCCTGTTGAACCCCACGGGGTTCACAAGTGGCCACTTCTGGAGCTCACCAAGGTCGCCCTGGATGACATCCNTGCCCAGAGAAGCTGTGGCTGCCCCATCCCTGGAGGGGTTCAAGGCCAGGTTGGACGGGGCTTGGAGCAACCTGGGCTGGTGGGAGGTGTCCCTGCCCAGGGCAGGGGGTGGCACTGGATGATCCTTAAGCTCCCTTCCCACCCAAACCATGCTGTGATTCCATGATTCGGTCTCCCAGCTATGTCTGTACAAACTGCGTTGATCCCACCAGGTTTTCCAAAGAGATGTCCCCGCTCCCCCGGCTGTCACCGTCCCTGTGACCAGCAGAGCTGGCTGCAAGAGCCCTGGGCATCCCCAGCATCTCCCCTCCGAGCGCCCGGGCAGCCAGAGCGGTGGTGGCCAGTGGTGGCCAGTGGTGGCCAGTCCCATTGGTGCCACCAGCACCTCCTCCAGTGCAGCCGGACTGCAGCTCAGGGAGATGCCTCCTGGCAGTGGTGGTAGCGAAAGCGAGAAGGGAAAGTCACAGGGTGAGTAATAATAAGAAAAAAAGCAGAAAAAGTGAGGCTCCACTGTGATCCAGGCTTCCTGCGTAACGTGCTTCCCCGATGGCTACAGGGAGATGTGTATCCATCCCTTCCTTACCATCGACNCCCTCCGGCGTGTCACCGCCCCACGCGGCTTGGTGTCAACCGCAAAATTCCTTCCTGTCCTGTGCCCCATTTTGGGCACTGGCACCTCTAAGGAGGTGACAACTTCCACCCCATCGCCCCACAGGCTGCCCTGGGCTCTCCCATCACTGCCCCAGCAGTGGCCAGTTGCTGGCACTGCCGCTGGGGCAGGCACCCAGCCCCTGGGGGACACAACAGCTCTTCCCCGGGACTGGGGTGCTCAGCCGGGACCCCCAGGCTCTCTCCTGCAGGAGGTGCCAGGAGGTCCCCCCGGCGCGACGCAAACCCAGGAGGAAGACCTCGGTGCTTGCACATCCCAACACCTCCATCTGCTCCCCGAGCGCCGCCACCAGCAAAACATTCCTATTCTCGGCTCTCGACCCCTCCGTGGCTGCAGCCAAAGCTGCTGCCGGTCCTAATTCAGCAAATCCAGCCCAAAACGCACACAAAACCTTCCCAGTCCCCACGGGTGCGCTCTGGCAGGGTAGAGCTGAGGCGCCGCACCAGGTTATCATCACTTTCCCTTCCCTCTCGACAGCTCACTCACAATATTTATATTCCTCTCAACCCGTGGCCACCGCGGCCGTTTCTTTGCCCCCTCCCTGGGGGCTGCAGGGACCCACCATCTCTCCCCGCCGGGAGCCGAGGCTGCGCGTGGGTTCAGCCGGGGAGAAAAGCTGAGGGCTGGTTTCGGGGTTTATCGCGCCTTTCCATTCATCACCCTTGATAAATATTTATGGATGCATTAGGGCACTCGCCTCCTTCCACTAAAAATAACATTCCTAAGCAGCAAGGCGAAAAGAAAAAAAAAAAAAAAAAAGGAAAATCACCAGTGATTGGAAGTGATGACGATGTTTTCTGAGCAGCTGGGGAAGAAAAGCCTAGCGAGGGTGGAGCGGTGAGCTGCCAGCCCCGGACGGCACAGCCCGGCCGTTTCTCTTCATTTTAAACAAAACTGAACGCGACTCCTGACCACGGCGGCCGAGGTGCCAATCCGAGCCCAGCAACGCTCATCCCTAATTCCCTGCTTGTAAAGGGAAAGGCTTTAGCAGCCTGGAGAGAAGCAGAGCGCGGAACGCCGGGAGCAGGCGCTGGTGGCCCGTCCTTGCCGTGGCGCATCCCCGGTGATGACGCCTGGGACGACACGCGACGTCATGCACGACGGCAACCAGGCAGTGGCAGACAGCGGGGTTTCGAGACGGTGGGTTTTTTGAAGGCAGAATCCCCGTCGCGTGAAGGAGGCTCTACACCCATTTTTTCATGCATCCCGAGGGGCGGAAGGCAAGAGGAGATGACGGCGCGTGACGCGATGATGACACCGTTTGGGAGGAAACCAAAAAAGATCAGTACACTTGGCAGGAGTAGGGAGAATTAGCTTTCCTTTTGGTTGTTTTGGTTTTGTTTTTTTTTCTTAAACCTCCCATAAATTGCTGAGTTTGATGGGGCATTGTCTGATTACCGTTGGTAAACACATGGAGGAGAATAGTACATGCAATGACCTAAGAGGCAGGTGCCCACGGGGAAAACCCTCCGGGTGGGTCGGAGGAAGCCGCATTCGTCAGTAGGTGGTTGAGATCGGTCACAGTCGCACGATGGTGGATGTGTCAGCTGAAACGTGCCTCTTCCAAAGGACGGGGAGACGTCTCTCGGCCGTAAGCGCAACCCTCCGTGCCTGTGTCATGGGAAACACACAATGCGCCGTTGGCACGGCAGAGCTCCAGCCTGGCCCCGCGCGGGTTTGGACATCACCTCCTGCATGGTCATGGGGCGGGGGCCAAGGTCCTCTGCTGGCACCTCCTCAACCTTCTGGTTGGGGCTGTGCATCTCTGTGGCAAGCTCTGAGCGGACCAAATGTGCAGCACCCCCCATGGCCATCAAGTGTCCTGCCGACCCCGGAGCTCCTCAACTCCGACCCCAGACAACCCGAGAAATGAAGGAATCGCAGAACCATAGAATCCTTACGGTTGGGAGGGACCTTTAAGAACATCGAGTCCAACCATCCACCCAACACTGCCAAGTTATCACTACCCCACATCCCTCAGCACCACGTCTGCCCGGCTTTTAAATCCCTCCAGGGATGGCGACTCCACCACTGCCCTGGGCAGCCTCTGCCAAGGATTCACAGCCCTTTCCGGGAAGACATTTTCCCCAATATCCATCCTAAACCTCCCCTGGCACAACTTGATGCCATTTCCTCTTGTCCCATGGCCTGTTCCTTGGGAGAAGAACCCAAGCTCCGGAGTCAATGACATCAGGAGACCAGGAGCATGTGCTGGAGCAGGTCCCCAGGTCCTGCGAGCGAGGGCCCATGAGCTGACACACTTGACTTTGCAAGCCAAGGTGAGGTCGGTGCTGGGCATTTTTCCCCCAGAACAGCCAAGATCTGCAAACAGACGGCCCCTGACGATGCTGCCCACCTCAGCCCCCTCCATCACTGGTGGGCAACCAGAGCCGAAGGGTGGCCGGAGCCACCGGTCTGGCTTGGCCAGACCTTGCCACCAGTTCAGGAGGTCCTGACACCACAAATGGGAACGCGAGGAACTTGAGGAAGAACCTCCACAGTTTAAGGGATTTTTTTTCTTTCACTGACATGCCCTTTCGTTTTCTGAAGGATAAAGAAACCTGAAAGTAGTTTCTCTCTCGTATTTTCAGTTAGCTCTAATTTAGGACTCATCAGCGCCGGTGCTTGGTGTTGTTGGAGGCACTGCCGGGCTTCTCAGGGAACGGGGAGCTTCTCATCTCCCCATCGGTGGCTAAGGGGTGACCAGGGTCAACGCCATCCTCTTCTCCAAAGCCATTAGAGTTAAAGGGACACTAAGAAAAAGCCACACACAGCCAGTACAAACAGCTCTCCACTGCCGGCTTCCTCTCTAATGGTATAATTTCACTCCTTCTTGAGTTACCAGATTGTTTCCCAGATGAGGCAGGACTTGAATTTCTAATGTAAAAACTATCAGAAAAACTCTCAAGCCACTTTCGGGTTATCTCTCTCCGGCGCTGAAATGGCAGGGAGGCAGAGAGGGCAAACCTCCTTTTTTTCTCCTTTGCAAATTACTTTTCGAGGACAACTGGGGCGGTTTTATCATGCAAAATTGGGTTTCAGATCCATCACAACTATCTATCGCCGTGGGCTGGGGCTGAACTGGTAAATTAAAGGAATTTATGCCGTCTGGTTTCTACAACGGACCAAGCTACAGTGGAAAGGGACAGGTCCTAGAAAGAAGGACCTACTACGCCCGTCCCCATCCCTTTCTGGCTAATTATGAGTGTGCCCACGCTATGTTTTTCTGCCAGGAGAACCCCCCCTCTTCCCACCGGGAATGGTGAAAGATGGGCATTGTGGCTACGGCCACAGTGAGTGTATGGGGAGTGTGGAAACCCGACCCGGTGCCCTCCTACGAGCTTTTCAGATGGGTCACGATATGGATCTTATTCAGGTCCTCCAGAGGCTTTGTCACCACAGGGCTCAGGCTTTCTCCTTGCCGCTATCTCCAGCCACCTGTTTGTCTATCCATCTGTTGTGCCTTATTATAACTTAAAGCGCAGGCTCTTTGAGGGTAGAGATTGTATCTTTAGTACATCTGGATAGCGGCCATCACAATAGGGTCCTATTTCCTGGCTGAGGCCTCTCAGTATAGGAGCAATACTAATAAAATAGGAGATAACGCTGTTCTCACTGAAGTTAATGACGTTTTCCCTCTGTCTGCAGCAGGAGCAGAATTGGGTCTTAGCAAGAAAAAACTCAACATCCTTTTGAGCATCGTGGAGTGATGGGCACAGCCCTCCTTGGGCAGCAACAGGAGATAAAGGGCAAGGGAAGGAGGTGACCAGGGAATTCATCCCGTGCATGGCAACGGCGACTACAGAGCAGTGCTGCTGGGGACGGGAAGAAAAAACATATCCATCCTTACCTGAATTCCTGTGCAGCCTGCGGCCGGCCGTCTAACCTGCAACACAGGGGAAAGGCACGTTTAGAAAGCAGGTAATCTTATTTCCTGTAAAATGAAAAATCTGCCCTCCCCGTCTCTTATTGCCCTGACGGTAACCCTTCTCGGGACCGCAAGCAGCTTTACAGCACAGGGGTGAATGGCAAGTCCCCCGAAATAGGAGGCAGGTACAAAAGGGCTCACGATCTTACCGAATCCCAGAAATCCCAGCATTGCCCAGTCCAATTCCCCCCTCAGCGCAGGGTCAGCCACCGCAGGCTGCTCAGGACCGTTTCCCATCAGGTTTGGAGTATCTGCCAGGGCAGAGACCCCACAACCTCTGTGGGCAACCCGTGCCCGCGTTTGACCAGCCTCAGAGTGAAAAAGCGTTCTTTACGTTCACAGAGAACCCCCCGTCTTTCGCTGCGTGCCCATCGGCTCGAGTCTTTGTCCTGGGCACCACTGAGAAGACTCTGGCTCGGTTTTCTTCACTCTTTTCCATCAGTGATTTATGCACCCTGATTTGATGCCAGCTCGCTCAGACTCTCCTCGTGCGATGGACGCTTCAATGCCTCAATCGTTGCCATGGCCCCTCGCTGGGCTCTCTCCAGCCTGTCCATGTCCCTCCTGCACTGGAGAGCCCAGCGCTGGACCCAGCACTCCCGGGGTGCCCTCACCAGCGCTGAGCAGAGGGAAGGATCCCCTTTCTCGCCTGGAAACGCTTTGCCCAATGCAGCCCAGGGCACCATTCGCCTTCATTGCTCAAGGGCACATTGCTGCCTCATGGTCAGCTTGGTGTCCGCCAAAGCTGCTTTCTAGTTGGGTGGCCTCCAGCATGTCCTAGTGCCGGGGGTTGTTCCTCCCCAGGGTCAGAGTTTGCACTTTTCCTTGTTTGGGAGAACTTCGGGAGGTTCCTGCCGGCCCATTTCTCCAGCCGGCCGAGGTCCCTCCGGATGGCAGCACGACCCTCTGGGGAATCACCCCCTCCTCCCAGTTTGGTGCCACCTGCAAACCTGCCGAGGATGGACTCTGTCCTCTCCTCCAAGAACAAGAGGGGTTCAAGGCCAGGTTGGACGGGGCTTGGAGCAACCTGGGCTGGTGGGAGGTGTCCCTGCCCAGGGCAGGGGGGGCACTGGGGGGGAATTAAGGTCCCTTCCAACCCCTCTGTGACACTGATTCCCTGAGCAAATGGCTGCACGGACTCCAGTTCTGATCGCTGTGGGCAGGTGTGTTGTGAACTGGGTATTTTTGTCTAATAAATTTTATGGGGCTGCAAACCATGCCCTTCCTTCCAGCGGTTTGAGCGAGCAGAGCACAGCACTTTAATCCCTTTTCTAGCGGTTTGGGTGTTATAAAATCCAAACGGCCAATGCACATGGGACCAGCCCATGGAGAACCTTGTTTCAGGTGATGCTGTCAGGGGTCCACCTCTTCCTCACCAACAGGAGCAGGCTCTCTTGGAGAGAGGCAGCAGGACCACGGCAAACAGGGATTGCGGGACAGCTCTGGCCAAGGAGGCATCCGACCTGGAACAATGCCTGGTGCACGTGCCATGAATGGATACCTAACGCCAGGTTTCAAGACGGGGTGACTTAAAATGATGTCTAAGGCGACCGGGTGGACGTGGCTTCGCCAGCTCCCGACTACGCTCTTCTGTGCCTGGAAACCTGTGCAGGATTCTTCTCTGGAGATGCTGCTCGATTTGTAATCCTAACCACAAAAGACGCAGCCAACTTGGGAGTCTTCCCGAATGATTTCATCCTCCTAGAGCCGTACCACGCCGCTGCTATATCAAGCGTACGGACGTAAGCCTCTCCAGCGGGGAAGCGAGCCCTGAGGTTGATTAATTGGGGCACAGAGAAACATGACGTAACTTTGCGAAGAAACTTGTGAGGAAGCCCAAGGGTGATGCTCTCTCCCTAGGAAACACATCGCAGCAGCAGCGTCCCCGCGAGGACCGGCGTCTCCCTTGCCTGTGCTGGCGCAGACGTCGGGGAATACGCGGGCTGCAAGTGATTTTTTTTCTTCTTGCCTGTTCCGGATGGAAGGAGCGGAAGAGCTTTGCTGGGACGGGGATGTGCACACAGTCACTGTGCAAAGAATGAAGCCGGGGCAGGCAGAGGTTGGCGTTGGAGCATCCCGGCCATGGATCCCTATAGGTGACGTGGGGCAGAGCCACCCATGGCTGGACTCACTCCCCATGGCCACGCGTGCTGCGGTGCCTGGAGGAGCTCCCCCGGCGTACACGCTCCGCGGGAGGACTGCAGTTGATGGATCAATCGCTCCTCGATTTTTCTGCCAGATTTTTATCTCGCTAACGTTGCGGCATTAAGAAATCACTTACTCTCTGGCAGGGATAATATTTACATTCCAGGCAAAGGCTTTTGGACCAAGTTCTGCTTTTGGTTACGCATCTCCGTCCGTCCCTCCCCGACTCCGATGCTGCTGCCATGAGTAACAGAGCCGAGTTTGTCTTACTACGTCTCCGCTACCATTCATCACATTTCAGCTCTTCAAAATCCCCCTTTCCCTATTTCCCATGCAAGATACAATGCACGTTTGGAAAAAAAGCAGAAGGGTCATCTGCTAAGCATCTGAAATATTTAACTGCAGAGGAATGTTCTAGGGCAAAGAGAGCTCTGTGATTTAGAGCCAATGCGATTCTGCCTTGAAAACTCCCGGTTTAGCCAAAATCCAACTTATTGCGCTTTTCCCTACAAACTTATAATGTCTAATAGCGATGGACAAACCAGCAGGAATCAGGGCATTTCCAAACACCTGAATGCTTTTGCAGAACTTGTTGGGCAGGAAAACGGGCCGTTTGGGTGAGAAACGCGAGCCCTGCCCCTTCCCCTCAGCCAGAGGGAAAACGTGCCTTCACCAAAAAAAAAAAAAAAAAGGATAAAAAGTTCCGGTTTGTTGATGCTGAAACTGGGTTTGGCTCAAGCCAGACAGAAATGCTCGGGCTGATTCAAACCTGCCTGAGTCTGTTTCTTGCACTTCAGTTGGAAACGTAGAAAGCAGGAGTCAGGAGCCCCCCGAGGAGGGCTGGGAGCTGCTGCTCCGTTCTCCGGCGGGGTGGGATGGGAGGAACACGTTTCCTGCAGCCCCTCCAACTCCAGCCTGCGCCGCAGGGCTGTTTGCGAGTCTCGGGGCTGCGTTCCACCCCTGCGGTGATCGCTTCCAGCCCCGGGCATCGCTCCGCCAGCACGTGTTTGGGATTCGCTCGCCCCAAAGGCAGACGTGGTCTGGGGAGGATTAGCATCCAGACCTGCAGCCCAGGGAGAGTGGAGATGAAAGAACCCGCCTGTGAAACCCCGCGTAGCCCATGGCAGTCCCTACACAGGGTGGCATCAGCAGAGGGATGCTGAACGTTTCACAGCGTCATCGCAGAACGGCAAAGGTTGGCAGGGCCCTCTGGAGATCCCCCAGTCCCACCCCCTGCCAGAGCAGGGTCCCCCAGAGCAGGGGGCACAGGAACGCCTCCAGGCGGGTTTGAATGTCTCCAGAGACGGAGACTCCCCCACCTCCCTGGGCAGCCTGGGCCAGGGCTCTGCCACCCTCACGGGAAAGAAGCTTTTCCTCATGTTGAGATGGAATTTCCCGTGTTCCCGTTTGTGCCCGTTGCCCCTTGTCCTGTCCCCGGGCACCACTGGGAAGAGTCTGGCCCCATCCTCTTGCCCCCCGCCCTTTAGCTCTTGCTGAGCATTGATGAGATCCCCTCTCAGCCGGCTCCTCTCCAGACTAAAGAGACCCAAATCCCACAGCTTTTCCTCATCACAGAGATGCTCCAGTCCCTTCAGCATCTCAGTAGCCCTTTGCTGTCCCCTCTCCAGCAGTTCCCTGTCCCTCTGGAACCGGGGAGCCCAGCACTGGCCCCAGCACATCATTTGTCCCCCCAGGGTCACCGGAGGCGGTGGCTCAGCAGATGACGGTCCCGCTGCTCGGGAGCTTCACTGGTAACCAGCCCACGCTTTGGTTTTTTCCTCCGAATGCCCTGAATGGGATTTCTCACAGCACTGAGGGCGGCTCCTCCTCCTCTTACACCTTTCAAAGATCTGTGCACGACCTTTGCTGAAAGAAAAACGTTCCTGAAAGCTGAGTACGCACCCCAAAGAAACCCCGGCCACGGCGTCACCTCCAGACATGGCAGATGTCGGAGAGAGCCAGCCGGCGGCGTGGCGATGACCGGAGCGGGCAGAGCAACCGTGTCTGCAGGTGGGGGGAGAGCAGCAGCGACGGGGGCTGCTGCCCCCAGAGCCATCCGCGCTCACAGCCCTCTCCCGGGGCTCCAAAGAGAGACCCAAACCCAGCTCCCTCCTGCAGAGGAGCACCTCGGAAAACGCTTCACGGCTCAGAGACGGCAGTTTATCCCCTTCCCTCGGTCCTTCCCGTTCTGCATTTTTTCTGCCGCTTCTTCATCTTCTTCCTCGGCTTCAAAGACAAAAAAAAAAAGAAAAAAATTTCACATGAGAGAAGCAGGTGAGGGAGCAGACCCCCGGGGAACCTGTCTGCAGCAAGGAGGAACTGGCTCATCAGGCACGGCTGGCTCTGGGGGGAAGGAGGAGGAGTGCTCAGGCTCCCCAGGGGAACCCCAGGGATTCTGCCCCTCTGCTCCGCTCGGGAAGACCCCCCTGCAGTGCTGCCCCCAGCGCTGGGGCCTCAGCACAGGAGAGAGACGGAGCTGTTGGAGCGGGGCCAGAGGAGGCCCCGGAGATGCTGGGGGGGCTGGAGCCCCTCTGCTGTGGGGACAGGCTGAGAGAGCTGGGGGGGGTCAGCCTGGAGAAGAGAAGGCTCCGGGGAGACCTTCCAGCCCCTTCCAGGCCCTCCAGGGGCTCCAGGAAAGCTGGGGAGGGACTCTGGAGCAGGGAGGGGAGCCACGGGACGAGGGGGAAGGGTTTTACACCGAACAAGGGGAGATTGAGATGAGATCTTGTGGAGAAATTCTTTGGTGTGAGGGGGGTGAGCCCCTGGCCCAGGCTGCCCAGAGAAGCTGTGGCTGCCCCATCCCTGGAGGGGTTCAAGGCCAGGTTGGACGGGGCTTGGAGCAGCCTGGGCTGGTGGGAGGTGTCCCTGCCCAGGGCAGGGGGGTAGAATGAGTTGATCTTTAAGCTCCCTTCCCACCCAAACCCTTCTGTAATTCTGTGATCCTGGGTGGAAGCATCCCCACCCTTTCTACGGCACGGTGCCTGTTTACTGCTGGTGGCAAAACAGTTCCTGCTTCATCCCGATCGGATGATTAGAGGTTGTAGCTGGTAGCAGTGTCTACGTTGTCCAAAAGATTGGACCGCTAGTGGACTACTACCCGGCTCAGGTAGTACTAGGAGCACAGTCCCTTGTCTTATTTTAGCACTGTAAGAAATGAAGAACCGCACAACATACACCGTGGGGAGTCACAACTTTTAGACTGAGGTCAAATCTGAGGAAGGAAAATGGAAACGGTTTACAGCGAGGTGAGAACGAGGAGGGTCCCTCCAGGCGTTGCAGGGTTTGCCCACGCGAGGTGCTCAGTGACAGCGATGCTCCCATGGGGGCAAAGCCACCGGGCTGGTGACAGGCTGTGCCCCCAGAGAAAGGTGCTCGTTTCAGGTCTGAGAGCTGGCGGTTCATTACTTTTAACTCCCGTTAAGTTGAAAAGAATTTATGGCCGGGCTCGTATTTATGCAGCAGAGAGTGGGAGCAGAAGGTCACATTCTTCTGCAGATGGTGGCTCCTATCTCCCCGCGCAACGTTTCAATGAGACCTGGGTAAACAGGTAATAGTTATTATGAGCAGCGATATCACTTCTGCCCACTTCACATGCTGCTGAGAGCAAAGAAAGGGAGAAACCCTGGCAATAAAAGGCACGGTTTGAAAAAGTGAAGCGTTTCGCATTGATCCGATCAAAGGGGATCTTATAAACATTTGCTCTCTTTGTTGCTTTGACAGCAGGACCGATGAGACATCTGGGAGTCACGCAACCTCTGCCTGCTCAGCGATGGCTACCCAGTGAGTGCAGAAGAGATCCCTGACCAAACCGGACGCATTCGGAATAACGAGAGAGGTGACCCGGAGCCCAGCGGCTACGGTGGGCCCTGACCCTGTTGCCCGTCAGGGCAGGGGACGAGCCACCTCCAGCAGCATCCCGCCCGCTCCCTGGAGATCAGCATCTTTTTGAGCTCATTTGGACTGAAAATGGTGCCGGCACCAGGATGGGTAAAAACTGGCTGGAGGCTGGGCCCAGAGCGTGGCGGTGAATGGAGTTCAGTCCAGTTGGTGGCTGGTCACAGTGGTGTTCCCCAGGGCTCCGTGCTGGGACCGGTTGTTTAATGTCTTTATCGAGGAGGNAAGAGGGAACGGCCTCAAGTTGCGCCAGGGGAGGTTTAGGATGGATATTGGGGAAAATTCCCTCATGGAAAGGGCTGTGAAGCCTTGGCAGAGGCTGCCCAGGGCAGTGGTGGAGTCGCCATCCCTGGAGGGATTTAAAAGCCGGGCAGACGTGGTGCTGAGGGACATGGGGTAGGGGTGGGTTTGGGCAGCGTTGGGTCAATGGTTGGACTCGATGATCTGGAAGGTCCCTCCCAACCCGGGCAATTCTGTGGTTCTACCATTCCAGGGGCATCCAACTGTCAGCTCAGGAGCCGGAGCGTCCCTGGGAGCCCACCGAGGGAGGGGGATCCCCCAGCAGCGTCGCCATCCCCAAGGAGGGGGGTTTCTGGGCTGCTGCAGAGGTGCGGCGCGGGGGGGGCGCAGCAGCGCATGGCGCAGCCCGCTCCCAGCACAATGCCTGCAGCTATACCGGGGAGCCCGGGGCTGGAGGAGGTGTCTATTCTCACAGCTCACCGCCGGGACAATATGCCTTCAATCCCACTGACTCTCATCAGCTGAGGATAACTCATGCTTTTCCTAATTTACACAAATGAGATGATTTCAAGATACTTTCAAGGGAGCCTTCTTTAGTAGCTGCACATCCTCAAGTAGGAGACTGTAATTAATTCCATTTTCACTCCCCTGTGAACCGGAGCCGCTTTGCACCAGCCTGGAAGGGCCGTCAATGGCACAAACCCGGGCTGGTTGCGGTGGATGGACTTTGGGAGGGCAGGAGAGCCGCGGGTCTGGCCAACGCTCCACCTGTGCCCCGGCCGTACCCCTGCGAACCCGCTCTTCTATTCAAAGCAAAAAAAAAATAAATCACTGCAGACATCTCTTTTGGGCAGCGGGTGCGTTCAGCGGGTTTCAGCCCAGAGGGAAGGGAGCTGCGCGTCTGGAGCGCGGTGATTTATTGAGGAACCACAGGGCCCTTCCCCGCCGTGGCCCTGGCGCTGCTGCTGTCACACATGAAAGACTTTATTAACTCGCAGCTGCCCCCGCAGCCCAGACGCGGGGCTCGGGCTGGGAGAATTTACTGCGCAGCAGTAAAAGATCAACCTGCTTTATAACTGGGACTACTCCATTAAGGGCAGTGGGAACAAAAAGCGTAACTGGTTTTAACACGGAGTTTGATAAGTTTATGGGGGGGCGGGGGGAGGATGATGGGGTGCAACTACCGGATACAGCGAGGGGCTGGGGGAGGCGCGGGACAGAAGCGGCGAGGTTCAGGCTGCATACACAAGGCTTCGCTTTTTTCTTAAAAGAGAAGGCAGGCCACAGACGGGCTGCTGGAATCCCAAACGATCGCGTTCCCCATCCTCGGCAAAGCTCGAGAGCCACAGGACGCGGCCCTGGGCTACAGCAGGAGCGGCTCTGGTCCCATCAGGGGATTCACCTCCACCAGCACAGCGAAGAGGCACGAAGGGAATAATTATCTTTTTTTCCACATCGCTGTTTAGCCCTTTGTTGCCATTGGCCTCATGTACATTTACAATCTATTTGTGAGAGATAGTAATGGAAAAAAAAATGGAAAAAGCCATTTTTTTCAGGCTGCCCAGAGAGGTGGTGGAGTCTCCGTCTCTCTGGAGACATTCAAAACCCGCCTGGATGATCTCCAGAGGTCCCTGCAGCCCCTGCCGGTCTGGGATTCCGGGGTCTGGGGAAGATTCATTGCAGAAGGGGGGTCACCTGCTACTCAGGTGTCACTGTCACTAAGCAGCGGTTTGGGGAGACTCACTCAAATCTGCCCTGGCTTCTGGCTTGCGATGTCAAGGAGCTCCCCTTTCCAGAAGCGGGGCCGGGAAGTGGCTCTTCTGCCTCGTCAGCGCCGCAGGACATGCCGGCAGGCTGCTGGAAAAGCTGCCCAGGGCTGTCAGACGCGCACGGATCAGCAGGAGCGAGATGTGAGTCTGCTTCATGGCTCACTGCCGTGCGACCAGCCAGGTCCGCAACCCCAGAGCACTGCCTCAGGGATAAAATCAATGGAGAGCCTGCTCAGAGGGTATCTGGAGCTCTCTGTGCGGCTGGCTATAAAAGTGATTTTTGACTTTATCATTGAAGAAATGAAGACACAATCCCGCATTACGCTTTTGTAAAAAATAAACCTAAAGACAAATCTGCAACGTGTGGCTTCAAGCTCTCCTCCTTTTTCTGCTGAGNTGATCTGAAAGGTCCCTCCCGACCATAGGTATTCCATGGTTGTATGTGCCACGAAATTAACTCTTACCTGAGTGAAGCTCTTTCACCAGCGATGACATGGTGTTGGTGATGGAATCGGCGGCCACCAGCAGGTCATTGCGGAGGTTCCTCCTCGTACCTGGGGGCAGAGCAGAGGCACAGACAGCGGGAATCGCACGTACCGCACCGCACCCCCGCTGCACCGCCTCCCCGCACCACCATGCTCATGCTTATCGCTTATCGCTGCCGGCCTCTCCATCGCGATCAATATCGCTGAGGTTTGAGGGGAATAGAAGATAACCCCCACTCAGCCAAGCTCTCCTCTTGCACCACTGGAGGAAGCAATCCTCTCCCTTGGTGGCACGTTGCTGTCACCCAGCGAGACCCTGCCTAGTTCCAGTCTGGACACGTGTCTTGAGGGACCCGCTCGTCCCATCAGCTCCCTGAACCTCCACCATGGCTCCCCAGGAACGGTCGGGGATGGTGAGGGGCCAAAATCTGCGAAGGAGCCAGTGATGGGCCCTGGTGGCCAATGCCATCCTGGGGGGCATCAAGCAGAGTGTGGGCAGCGGGTGGGGGGAGGTCATCCTCCCCCTCTGCTCTGCCCTGGGGAGGGCACAGCTGGAGCACTGGGGCCAGTGCTGGGCTCCCCGGTTCCAG
>VXBO01001574.1:363696-403687 GCA_013400135.1 Rhinoptilus africanus | reverse complement strand
CCCTGCTCTGGCAGGGGGGGGGACGGGATGAGCCCCAGAGGAGCCAACCCCTACCGTTCTGTGATTTATACAGCGAGGGCTGGTGTGGGCAAATGGATCCCAAATACCCCATCACAGCCTCTGGACCTGGGCTGTTCCTTGATGGATCCCTGCCCGTGCTGGGCTTTTCAGTGACGCCCTCCCAGTGATGAACTGCCCAACCCAGCGGTGGAGCGCAGGGGCTGGGCAGAGGCAATGGCATTATTCAACAGCACGTTGCCCGTCACAACGAAAGGTCTGCATTTAATTGTTCAAAATCACGTAATTAGATTAGATGCACGAAACCACCCAGCAATACTGCAGGGGCTGTGAGACAGGCAATCTGCCGGGGAGGCTGAGCATGCCGGGGGGGCAGGACTGCGGCCAGAGCAGCCTTCGGTTTTAAATCATGCTGTGAATTAAAGGCTCATTTGCTTGGGAAGGCAACGGTGGCAGGTCCAGCCCTTGCCGCAGGTGCGAGCCATGCAGCGCGCTGGGGGCTGTGGACAGGCTGGAGAAACCCTCTCTTGGCAGAGACCGAGCCAGCCGGGCTGCAAGGCGGCTGCCATCATTACTGCCAAATTAAAACCGCTTCGCCAGAGTCCCTGTGTCCCCTCTGTGGCCATCGCCTCTGTCCCGATCGTGGCTCTCCCCGTGGCTCCGCGCATCCTCCTGCCAAACCCGGAGGTGCCGAGCCCTGGCGTTGTTTCCACCGCTTTCTGGCAACCGTCTCGTATGAGTCAGCTCTTTTTACAATTTGCTTTTTCAGCTTTAATCCTAATGCGCAGATGAGCCGTGACTTCGGGACAGCGATGTTACCCTGATCCACTACGAGAGGTGTTTTCAAAGCCTTCGCCCATGGGAGCTGCCTCCCTGCAGAGCCACGCACACTCCCCGCGGAATTAAACACCCAGTCTTATAAAGGAGGAGAGCGATGAGGACAATTCTCCCTGGATTACAATAGAGACAAGGGGGAGAAAGAAGAGAAAGCTCCACTTGACTTTTCCATTGGTTAGATATAAGAGAATCCATGTTTTCCAGCGGTTACCACTGAGCAACCCAATCCGCCTTTTATTGGTACAACAAAGCAGAAGATGTGATCAGTATTGAAAAGAGCTGGGGGGGTTTAGCCTGGAGAAGGCTCTGGGGAGACCTTCCAGCCCCTTCCAGGCCCTCCAGGGGCTCCAGGAAAGCTGGGGAGGGACTCTGGAGCAGGGAGGGGAGCCATGGGACAAGAGGGAAGGGGTTTACACTGGAAGAGGGGAGATTGAGATGGGATATTGGGAAGAAATTCTTTGGTGTGAGGGGGGTGAGCCCCTGTCCCAGGTTGCCCAGAGAAGCTGTGGCTGCCCCATCCCTGGAGGGGTTCAAGGCCAGGTTGGACGGGGCTTGGAGCAGCCTGGGCTGGTGGGAGGTGTCCCTGCCCAGGGCAGGGGGGTGGGATGAGTTGATCTTTAAGGTCCCTTCCCACCCAAACCATTCTGTGATTCTGTGATTCTATTGGCAGCTCCTGCCTTTTTCACGGCAGTTACTGTCCTGAGGATGCCCTGCCCGTGCTTTGCTATCGTTTCATTTTATCATTTGGCTTTTTCTTATATAAAAAAAGCAAGCCTGATGCTGCCAGGGAGCCCCACGGCACCCCGAGACCCCCCCAGAACAGGTCTGCTCCGTCCCCGGCTCCGCCGAGAGGGCTGTTTGAACTCCCCCATTCCCAAACCGCTGTTTGTTTTCATTCCTCCCTATCCCCCCAGCTGCGGGACACAGAGCAGGGATCAGGAAACAATAAAATCTCGGTTACCACACAGAATGCCTCCTTTTTCCGAGCTCCTTTCAAAGCCTGACATTTTTGCTTTCATCCGCCATTTCCACAGTTCTGGGGCATGTGCTGCCGTCCCCCCCCTCTTCCAGCGGGGCCTCATGTGGGACCCGTAACTGTGCTCAATATGGACCAGATTCCTCCCACCCCGGCCCCGCATCGCCCCCCGCCCTCGCTCCAGCGCTTCCCAGGACTCCGGCATTTCCCACTCCCATCCCGTTCCCCCGCCGACTTGTATTACAAAGGCTAAAAGCAAGTGTTATCTTTCAAAATTACCCCGGTTTTGCTTTCAGGCTTCTCAGTTGGCACTTTTTTCCCCATTAGCTCATCGGCGTGGCGAACGGCGTGAAAGCTGTCCCCGGTGAGCAGAGCTGCTGCCGGGGGGGGAATCTGCACCACCTTGGGGCAAAACCTCCCGATTCTGGGAGCGTCTAGACCAACCACCGCAGCCGCGCTCTGCGGGGGGGGTCCGGGATTTCCCTGCTCCGCAGCCATTCCCAGGGGATTAAAGAAAGAACTAGAAAAGCTCCCCCGGGCTGAGAAGGCAGATCTGCGCTCCCAGAGGGACGATGGCCTCTGGGTCACAGCAACCCCATGAACGCTACAGTTTTGGGGAAAAGGAGCTGCAGAGCTGCCCGGGGGAAAGGACCTGGGGGGGTTGGTCCACAAACAGCNGGTGTTTAAAAGATGGGTAGATGAAGTGCTTAAGAGATATGGTTTAGCGATGGTTTTTGTCAGTGTTGGGTGGATGGTTGGACTCGATGATTTCAAAGGTCCCTTCCAACCCGGGCAATTCTGTGGTTCTGTGATTCTAAGGCGGTCTGTAACTCAGCAGGGCTTCAGCAGGGCTGTGCCGTGGCAGCAGTGTCAGGAGAATATACCCATCACTGCTGTTCAGACTCGGAAGAGAAGCCGCCTCCCCTGGAAAACATCAAAATCCTGTGTGGGGAACTGGTGCTCGCTGCTGAGAACCCACCTCCTGCAGGTCCAGCTCCACACCGAGCACCCCGCGAAGGCACAGCCTGACAAAAGTGTCATCGTCTGGGGCTACCCATGAGCAAGCGGCCAGGGACCAGCCCAGCCGCTGCAGGACACTGTCACCACCGAGCCGGGCAAGGGACCAAATCTGGAGGCTGCAATAATCGTAGCACAACGCTCATCTCTGACGTCTTCCTTCCCAACATCAAATTCCTTCTCTCTCCACACCAGCAGAACTGCTCCTGCGGAGAGAGAAGTGTGGCTTTGGGCAGGATGCAGGTACTGTGATGATGGAAGCCGCCCAATTAAAGAGCTTATGGGATAAGAACCAGAACTAATGGGTCTCTCGACAGATCCAGCTTTTAAAGTCACTGATGAAATTCCTCCTTGGTAATAAGAGCATGAAGCTAAAAAGGCAGTATATAAACAAGTTTGCACATGAGCATCTAAGCAGGCAAGGGCATGCGACTTGTAAGAAAGTTGGACGCGAAGCGTAGCTCCGTCTAAATGCGTGACAGACACTGACAACAAAGGAGAACCTCTGTAATCCTGCATGAGCCGTGCTCCCCTTTCACGGAGCCGAAAAACCCCCCAAAGCGTGCAGCTTCTGGGGCCAGACTAGACAAAAAGAGACACATCTCGAAGCAACCGCTTGAACGCCGCATCCAAAGGATAACGGCGCTTTGGTTCGCCTGACCTGATAACCATTGCCAGGGCCACAACAGAGAGAGCGATAAGGGAAACAAGCGTGCGAGGGGCTGAAAGGATGGATTGTCGGCTTGTGACCACGAGACAGCAGCGTGAAATCTTCAAGCCAGAACACGGGGTGGTTAGATGGGGCGCAGAGAATGCACCGCCGAGGAATCTGCCCCAGGCAGCGTGCAAGAACAGGCTCCAGGAGATAAAGCCCCTGTTGGCGTTTGGCCCCCGCAGCGGCTCTCAGCACCGCCGGGTCCTGAGTTGTGGCTCTGTATCGCCGCAAAAGTGAGGAGAAAATGGGTTCTGCTGAAAGACAACCCGCAGGCTGGAGGATACAAGAGGGATTCCTCAGGGATTCATCTATTTAATATTCTAATTACGTGCACAAAAATAACCGCACTCTAATGAAACTTCCTGATGACATAAAGGTTAGGATGAATCATTAATACAGAGGCAGAGCAGAATATCACCCGTGAGCCGGAGGCTCAGAAGAATAGCAATGGGGTGGGGTGCACGCACCCACAGCGGCACAAGGGCTTCCGATACCCGGGCATAGGGATGCCCGCAGGATGGTGACTGGTTACCAGGCGAGTGTGAGCTACTAGTTACTCATTCCAGATAAGTACTAGTTACCAGGACAGTGCAGTCAGGGAAGTAGCCCCAGGGCACGCTCTGAAGGTGCTGCCATCAGTATGTCCTCACCTCTGTTTTAACATCCACAGTAGCTCCAGGGCACCCCGCAGAACAACGCCTACGATCCCGTTAGTCCTGTTCCAGAAAGAGGAATTTGAAACGGAAGAGGAGAAAATGAGGGGAGACACAAGCTCTGGTTTCCATCTTAGTATAAGTAAAAATATTGTTGCTATCTAAGGATAACAGTGTTGTGAAAACTCAGATGAAAAATCCTTTGGGTATCCAAAAGCGTTAGCCCAAAGAAGCAGGAAAACCCCCAGGAATTGTGATTAACAAGAGAGTAGAAACCGCTGGCGCTGGCACTGCGATCGTAGAGAATTTACGTGCTCGGCATCTTAGAATCCAGCTTTTTCTGTTTAGGAGAGGTGAAGAACGTAAAGAGAAAAAGGTGTGGGTGGGTGGCAGCACATCTGAAACACTTTTCCTTTAGATATATCGTTGAGCCAGGACTCCAGCATCTCGAATGCAATGGATCCATAGGATCACTGATGAGGATGAAGAGCGCTAATGGAACGAAGCATCACAGGAAAGGAGGGAGCAGGATGAGCTCTTTACCCGCCGACTTGCACAGCGCAGAAGGGAAGTTGCGTGGTTTTGGGGATCTCAATTCGAGGTGGGTCTGCCAGAGTTCCCCTAGGAGCCCCGCCAGTCTCTAGAAAGGTTGGAAATCACAGTTTTCCTCTACAAAGTGCATCATACCCAACACTTGGCCTTCAGGATGGTGAATGAATATGAAATAACTGATTCTAGGGAAACTTGTTGTTGTCCTGGGACCAGTTTTTATGACTTGATTACAGCACAGTATTTCAGCAGTCAGCGCACTGTTCTCTGAAGATGCGTATTTTTAAAGGCAGCAGGCTGGATAACTTGAACCTAAAGAACCCTGAAGAGTTGCTTGAAGAGTTTTTTGGCCTACTGATATCCATTTTTAATAAATCTTGAAGGAACAGGGAAATTCCAGATGGTATCTTAGCCTTTTCCTGGATAATATTA
Organism: Rhinoptilus africanus; assembly: GCA_013400135.1. Taxonomy (NCBI): domain Eukaryota; kingdom Metazoa; phylum Chordata; class Aves; order Charadriiformes; family Glareolidae; genus Rhinoptilus; species Rhinoptilus africanus. The sequence continues at coordinate 398,490 of VXBO01001574.1, read as the reverse complement.
AAAAAGGAAAAGCAGAATGATTGGATAGCTAAGGCCAGTTAGCCTAATGTTAAAACCAGGCAAAATAATAGAAAAAGATGATAGGAGAATATAATAACTAAAACCCCGGAAGATTATAACTACGGATCGTTAACAGGACCTTTCAGAGGGCTGCTGTGGCGAAAGAGAAGGGGAGCCAATAAGTACCGAGGGTGCTAATGGTGATGATACTGGAATACCTGAGCAAAATACATCTAGAGATCACACAGTAAAACAGAGAGTGAGGAGGAGAAGGTGCTCACAAGAAAAAAAAGCCAAGCAGAGCCATTAGTTAAAGATTGGAAAAGACCAGGAGACATCAGCCGCCTTAGGTCAGCCAAAAGGTAATTAAGAGCTGACTTTATCCAAGTAGGTAGGTACATCCACAGGATGGAAATAGAGAATACCAGAGATGTTTAGCAAGGAAAGGTAAAATCAAAACCAGCTGAAGCAGATACGTACATCCTGGGATGGAGACAACATGTTTTTCAACAACGTGCGATGCAGCAGGGGAATAACTTGCATTGCCAACCAACGGATCCTTTGTTCCATCAGAGACATTTCTGGCTAAACAACTTAACACAGAATGGAATTTTACTGGATTCAAAACCTGAATCAACCAGGTGAAATGCCCTGCGATAAAAAGGACGCCAGACTAGCTGGTCAAACGGTCAATGGCCCTCAGGAGTCCATGCCCTGCTCAGACTAGTTTCCAAGATGGACATGTGGATTTTTGGGCAAGAAACTCAACTGACATGAAGAAGCCTGTAAGGGCCCATGTCGGTCTGGGAGGAAAGCCAAGAGGGAGCGCCATCAGCCCTTCCCCGAGGAGCACTGTTACATGGTACAGCTGGAGAGCCATGCGTCTTCTGGATGGGGACACCAGGGATGCCAGCGCATGGAAAAGCTGTGCCCGGGGTCTGTGTAGCTCAGGGCTGACGCTGCCCTGCAGGTGGTCACCCATCTCGGTGAGCAGGGGCTTGGGACGGGGAGAGCTCGGAGTGCAAGCAGCCCCCCCATCTCACACATTTTCTCTGCCACGCATCGCTATCGCCTAACCCTCAGGAGCAGGTGTAGCACATCATCCTCAGAGCACCGTGAAATCTGTACGCGCAACGTAATTTTGACATTTCTGAGCATTTGAGAACCTTTGCTATGCAAATGTAGATGTCTTCTGAACATAAAAGTTCTCACTGAGAAGTGAACTTCCTAGCCTTGGGGGCTTTTTTAAACAAAAACCCCCCTGTTTTCTACATTTGGACAACACACTTTTTGGAGGAGTGGATAAAAAACAGCGGTAGGGGAACACTAGTCCTCCTAAGAAATTTAAACACTTCAGTCATTTAAAATGAGCTGCTTTGAGCAAAACCCACCTGCTGCATGGAAAAGACAAATGACAAAAATGGAATATTGTTACATTCAAAAGAGAACACAGTCTCTTACAGTACCATGCAATTACGGAAAAATCTGATTTTGCCGAGCTTGCAACTCTTGTGTTATTCCATAAAGCTTGAAGGAAGCCACCCAGAAAGGAGACTTCTCAAGTCAAAACTCTTCTTTCAGACCCAACAAACACCTACACTTGCTTCATGGTTTGGATCAGACTTTATCTGACCATTCCCGATAACAGCATGAGATAGTCCATGTTTAAGAGCAACACATCCCTCCGGGAAGGCATGTTCCTCTTGATCCACCCGAGGTGTTCCACCATGAGAATGCCGTCCCTCCTGGGCTATTTGTTTATACCCCACTTATTTTATATATTACTCACTACAAAGTAACACCATGTTGAGCCCATGTATGAATTTGCCATAGGTGAAGAAGCCCAAAGCTGGGCTCCCGGCCTCCCTGGCACACTGCTCCTGCCCAGCCTCGCTGCAGAAGGCACAAGCCAAGCCCCACGGAAGAGGAGCCAGGAGCAGCAAAGGCCAACCACCTCCCGGAGTGTGTTAGCAGTCGGCAGAGCCAGGGAAAGAAGCCGTCCTCCCTGCTCAGCACACATGGTTGGAGCAACCCCCTCCAGCCGGACCTGCTCCAGGCAGGAGGTTGGACTGGGGACCTCCAGAGATCCACCCACCGCCACCTCCAGGAGAATCATCCAGAGGAGATCTGCTCAGCCAGCTGAGGAGTGAGGAGGAAGGACCATTAGGAATTTGCAACAGGGATCGCCATGTGCCAGGAGGACTCTGTGACTGCTACAAGTCATGGGGTGTACACGCTCATAAAGGGACCCACAGGGGCAATGGGGTGAAGGAGGAGAACGGTAATTCTGGCTCCAAATTGAGCCCTTGGGACTTTACTGACGTACGCAAACAAGGTATGGAGTTGTCCCAGGGGGAGACTGATGTGGGGTGGTGGTGATGGAAACAATTACTAACTGCATCTGAGAATTAATCATTAATTAATGATATGGCTTCAGATGCTGAGAGGGGAGAAAACACTGGATGGATTTACAAGGTCGCTCGTTTGTTGTTTAAACCTGCGGCTGTCGTGTCAGAGAGGACGCGTAAAAGCAACAGAGCTCTCAAGGTTTTTTGCAGGACCTTAAAAAGCGTGGCTCAAGGTTTGAGTTTGTTGGCAGAGAGGGGAGGAAGCCAATGAAGACAGAATGTGGGCGAGGACAGAAAACTTGGGAAAATATTTAAATTCTTCATGGCTTCCATCATTTCCTGGAACGCTCTCCCAATATTTTACGCAGTCCTAAAGGACACTGGCGACTGCGCTTGGGAAGTTCTACGCTGGTGATGAACACTGCCAGCGCAGGTGTTGCCGTAGCCAAGCCTGCTGCCAAAATAGCACGGTCCTGTGCCATGGAAATGGCTGAAACAGGCACGATGAATTTAGAAATATGGGCTGTGGCCACTCATACCCGTTCCAGTGTTGGCCCCGACACAGGGGCGCTGGGGCCAGCACCAGCGCGGAGCAGACGAGGGCTGTGCAATACGCCGTGCGCAGGGCAGGGACGCGGAGCTGCCTGGAATGTGAAAAAATAATGCATTATTCAGGAGAGAGATCAGCCCTCAGTCTGCAACCAACAGCGCTGACAAACTGCGGCGGCTCTCAGGAGCTGAACTGGGAAGGTTACCATGCCTACTGGGGCTCAAGAAGAGGACACGAAATAATGAAAAGTGACCCCCCCCCCGCCACTTTGCCTAGCTGTCCCTAGCTGAATCTGTAAACACTCCTCAAATCTCACCTTCTTCGGCTTTACGTGAAGCTTTATGCAATCAAACCAGCTAGAAGTTAACACTGGTGGGGCAGCCAGGGAGTCTGCAGGCTGGTTTGCGTAACTGAAGCACAGTCACCACCATCAGGGTCCGGAGGTGACTTCGACAGCGTCCACGAACGGTGACTAAGAAAAAACGCGTGCTCCTTTGGTGTTCCCGAGAACTGCACACAAAGTTTTTGCTTTTTCATCCGCTCCTCCTTTGAAGAACTTTTATGTGCCAAAAATCAAAAGAGAGAATAAACTTCTCTTCAACGGACTAAGAACAGAAACTATGCTGAGAGCTGGAGGAGGCAGGGCTTCTCGCGAAGTCTAGTTTTGCCTAGCGGGGCCTGAGGTCATGCCGAAGTCAACAGTGGGAGTGACAGCATCCTCCAGAGAGTGATTCAGAGATGGTTCAGCCTCTGACTTGGACTTCAGAGGACCACTGACTCCAGAGAGAGTCATAGAGCNTCTCTCCTGTGCCGAGGCCCCAGCGCTGGGGGCAGCACTGCAGGGGGGTCTCCCCGAGCGGAGCAGAGGGGCAGAATCCCCCCCTCGCCCCCCTGCCCACGCTGGGGGGATGCAGCCCAGGCTGCGGGGGGGTCTGTGCTGCCAGCGCACGGTGCCGGCTCATGGGCAGCTTTTCCCCCACCGAGAGGGTCACAAACACCAGCTTCACCAGCTAACCTTAGTGGCTGGGAATACAGCTCATGTTCCGTGAGAAGCACTGGCAATGTGAGAAATGTGGAAATTCCCAACTTCCACAGTCTCCGGTGGTCTCCATGTCCGTGCTGAGCCGTGGCTGAAGTCTCATGGTGAACCTCCCCTGCACCTTCTCACCCTGAGCTTCTCCCAATCTTAAGACCTAAATCCTCAGAGAGTCACGCTCCAGGTCCAATTTTCAGTCATGAAAATGAGCATAGATGGCAAAATATTATTCCCCTCTTCCAGTTAAAATGCATTAGCCATGCTCCCCGTGCTCCTGTCCCTGGGAAATGAGAATACAGTGAGGACCAACCTGCGTTTCTCCAAGACGTGGGCAGGAGTGGGCGGCACTGAGACCAGGCTACAAACCGTACATGAAAGAATAAAGAGCCTAGAGATTGCCTGATGCTAAGTGTCAGCCCGGAGCTCCTTTTCCTGCAGTGCCTCGGATGGTTCGACCGTGCGGGAACACCCTGCAGATACGATGCTCCTGCGGCCCAGCGCAAGGACCCGCTCTGGAGGGTCACCCAAGCAGGACCATGAACTGCTCCACACCAAGGAGCTCGGCGGACCCTACAGCGTCCCCTTCCAGCCACCACCCATGGCCGAGGGCACTGAGCTCTCTTCCAGGTTATTTTTATTCTCGCTTGTTCCTAAAGATGCGTCCCTTTTCTCTCTGCCCTCCGTTTCCTAACACTCCTCCTGAGAGATGAGGGCCAAAGGCGGAGCTTCCATGCCACAAAACCATAAGGAAACCTCTCTGGCTATGAACTCTCTCAGGAAACATTACTTTATGAAGATAGTGGCCATGACAAAAAAACCGCAGTAGCCTAAGACTCGCCGCGTTCGGGTCCTATGCGGTGCCCTAACACCAATGCCAACGGCCTCACTCTTCCAGCAGGAGTCTCTGCCTTCTCCTTCAAACCCAGGGAAGTTTGTTAAAAGGTGGTGACGTTCGTGTACAGCTGGTACACCCGGCCAAAGCACGGAAGGGAAAGCTCACGAGGAAGATGCATCTTTCACTGACCACAGAGGAGCACAATACACACCGTCTTAGCAAGGACACAGAAATGCCTATTTTACTCTCAGTAAACTTAAATCTAACCACCGCATAATAAAAAATGTACACGGTTTGATTTCTGTATCTAAACATTTTCTCCGAATAGCTGTAGAGTGGCTAGAATAGATTAAAAGGCAAATGAAGTGTTTGATGAGAAGGATACAATCCAATGAGGAAGGCAGTTTAGGGAAAGCGGATCTCACTGCTAACGTAACACTATGAACTTCTGTACAAATTGCTCAAAGCACCCTTTTTAAACCCATTTCAGGAAGGCTCTGATTACAAATAATTTATTTTGGGCTGGAGACAAATTGTTGTGCTATGATTAAATCTGTAGTTCTTTGGATAAATATATCTACGCTTCACGCAGCAAATGGAAGGCGTAGTGTCCTTGACTAGTCATTTCCACACTCTCTGAAGCCACGGTGTCTCATAAATGTTCCTAGGTGAGGAGCAGCTGGTTACTTAGCAACTTTCAGTACTTTCCTGAAGTGCGCTACCTGTAAAATTCTGAAGGATTTGTCACCCTTTTTTAACGTTCTTGGCTGTTAAAAGCAGCAATAACAAACGCGGATTGGTTGCAAGGCTCAAGGATGCTGCGAATACGTAACAAATGAGTAACCCCATCAAACGGCCCGCGTGCGGCGTCACCCACCGGCAACGGCCCACAGAGGAGCGTAAGGACAATGGCAAGGACCAGTGAAGCTCATCCAGACACCGGACCTCCTTCCTCCTTCCCCCGCCTCCTCCTCCTCCTCCCGCCGCCCAGCAGTGCCGGGGATGCTGCGAGGCTCGGTGAGCCCGGCTGCGCGGGCAGCGTCCCCCGGTGAAGACGAGAGGATGGTGACTTACCCACCCAAAGTGCCGCTCCGGGGCTGGATCTCGGGGTGGGTGTTGGGGCACCTCTTGTGCACGAGGCCAGAGGAATCTTCTCTCTGCTGCCCACGGGCTCCTTCTGCTCCTCGGCACGGGCCCGGGGCGCTCCCAGCACGGGGTGGATGCCCGCCTTAGCTGTGGGCTTCCAAAATGAGCAATGGGAAGGACGCTGACGGGATTCACCCTGGTCCAACAGCTCCTACGAGGGCAGGATGAGCACCGGCTCCTTTCTTCTGAGCGTGTGGCAGTGTGAATCCCGTGAGCCTGCTTTCCTGGACCAACAAAAAGTCAACTGGACTTACACCTTTAGTAAAGGGTGAAAGATGCACTAGATCTGAGAGGAATCTGAGGAAGCAGAATCCACTCTAGATGGACAGCATCAGGAGCGTCAGCTGCTCCAGGAGGTCCAGGCTGAAGAACTGCTCTCCCCAAATTTGCTGAGACCCAACCCAAGGATCGCACGCTTGGCAGAAGGCAGTAGGTTGCTCCATCGCCTTACAGCTGCTGGAGGCATGTTTTTGAAAGCACGCTCCTCGTCTCCTGGTGAAGCTCCTTTGATCTTTGGAAGGAGTGGCTCACGAGCTAATTAATAACACACGGACACAGAGTATGACGCATCACCAGAGCCTCTGATGTGATGCTGTGGTCTATCAGTGAGCTGCAAACAGCCACGGGGAGGTGACCTGAAAGGCTTCATCCTGTTGGTGTAGGAGAGAGAGGCCCAAGGAACACCCCTACAGCTCCTCTCCTCCCGCTCTGGGCTGTGTTTTCTGATGGAAAACTCTCTGCTGGATCTTTTATCTGACAGCACTAAGCACGACGCGCGTGCTGGTGCATCACCCTCTGTCCCATGCACAGAACATACACCGACGACCGGGGTCATATATCACTGTTGTGCTTCTGATAGGAAATTTCTTGCTGATCCAAAGCAGCAGATAAGTAAGATGCGATTCTGTTCCCAGGATGACATTATGGTCCATTCCTCATATTTTCCAGGATCCTACACAGGAAAGTGAGAATGGGGCATACTCTGGCCATATCACTGCTGAGCTGGAGGACAGTAAGGAGAAAAGCGAGCATCGCCATCCTGAACCCGAGACAGAGCCACCTTTTTTGTGTCTTCTTGGGTCAAGCAACAGGAAAAAAGCTCCCCGTCTTTGAAGGAAAAAACCACTGAGAATAAAAACTGCCGTTAGCTTCCATTACAGCAACAAGCACATGCTGTTTTGTAACAAGTTCCTGTTAGAAGCATCACTTGAGAGAAGAAGGATCACGAGAAGCACAGATTGGCACCCAAATGGGTACGGGCAACGGCTTCTGCCCCTTTGAGTCCGGTGCCTTGGGCACTGCAGTGAAGTTTCTTAAATTTCCTGCTCCCGCATTCTCAGATGGCTCACAAAACCCAGCAGCGAATTCAGAGAGCTGTCAGCTGAGCAGCACGCACCGCTGTGGATGACACAGAGTGAGGAGCTCTGCTGTATTTTGGGGTTTTCCCTGTGGGTAGAGCAGCATGTGCCCACGATGCTGCGAGAGCGGCTGCTGCCTTGGCTGAGCCGACGGCCCGAGGGTCTGCAGCAGGGAGACGAGACGTCAGGCAGCGCCCAGCACGTGGCAGCACGCAAGCCATCCCATAAACACCAGCTCCTTAAAGATCTAGACTTTTCCCCTTATTGCCTTTCCTAGGGAAACCCAACGCTCACAGCTCTGACTTTCTACATGGAATCACAGACTCTGTTGGGTTGGAAGGGACCTCTAAAGCCCATCCAGTCCAACCCCCTGCAGGGAGCAGGGACATCTCCAACTAGATCAGGTTGCTCAGAGCCTCATCCAGCCTGGCCTGGGATGTCTCCAGGGATGGGGCCTCCACCCCCTCTCTGGGCAACCTGGGACAGGGTCTCACCACCCTCAGGGTAAAGAACTTCTTCCTCATGTCTCATCTAAACCTACATCATCATTCTGTGCTGCTCTTGGTTTCAGAAATGTCCCCTGCTGTCCTCCCCTGCATCCCTCATGACCACCTCAGAGTTTTAAGAGGAAGAGAATCACGCTGCTCCGGTTTAAATAAAGCTGCTCTTGGCTTTTATGGACTGGCCACTTGCAAATGGGGACATAGAAGAACTTGGGCCTTGGTAGTCAGCGGGTTTGAAAGGTGACCCTTCAGAAAATGGGTTTCCCTGTGGTACTGACACATCCAGGAGCGAGAATGGGAATGGGATAAGATACACAAATCCTGTCAGATGGGCTTAACTCCCACCTCCAACCATTTGAACATGGGTGGCTTGAAGGCCCACACAGCAGCATGGCTGGACATCACCCAGGTTATCAAATCTCTTAAGAGGTTTCACTGATGATGACCAGGGCCACTATCACTACAGTCTCTAAAACTCGTTAATTCTTCTAATCATCTTCGGTCACCTGCTGTTTTTTAGGGTAGGTGGGCGCTGGGAGAAACTTTCTAGACATCAAGCCTGATCTCCTCTTATCACGTATAACCACATCAAAGTAATTGTTCTATAAACCCATCAAGAGCTTTGGCAATGGCTTCCCTGGGAGGGAGGCTGGACATGATGGAGCTTGGAGCTACAGGCTGTCTCCTCCTGATGGCCTTGGCCAAAGTCTACCTCTGTGCTCAAAGGAGGTGATCATGGACTCACAGAAGGGTTTGGGTGGGAAGGGACCTTTAAAGCCCATCTAGTTCAATGCCCTGACCTGGGCAGGGACATCTTCAACAAGATCAGGTTGCTCAGAGCCCCGTCCAACCTGGCCTGGGATGTATCCAGGGATGGGGCATCCAGAGCTTCTCTGGGTGACCTGGGCCAGGGGCTCACCACCTTTTAAGGGTTACCCACCGTAGAAAATTTCTTCCTAGTATCTAGTCTAGATCTTCCCTCTTTTAGTTTAAAACCATAACCCCTCGTCCTATTGCAACAGATCTAAAAAGTCTGTCCCCATCTTTCCTATAGGCTGCCTTTAAAAGATGATGATCCCACAAGGCACAGAGGCATCTCCCAATGTCACAGGTGATGTATTGTCTGCGACCATTCTTGACAAGGAAAGTAAGACTTTGGATCTGAAACTGATGGTGAAGATTCTTGATACCCTCAGTATCAAGATGATGAAGTTCTTGATATCAGCCTCTACCAGCAGTGGGAGATTCCGGGACCAGAGGCTTCCAGTCTCCTCCACTGAGGAAGAGGGATGTGTAGCGGGACATCTGCAGATACAGGCTGGGCTGGAGTGAACCTGACTGTCAGCAACCAGCTGAAACGGGTCAAAGCCAACTCCTGAGGCTGCACATCAGCGGAGGAGAGACATGGCAGGAATCTTTGAGAGAAGTAACTGGGGATAAGAATTTGGCAATTGGATCTCGCCAAGAGGGCAGTCCTGACCAGGACGTGGAGCCCTGACATCCGTCTGAGCAGCAATGTTCAGCAGCGTCCAACCTTGACCCGTGCGAGTGCCGACAGCATTGATAACGGTGTAACCCAGCTTATAAGATGTAGATCTCCTGGAATTCTGTATTTTATTTAATCTGATGAACTCACTAATATTGTCAGAAACGCAGGATTAAACTGCCAATGATCTGGCGAACTGTTGCCACTAGAAGCAAACGTGATGTTTCCAAGTGAGTACAGAGGATGGGGTTTGCCTCTAACCATGGTGCGCTCCTGCTTCTATTTTTTCAGTCCCAGGAAGCTACTGGAATTTCTTTGAGCAAGCACCTCCCCTCAGCTCCATTTGATGAATTTATTTAAACAGAGAAAGATTCAGGGAAAAGAAAATTAATTTTCATGTTACAGAGTTTTTCCTAAACTACGTTAGTTAAAAACCCGGTATTTCCTACTTCGCGGCTGTTTTAATTCTTTGTGGATTGGAGCACATCTGCTTTAGGCTTGCAAAACTGGAGGGATATTTACAGTAGTCAGTCTAAATCACAAATACAATACAAGCATTTCTCTCTAAACCCAATTTGGATTACACGATGATTTTAGTAGTTAGAACAACTTTCATTTCACTTTGATAAATAAAAGCCCCAAGAGGCTTCAGTCTGAAAGCACCACGAAAGGCCAACTCTACAGCTGGAACGGATATGTCATACAATCAGGCTCCTAGGTAAGACTATTTTGATCTCGCACTATGGATAAATTGATTCCAGGTATGGTTTTTTTTCCCCATTTTTGTAGTACAGTGTAATATTTACACCAGTGTTTGACTGTGCGAAGTATTTTGATGTTTTTGACAGCCAGGTTGTAAATACGTGTTGTCGCAGTGCAGTAGCCATCGCAGCACAAGAGGAAGCTCTCTCTCTAACGGCTAACATAACATCCGAGTAAGCAAATATTGAACCTCACCATTTCCAAGGTCTTGAATTCATAATATTTCTTTAATAGTAAACAGCACTGCATCTGTATTTTCTAGGATTCTTTATCTTACTTCTAGCATGCTTCAAATAAGCTGTAACTACAAAAAAACCCAGCCCAACAACCCAAAAAAGTAAAGCAAAACACACAGCTCAAAGGTTTTACCCTTTCAGGAGCACGACAAATGGTCCCATTTGGCGACCAGCTCCATGGCCAGCCGGGAGGACACCCAGCCGCCTTCCAGCCAACCCAGAGCAAGCTCTGCAAAGATCTGCCCTCGGCTGCTCGGCCTGGGATGCTTTTTAAGGAAAATGGAATCAACACCGGGGTGTGACGACAGCGAGGTAGGCACCAAAATGCAAATCCTTTCTCTAGGTGGCATACAGCTCGCTGGGGTACATCACTAAATGAGACTTCAGTGACACAAACGCTGGTTTGAGATAGCGCATCGTGTCGACAATTATAGGGTTGTGTCTTCTCATAGCTCTTTCATTTGGCCCAAGTCGGAGTACAAAAGTGTATTTGTGGGCTGGAGGAATAAAGAACAAATTGGAGAGAGGCCAATAACCCAGAAGAAACTACTGACTTCAAAAAGATAAAAGTTTACAACACAGTTAGTAAAAGAGTGATTTATGCTCAAAGGGATCATTTTGTTGTATCAGACCATACCTAAACCCTTGTGCTGCATGTAACATGCGTTAACAAGATGTTTCAGGACTCCCTTTGAAAAAGACAACCCTTATAAAGAGACGAGGTGGAAAAAGGGATAGATCCTTACAAAGGAAAGGGCCAAAATGGAGTGATAACGTCTGTGTAACAGATGATGAAATGAGCCCCAAATTGCTGCCATCTGTTAGCAACCTTTGCCCACTGAAATGAGTTTCATGTGAGGTCAAGAAATCCCAAACTGCCATTTCCTCATTACTATTAATAAGGGCCAGGTGCCATATAAACCAACACTGGATCCAGATGTCCTTCATGTGGCTTTGATTACCCTTCTCGGCTCGGATAATGATAGGAGGGAAAGTATTACAGATGCACACACAGAAACACGCTTAGTATTAATTTCTCTGCAACCAAATTACTGGGCATTAACAGTGTTATACGCCTTCCACCCTACTGAACGTCTGCAGCTCAGCCATGAGGATGACACCCCTGCAAGGTGTAGAGCAGGTAATCATAGAATCGTCTAGTTTGGAAGGCACCTTCATCCTTCGGGATGAAGTTACGGCATCTGCAGCTGCAAGATGAGCTTCTGCCATATTTCCCATGATTGTGCGCGAGAAACAATGCTTTCTGCAAGCGACAGCCAAGATACAGGCAACAGCTCTCATTTGAATTTCATCAACATCTTGTTGGCTAGTCTTGAATGTCTAAAAAAGTATCGGTTTTCCCTGTCTCTGAAATGGACACACTCAATTTAATACGGAGAGATGTGAAAATGTTTGGTTATGTAGTTTGGTTAAGATTAAAATGGTATGGAAAAGCTAAGCATATCCACTATTTACGGCACCAAACAGTTGTATTTGGGTGCCAACCTAGTGCTAGAGCACAGCAGAAGGAATTCGTAATTGCAGAGAATTAAGCATTACGCTGGATCGCATCCTGACGGAGGAATGTGCATGCACTGTCTGCACTTACTTAAGCTTATTTACGTCCTAGAGCAGGTCCTTGACGACAAAGCAAAGAAAACATTGTTTTAGAAGAGTCAGCACGGCTATGAAATTCAGCAGGGAAGCAATAAATATTTCACATCCTGGACTCTACAAGGATAATCATTTAACCAGTTACAACCCATGCTCAAAGAAAATATGGTAAAATAAATACATTATTCTAGAATTCTGTCTTCTGTCTTGCCAAACTCATCACCAGCGTCACACTTCTTAGGGAATAAACAAACATCAAGTAAAATCAGATCTTGCCAAAACAAATGCAAATCCTCGTAGTGCATCTCTCCAGTCATCTTAATGACATCTCCGCAACGGAAACACAACATCTATAGGCTCATGAATATCTATACCCAAATGTGGCAACAAATGCTTTGGTGGAAACATCTATGTGAAATGAAAAACACCACCAACGCACCACCGCGAATTCTCATGAACAAGTGAAAAAGGACAGAAACACCCACGGAGTGGGAGAGTACCTTCACCAAAAAACCCCGCTCTGATCTTGCATATGGGATCTTTAATGGTGACTGATGGAATATTCCTATAGAATAAGGCCAAGCACTCAATCCGTGGTTCTCAGCAATCGCTGACTCTGCAGAGACATTGCTCATCAGCCTTTATAACCTTCTTTCTGCTCTGCTGTTACACAAACTATCCTTCCTCTTACTGCTCCAAAGGGGCTGGCACCTTACCATGTCCCTGCCGCTACGCCCGCCCTGATCCACGGGTGCTCACCACTTGTTTTCCGCCAAAGAGCTTAACTTACTGCCACAAAAAGGTCCATCTCGGGAATGGCATCCATCCTCTTCCAGTTTGGATTAGTAGTTCTCCGAGGTCAATGAAGGTGTAGGTATAGGAGCTTCTGGCTTTGCCTTTTTTCTAGGAATGCTGTTTTTACGTAGGACTATTTCAGTGCGCTGATTTGCAGCCTGGCCCCTCCATAACCGTATGAAGATAATTGCTGGAGCAGCGACTACTGGCCCAGGAAAAGTTCCAAGCTGGCTTTGCTGTCAAAGACAGTTCATTGTAAAGCTGAACCCTGGGCATTTGACAAATATGCCTGGGCATTTCAAACATATTATTAACCGCCAAGAAGCAGAATTTCTCATATAAGTGACTTGGTGCATCCCAAACTGACAACTCACCCTCAGACACCGCTCGGACGCTGTTCTCACTCTGTGGCCTCTGGACCATCACCTGGACTATGGCTTGTTCCTGTCAAAGATGCAGCGACCGCTCAGACCTGCTGGTGGGTATCAGCTCAAGCACCGTTCCCGTGCACCTCTACACCCGAAGTGGGGTTAGGCTTCAAGACACGATGCTCCTGCGTGCTGACTGCTGCTTCGGCACAACACGGTGACACCGCTGACAGATGCCGTTGGATTCGCTGCATCCCGGTGCTGGGCTCCCAGAAGTGGGTGCCGTGTGATGGCACTTGCAGTTCTGCATCGACCAGCTGAGGTCTGACGCAATTATCGCTCCCAGCAGGTCAGACCCAGGCTAAGTCTGAGCAAAGCCATCGCTTCTGCAGCAGTTCCCCCCATCTCCGCATTTATTTGCTGGGGCACACGGTGATGCCTCAGCTGTCTCTGTGCTCTGGGGCTGCTGCTAAGGGACCCCTCAGACCCTGGGCTTCCCGGGGAGCGCAGAAGCACCCCACCAGAGCTGCCGGAGTTATCCTGGAGCCGGCAGGATGGGCGCTGGACCTGCCTTAGGGAGGCTGGCACAGGGCTGGGATGCTCTCCCCGTTGCAAGACCTCACCACAACACTGCTGCTGTGTTCAATATGCAAATACCACTGAATTACAGACTGCGTTGGGTTGGAAGGGACCTCTAAAGCCCATCCAGTCCCACCCCCTGCAGGGAGCAGGGACATCTTCAACTAGATCAGGTTGCTCAGAGCCTCATCCAGCCTGGCCTGGAATGTCTCCAGGGATGGGGCCTCCATCCATCTCTCTGGGCAACCTGGGCCAGGGGCTCACCCCCCTCAGGGTAAAGAACCTCTTCCCCATGTCTAATCTAACCCTGCCCTGCTCTAGTTTAAACCATTGCCCCTCATCCTATCGCTCCATGCCCTTGCCAACAGCCCCTCCCCAGCTTTCCTGTAGCCCCCTTCAGGGACTGGAAGGCTGCTATAAGGTCTACCCGGAGCCTTATATGACTATAGGTCGATCATCTTACACCCATAAAAAGTTTAGAAAGCCAAAGGAGTCCTTTCTGAAACCATGACTCAAAGGGAGGGTCTCCCTGACAGCTCCGCCTGACCCTGTCCTCCACGCAGTCAATAACCAAGCGTGCCTCGCCATCGAATCTTGTTACAACACTGTCACATTTACTATCAAACTTTGTTAAAGCTTATTTTATATCAATAAAGGTATTGCTGTCTCTCTCTGTGAGGGAAGTGCATCATTCCACCTGCGACACTGTCCTGAAGAGACCTCCAGAACAGGCACCGTGTTATACATTACATCCAGCCTTCACCCGCTTTCCTGCCTACGGCCTCCCTCCAAAGCTCTGCCCCTACCTCCCGGGGATGGGATGGGGATGGGATGGGATGGAGATTGGATGGAGATGGGATGGCATGGGGTGGGGATGGGATGGGATGGCCCTACAATTTCTGCAACAGCCCAGGAGCTGCAGGTGGGAACTGCAACCAGCACAGTGTGTGACCCAGAGCCTTGGCCATTCCACCCCAGGGAAAGGCATCTCAGTGCCGTCCCTTCCACGGCAGCCAGCCGGCAGCACGGCCAGCGAGCGGCAGAGCTGCCACATCCCGGGGTGCACAACGTGCCTTCCCAAAGCAAGGATGCTCCTCTCCCGCAGCCGCTGCGTTTCAAGTTTATTCACATCAAAACGGGACATCAGAAGGAGGGGGAGAATACGCTGAATACAGAAAAAGCTCTGGGGGCTCTGGGAGCCCCTCTGAGCACATGTGGCACACGACCAAGCCTTGAGTTTCCTTAGAACCGCCCACGATAAATCTACAGGAACTGCTGTGTGTGAGCACTCTGCGTCCGGGTGTAAGTGCTCTAACACGGTTTCATTTCTAATCCTCTTTTCCCAAATAACGCACATTAAAACAAAAAAAAGTATGCAAACAAACAGAAATGCCTAGAAGATAAAAACTGAAAAATTTTCATGCTGGGCACAGATGCATCTTTTGCACAGAGCTTTGTTAAAAATGGTAGCGGCTTAAAAGTTGTAACTCGGCACACGCGTCTCTCTCAGCGACGGCAGGACTTGGAAGACGAGAAACTGAACAAACTCCTGCCTGTTTCTGGCTGTGCGATCCAAACCGTGATTAAGTACAGAGGAATGCGATTCAGGGAAGGCATGAATGGAGCGGGACTCCGCAGAAACCCTTCTGCCTTATGGCTCTTACCTCTTCGTGGGACAGCGGGAGCAGCGGGAAAACCACACTTCTCCCCAGCAGCTTTCCCAACTGCTATTTTGGAAAACATCTCTGGTTACTACAGTTCAGGATTGAAAACATCTAAGCGCTCGCCACGGTTTTAGTTTCCCTTCTGCATTGGACAGTACTTACTCCCTCGTGCCGTTTGTGTGCCCTCCAGAGCGGACAAAAGGACTGGATCCCCTCTGGACTGACGGCAGCAGCGCACCCAGTGCCCGTCGAGTGTCGGCAGAGCCTCGTGCGTCTCTTCATTGCTCCCCAACAGCAGCAGGTTTATGCCAAGCCACCAGATCCGACCAGGACTGTGGTTATTTGGGAAGGCTCTGGCTGACTTCTGCAGCGTTTGGCCTCCACCACCCACCAGACAAAGCAATCGAAAGACAAGCAGCAACTCACTCCCCGCTGCTGCTCAGCCCAGCCATGCTCACTCTTCTCCGCTCTGCCCAGCCAGCTTGGCACGGATGGCAACAGACGTGAGCCCGAAGAAACTCGCTAGAATGGTTTGGGTGGGAAGGGACCTTAAGGATTGTCCAGTGCCCCCCCCTGCCCTGGGCAGGGACACCTCCCACCAGCCCAGGTTGCTCCAAGCCCCGTCCAACCTGGCCTTGAACCCCTCCAGGGATGGGGCAGCCACAGCTTCTCTGGGCAGCCTGGGACAGGGGCTCACCCCCCTCACACCAAAGAATTTCTTCCCAATATCCCATCTCAATCTCCCCTCTGCCAGTGTAAAACCCTTCCCCCTCATCCCACGGCTCCCCTCCCTGCTCCAGAGTCCCTCTCCAGCTTTCCTGGAGCCCTTTTGGGGACTGAAAGGGGCTGGAAGGTCTCCCTGGAGCCTTCTCTTTTCACCATGCTCTGCTGGTGTGGGGAGAGAGATTTTCTCTCTCTTTAGACAGAAACCAGGTCTTCCGCAGACATCAGCTCCACACCTCAGTCTCCGCTTCACCGCAGTCATCCCATCGTGATAGGAAGCACCACCACATTGTTCAGGGATTTGTCTCTTACCTGACACTCAACCACCACAGGACAGCGTGATCCACCAGAGCAGAGAGACCTCCAAGAAAGTAATCCTGATGCATTTTCATGGCTATTCCCTGCCAAGCCTTCCTCCTCACATCCGAAAAAGTCATCTGCTAGGGACAGTGCTGCCAACTAAAGAGGAGGGGAAGGTCTTCGTCACCTCCAATAGCCGATGTCAGCACAGACCCAGCCTTCCTTTCCGAAATGCCTACTGACAGATAAACTCCATAGGTACGGTTCCCTACACAACTTCAAATCTTTAACATCTAAATGGCTCTTTCAGGAGCCTTTCTAGGCTTGATATCCTCCAGGAGGCCAATGAACATGGCTCTCAGTCAGGAGGCACCAACTCAAAGCTTATTCCACAGCCATGTCTGTCTGTACTAGTGAATTGAACCATACCCAGGAGTGTTTCTGGCACTGGAACAAGATAATTTACAGCATCTAAGTATGAGAACGCTCCCTGGCACGGGTGTGACACACTTCAGCTAGCACATTCCCTGGCAGTTCCCAGGCACACCGTTCCCAACCCTGCATGCAGCCACCAGGTCTTGGAGGCCAAGAAAATCCTTGAGCACGGAGGTGGGCATCTTCATGCCGGTTGCCCTCAGCATCACGGGATTTTTCCGTGTGCGTTTAGGAGCGCAGACGTAGCCTGCATGCTACAACACTTGTCAGCTTAACCAGAGCAGGCATTTACGGCTGCCAGCGTGGTGGGTAACCAGATTTGGTCCTTTCCTTATATTTATCCTGAATAGGCAGTTTTGTCTTATTCTACATTATGCTCCTGGGACTGTCCACTCCCACCCTCCAGAAGGTGTCTTTCCACTTTTTTCAGAAAAGTTTTTCAGTTATGAGTATAAATGAATGTCATTCAAGCCAGTTGGGTCACATTAGCTATGCAGCTGGCAGGCGCAACCCATCCACGCCGAGAGGCTGCTGATATCCTCAGAGGCCACAGGCACGCCCTGCAGATGAATGAGGACTTGCAGTGTTGCGGCATTAGGAGGAATTCTTCATATTTTTTGTTAAAATGCATCAGTATGTTATGGTGGGAGTCACTCAGATGTGATCCACTCCGGAGAGGCGCACAGGACCTTTTGCTGATGCAAAAATGGATGCAAGAACTGAACAGCACCCTCCGATTCTCAACATGATGAGACTTCAGCTGTTACAGGGCTCCTCAAGGGCAGGAATTCTCCACTGGCAGGTTTCTACATCTCTTGGGAAGGGACGCGGGTATCATCCTGGCTTGCTGTTGGGGCTCAGCTTCACTGCAGCTGCTGGTTAAGAAGGTTCACCTCGTTCAAGGTACGTGCACTGCCGCCCTGGCATTTCTCAAGCTGCCTGAAAGGTACCATCCATGGACTCTGAATCATCTGAAGGACGGGAGGAAAACAGGAACCCCTGGGTCCCTCTCCATGTGGTTAAGGAGCAACCCTCCCACGACTTCATGGGGATTTTTGGGCGAAAGCGCATCCACTTCTCCTGATTGGTAACATAACCTCAAAATTCATGAGCCCAGTCTGCTCTGCTGCATCGTACGGTTCCCACCATCTTCCGAAAGGAAAAGATTTCCACTCCAGTGTTTAAGCACTCCCATGTGAGCTCCTCCGCTGTGAAGCCATTTCTGTGCCTGTTCGGCATTAGAGAGGTTCTCTCGTGTTGGGAGTACGAGCGCTTGATGCTCCTCTGGGTTTGTTGTATGAATTGTACTACACGCCAAAGACATCATCCATGTGATGTACATCTTTGTGAATGCCTTTAACGTTCTTCTGAATATTGAACAGTACAGCTCCGATGGCTGTTCATTTGACTATAAAACAAAGAGGTTTTAATATTTAGCAGATTATTTAAGGCTCTCACCAGCTGTGACATGAAAACAGTCCTGTTGTAAATTAGGATAGAGGCTGGCAAAGATCTTTATGAGCTGGGACACAACAATCTTAGCAGTAGTAGAGAATAGTGTGGTGGACTATGAATACCATGTGCCTTAATACCCCATAATTGGAATAACGTCTCTGCCCAAGGCACTGTTCCTCAAGGGTGTGACCAGGACTCACAGAATCACAGGGTTGGAAGGTCCCTCTGGAGATGATCCCGTCCCCCAGAGCAGATCCCGTCCCCCCTGCCAGAGCAGGGTCCCCCAGAGCAGGGGGCACAGGAACGCCTCCAGGCGGGTTTGAATGTCTCCAGAGACGGAGACTCCCCCACCTCCCTGGGCAGCCTGGGCCAGGGCTCTGCCACCCTCACGGGAAAGAAGTTCCTCCTCAGGTTTAGGTGGAACTTCCCGTGTTCCCGTTTGTGCCCATTGCCCCTTGTCCTGTCCCTGGCACCACTGAAAAGAGTCTGGCCCCATCCGCCTGACACCCACCCTTTAAGGATTTGTAAGTGTTGATCAGGTCCCCCCTCAGCTGTCTTTTTTCTAGACTAAAGAGACCCAATTCCCTCCGCCTTTCTTCATAAGAGAGATGTTCCAGTCCCCTCAGCATCTCGGTAGCCCTTGATTCCACCACTGATTCCAAGGAGCAATCCTGCAAGGGGGAAAACTGCATAGAAACTTTCAAAATCTTGACAGGAGATCGACTCTGAACAGAAGTTACTGGACTTCTCTGTAAGATGGCTCTTTTCTGACACAAACTCCTTACGGCTTGCCATGATTTGTTGACCAAGACTGGCCAAGAGACACAGTAGCTTCTTGGCCCTCTGAGGACATTGTTGTGCCTGGAGTTTGGTCTCTCAGATGCCACTGTGCTCACCTCGTCTTTTGCTGGAGATGAAAGTCCGTTGTCGCGCAGTTTTCTGCAGGCAGCCGGTGGTAACCTCAGCAGCCAAGTTGTTCTTCGCCCCTCAGGAGCAGCAAAGACCTCCACCCAACGCTTGCACACACAACCACTCTGCCTGCAAATACACGCACCAACTGCCCCACCGGGTGACGTGCTTTGCTGCACCAGGTTGTGACCACAGTCAAGCCATTCAAAATGGCCACATTAACCTGGGTACCTTCAGCCCCTGGATTACGGCGTATGTTTTCTCAGTTAAATGCAGAATGATCGAGATGGCTTTTTGTTCAGGAAGCCTTTTTTTTCTTGCCAAGCAGCTTGCTTGAACATAGCCAAGAAAGCTGATCATCTCTGACCCATCTCTGGAAATCTTACTAGCAATATGGAGAAGGCAGAACGGGACTCGCAGCTTTAGCAGTGAAGGGAAATAAGAAATTCCTAATGTGGATGCTGATGCCACTGTTCTTCATGTGCTGCCAGTCCCGGATCGTTGACTGTTACTCTGCCTGTTACTCACCTTAACCCTTCCTGTAAATTCATAACCAATCCATCTCATCAAGGGTTGAGATGATCATCACTTCAGATCAACAAGGCCTTTGGGCATTCTCTTCCACAGGGCTCAGACAGTGTTCCATGTTTTCCCTTGTACGTGGTCCTGCTGTTTCTGGACTAGTCTGTAGACCTTTGTGAAGTACTAACCAGACTAGGCTCTTCTCCTCTAACTTCTTTTTCTAAGACACATGCTTGTGCACACAAGGATGGGGCTGGCTGAGCACACAGTACACCTTTCCTAGCTACCGTAGGGTTTTATACACATGTAGGGGGAAGATGAGAGTCTAGAGCTACCGAAACTGGTAGAGGTTCTAGAGGACAGCGGGATGTTTGATAATATTTTTAAAGTTCTTCAGTTGGCCGACTGAAGCCAACTTCAGTTGGCCCACACTCTCACAGGCATTCAGCCCTTTCTTCAAGTATTTCTGTTACTGGAGTACATGGATGGCCACAAAGTCCTGAAGGCATTGGGAAGCCAGTATATGGTCCAACAACTTCTTCTGGACTTCAAGCTGGAGATATGCCATTACCTCCTTTCCAGAACAGTGCAGATAGCAATACAGTGTGTGATGTGTAGGGTTGTTACCAGCCATGTGAAGGCTCAAGGACAGCTCAAGGACAGTTACTAGCAGTGTGCCTCAAGGTTTGGTACTGGAGCCAGTACTGTTTAACTTCTTCAGTAACGGCCTAGATGACAGGGCAGCAAATGCTGGAGAAATGGGCAGAAAGGGACCTCATCAAGTTCAACACAGGGTGCAAAGTCCTGTTCCTGGGAAGGAATAACCTTCTGACTGTCTGGAAAGCAGCTTGGCAGAAAAAGACGTTGGAGTCCTGCAGAGAAGTTGAACATCAGCCAGGAGTGTACCCTTCCAGCAAAGAAAGTCAATGTCATCCTGGGCTGTGTTGGGAAGAGTATTGGCAGCAGGTCAAGGGAGATGATCCAGTGACAGGACCAGAGGCAATGGAATGGAAATTTAGGCACAAATAGAAATATAGGAAAGTCCATTTCAAAATAAAGAAAAAACTTTCTGATGGTGAGGGCACTGAAGCACCAGAACCAGTTGCCCAGAGAGGTTTTGGAGTCACCGTCTTTGGAGATACTCGCACCCTGATGGGACAAGGTCCTGAGAAGCTCTGAGCATGGGGGGCTGGACTAGATGACCTCCAGAGATGCCTTTCCACCTCAGCTGTTTTGTGATTTCTGTGCGTTTCTCAGCCAAGCGGAGCATTGTATTCTGGGATTTCCAGCTTTTTCAGGCTGCACCTTTATAGTTAAGAGGAGAGCATTTCAAGCTACTTCAGCCCATGCAAATGTAAGGATGCAGTTTCCATTCCTACAGCTCAGCAACGTGTCCTTTGGTTGGTCAAAATCTGCCTTCTTGAGTTTCAAATCCTTTTTGGCTCATTCCTGATAGATTCCAAGAGAATGGGACTGGACAGAATGTCAACATGCTGACATTACTTTAGCAGTCAGTTTTGTCTCTCTTATCCTCCTACCAACACAGCGTTCCAGGGAAAGAAGGGAAGTAAAATGGGGCAAATTTTCCCTTTGCTCTCATATTTACCCTTTTTCTTTATCCATAATATGAACATCACGGTGCAGGAAAACCAAGCTAAAATAATGCTGCATTTCCACACGTTATTCCTAGCAATGATGCTGGGTAAGAGAATGACATACGATACAGCATTCCACTTGCACACCAGAAGTTGGAGGACAGGGACGGTGGTGTCTTGGTTGTTTTCCTTCCTCCAGGGAATTCCTTGAAGATCACTGCCACATACTGCAATCCGGTCCCTTCATGAAGCCAAGGGATTTCGGCAAGGTGCCTTAGCAAACCCAGGGAAAAACCTTCACTGGCAGCATCAACTAGAGATGAACTGGGCTCCAACAGAAGATGCACACTTGCCACCATCATCTTCTTAAATTGATACCCGGACCCTAATAAAAGGCCACCCAGGAGTCACCAAAAGCCCATTTCAGCACACGTACCACTGAAGCATTTTCAGCAATAGAAGTCACCCAGAAATATGTACTTCCTTACAAAAAATAAGTCAACAGGATTTCCAATCCATGTATCAAAGATCCAACTCAGGTATCTGACAAACAACATGTAAAAAACACCCAACAATGAGAAACACAGGATTCACCTCCACTAAAGCTTTGTGCATAAAGAAAACCATGTTCCCAAATGCGGAAAATTTGTTCTGCTGGAGGGAAGACATTGAACATCTGGCTATTTCCGAGAAAAGCAAAAGGGCTCCCTCTGGAGTGGATTCCGAAGTCAGCACAGGATTCAGGTTTTAATAGGCGGGCAGAGAAAATGTAAATCAGTAACAAAGCAAATGCATTCTTGTCTCTTGTTAGTTTACTCATCCTGTGTACAACGAGCATACTGGGACTAACTCAAGGAGACTATATCATGACTGAATGATATGGATCCGTGCCCAGAATATTAAGTCATTAATTAGTTTTCATGCATGGACTTGTACGTGGCAAGGAGGCAAAGTAAAGGATTCCTGAAGAGACAAGAAAGCTTTCTTAGCATGTAAAATACTCCAAAGAATCTCCACTAACATATATTATGAAGCCAGCTGAGAATCCACATTTTCAAGCCTGGATGATCATGCACAGTTCTATAAAAACCTTATTAATACAGCCACTGGTTGTGTACCCCCAGCAATAAACTTAATTTGAAAGGGAGAGAGAAATAGCTTTAAGGACATACACAAAACCATGCTGTACTGGAAACTGATGAGGGCTGCTTTCAAATTTACAAGTGAGAAAGACCCCACATTCCCAGGGTTTATTTGCATACAAGCCAATTAACAGAAAATTGCATTTTCATGCAGAAAGAAAAGATCATCTACAAACTGAAGTCAACTTACTGCCTGCTTTTGCTCTTCTTCCTGTAAGCGTTGGCAAAAGAAAAAGGTGAAGAGAGAAACAGGATAGATTAGTTATCGTATGAAAAGGAAACACACACACACAAAATACTCAACAGATCCAATGGAAGAACAGAACATGGCAAATTGTAGAAACATCCGCAGCCACGTAAGGAAACAAGGGCGTTCGACACAACAGCCGTGGTGGGAATGCAGAGGTGCCATCTCTTCCATTCGCAAAAGACGACTCTTGTCTAAAACGGCCTTCAGCGCTGGCCGAAGTTGCATACACGGGATGGACACCACAGCATGGACATCTCGGACACGGGACATGATATCCAACGGATATCTCTTCTATGCGGAACCTTTACTGGCTCTACTCCTCCTACCCCGGACTATCTGTCCTCAAGGCACCTTTCCACCATCCTCTAAACTCTGGAAATACCACCTGGAGCGTGCGACCGCTGCACGGCATTCACTTCCCTGTGAGACCCAAACTCATTGCCTGAGAGGCAAAATGCCACCTCTTTGGTCTGAGAGTGCCCGTTGCCACCGGGCCTGCAGAGACCTCTGCAGATGGGGTTCCAAAGGGCAAATTAACGAGCGTCCGGCAACTGGGTCTGGAGTGGGAGGAGAGAACCTGGGAGGCAAGAGCACCAACGATGCGGATTAAGGACAAAGATGAAGAGAAAAAATATCCTTTGTTGCAATGCAACATTTGTCAGTACGGATCACTGCTAATTTGAAAGAACAAAAAAGGTGAAATATGGGTGAATTTATCCACTTTTGAGGTAGAGAAATGTACACTGCGATCCTGTTGAGGCAGTGGGGTCACATTCTGACTTCAGCTATAGGAGCATTCCCGTGAATGAGCAAAATATCACGTAGTCGAGGGTTTCTTTCCTAATTCCGAAGTTTTCACACGTTTTGTCTTCGCATACATAACACACATTGAGTCCCACGGCGTGTTCTGCCTGCGGGCTGGGTAGAGCGGAGGAGCACGGCCGCTGTGCTGCGGCCAGCATCACTGTGCATTAGCAGAAAGGCTGGCAGCAGGTTTTTGATGACTCATCTACGCAGAAACAACAATTAATTGCAGCTTTGGCAGGGTAACAGTGTGTGTCCCCTCCGACGCTGGCTTTGCATGGACCGTCAGTGCAGAGGGCAGCAGGACCATCGGTAAGCACGTCTCCCCAGAAATTCAGGTCATGGAGATAAAACTCACGGAATGAAAGCTCCTTCTCGCCTTGAAATCCGTGAACCCATTCATCCACCTTCCCTCGGTTATATCCTGCAGGATTAACCAGAACCTGTCCCTTAATTTCGAGCAGCTCCTTCTCACTGGCCACTGCAGTAGATGTGTTCCTAACCGTGCGCTGAGGGCCCTGCAGAGATATCTGGGAACGAGTGCTGAGAATTCCACATTTCTGGCCACATACTTTTGGGTTTTTTCTCCCAAGACTTGGGGTTCTTTCAGGTGCGGATCTGGGCACTGAGGTAGCAGATGGAGGGAATGGCTCCACTCAGCCGCGGCTCAGCATCAGCAGTGGAGGCCAGTGCTGCCCTCCCCACACTCCCAGATGCTTCCAGTCGTTCCTCCTACCGGCACTGGGACTCGCAGGACCAGATGGTGAGCCAGGTCAGGGAAAAGATCTTAAATGGTCTCCACTCTACAAAAATAGTTGTTAGTTTGAAAAATGAGGCTTTAGCATTAACTACAGATGTGAAAAAAAGCCTCTCGGGAGGCGTGGAGCTTTGCTAGAAGGACTGAGCAGTTATTAGATAAATCATCAAATCAGCTAGTGAGGAAATTACCGCTGAGGAAATGGAAAAAATGAAATGGGATATGTCTGCTGAATATCCGTGTAGCTGGAAGCAAAAGCCCTGCAGGAAGGCAGACAATCATTGCTGCCGACTACTTATTAGAAGAGAGCTAATGGCTCTAGGTGTGTTACAGAAGACTTTCGGGAAAAAAGGGAAAACTGAACCAACAGCCTGGATGGGGAAAAGCTGATAGAAAATACTGGAAGAAAGTCACTGATGACAGAACCAACAGGTTGTGGCCACCGATCAGCCCAGAGGGACAGGCAGCGTCTCACGTGCAAGGGGCTTCATCTGCTCAACTAGGGATTAACTAGAACGGCCAGGAGACAGGAGTGGAGAGGCCAGTGGGAGCCCTACGGTGGCCACTGCAGCAGCTCTGCAGGCTCAGAGGCTACGCTATTAAACACATCCGTGCTGTTAAAATCCCTTATCATCCTGATCAAGGTGGCCTCATCCAAACTGCCTCCCAGGAATGTGTTCGGGCACCTGACAGCTTCTGGGTGGTGGTTGGAGATGATCTGGGACAGCAGTGGTAGCTCTGGTCCAAAGGCACGTCAGCCACCACGCCAACAGCAGAGCTTGTAGGCGAGTGTCGGTCCAAAGAATGTGGTCTGGCACTAACGAGCTCACCCTGACAGATACAACCAGGGTCTCACATGGGACGACCTAGCAGAAGACATCAATGAAGAGCTGAACGGCCAGAACTTCTCCCTGGGGACAGACCACCGACAAATTCCGGTAACGGAAACCTCCTAACAGGAGTGTCAACACGTCACCATAAGATGTGGAAGGACACTCGATGCAAAAAACCAACTTTAAATTGCAACAGCGTGGGTAGGTCACTGTGCGGGCTAATAAACATCAGAGCAGGCTGCTAATCACAAGGGTTTGATTACCTCTGAGTCAAGAGCCCCTCCCTGCTCTGAGGCCAACTGTGACAGCGTGGCTCGCCATGGGAAGATGGGATGAACCTCCCGGGAACAGCTATGTCCTACCAAATGTAGGCTTTCCTCTCCCTCCTTTTTCTACAGAGGGAGCCGAGGTATTAAACTCCCAGATAACCCAAGTTAGGTAAGCTGAATCCAGCTCTAAATGGTGAAACGAAGGCAGCATTAAAAATGTAAAAAATACCGCATAAGAAAATGGAAAAAACCATAAAAGCTGAACAGCTGATGTAAATTATAAATGAAAATTTTTGAAGTGCACCAAATGACGAGAGAAGCTAAAACGTTGCGGGAAAAAATTTGTGTCTGGCTGGGCTAAAACCACCAAAAAGGAGACTTTGAAATGAACACAATATCAGAAACAAAACAAAGCCTTTGCGGTGGTGTGTACGGCTTCTTGACAGTCGTGGTAAAATTCTCAATATGGGAAGAGGAATTAGTATTTCTGTTCCATGTTTGACTAATTGTACTTTCCCCTTGTCGTTTCTACCAGCAAACAGTGAAGTACTTTCCACTAATAACGAGAAAAGGTGTTAAAAAGTATCTACTAGAAGTAATATTTTTAGATCAGCAGGCCTGGGTAGCTTGCAGCTGGGATTCCTAAAACAATTACGTGAGGAGTTATTTGGTCTGGTGAGGGCAATTTTGAATAGATCTTGGAATATTCAGGACTGGAACACGCTGTGTTGCACTGATATTCAAAAAGGCAAGTAAGATGACTTAAATAAGTATAAACATCCCTACCCTGTCATTAATTTATTCAAAGTAACAGAAACGCTGATCCAAGACTCCACTAATCAGCATTGTAACTTCATGGAAAAGAGGTCTTGCCAAAGAAATCTGAATTTGCTAGTTGAATGTATTACAAGTTTGGCTTCTAAAGGAACGGCACAGATGTAATACGTTTTCATATTTGCAGTTCCTTCAGAGGCCAAACTTGTAATACACTGTCATTAACCAGTTAGCACTGTACAAAATAAATAAAGCCCTCTACACGGAGCAAGATGTGGGTAACTGACAGCTTTAAAAGAGCACTCACTGGGGCAGAAAGGCAGAAAAAGCAAAATAGTGACGAAGGGCAATGAAACTCCTGTAACTCTCTGCATAGTCTTGCTAAGATTCAGGGAAGAGTTCAATATACAGTTTGGGTTTTTCCAATTAAAAAAAATTATATTAAAAAGCTGGAGAAGGCAAAGAAATCAACCATAAAAATTAGTGAAGTACAGCACCGTGAGAAGCTCAGAAAAGCTCTACCTGTTTAACTGATCTAAAAAAGAAGGTTGAGAAGTGCCTTCACTGAGATGAGTAAGAATCTGCGTAGGAAAAAACCAGGGGTGCTAAAGTACTCCTTAATTTAATGGAGGGAGAACCACAGGTACCAAAGCCAAGGGGTGTAAACTGAAGCTAAATACATTAAAACTGAAAATGAGGCATAAATTTTTAACTGTGCAAGCAAATTTGCATTGGCAGTGAATTTTCCATTTTTGATTTCTTCATCTCAGGAACAGATGTCTCTCTGGAAGATGCTTTAATCAAAGAGGAGCTGTCAGGCTCCATAGAAAGCAAAGAAGGGGAAATGCAAAGAAGGGTGTTATGGCACATGTGGAACCAAAGAGTCGCAATTGTCCCGGGCTCAGGGGCTGGACGGGAGCTCGGGGCAGAAGAGGGCCAAGGTAACCTCAGAGCAGGCTGCTTAGAGCCTCCGAGGATGGAGAAGGCAGGACCTCTCTGAGCCCCCGCTCCACTGCTTGAGCATCCTCATGGGGAAGAAGTTCCTCCTTGTATCCAGTCCTATTTGCCCTTGTAGTTTTTAAACAATTCTGGGAACCAGGGGAATTAATTAAAAGATACTACAGTCATAAATTAAAAGTATAGTAAGAGCCAGCTCCTAAACTAACCTGCTGTATAATGCAGCCTAGAAGATGTCATTACAGCTTCTGACGAGCTCGTTATTGAACTGCATGATTCAGCCTAGTGAATGGGTCCTAAAAACATTAGTTTATCGCGTGTGAGTCAGTTATGGCTCGCTTCCCGTTCCGCAACCCTCGCTCCTCCCTCCCGTGTCTCCTCAGTTGCAGCATCTGCCGCTCGCGCTCCCTTCCCCTGCAGTTCCCTCTGCGCTCTCCTCATGGGGGTGTTACTGATGCCGACGTCTTCTGCTGCTACACACAGGGGTCCACGTGTCCGACCAGCCGGGCGGGAGGGACCACACACCATCTGGGAGATGGGAGTGCGACGGCCGAGCGGGCAGATGGGTGGGCAAAGCTCCGCGGGTCGCTCAGGTTCGGAGCGGGGCAGCTGAGAAAGGTAGTCCACCTGGCCTTCCAGGCTTTCCAGGTGGAAAGAAAGCAGAAAGCCAAGCCGGCCAACAGAACAGCCCTTCACCCTAAAGGTAGTCCACCTGGCCTTCCAGGCTTTCCAGGTGGAAGAGCAGAAAGCCAAGCCGGCCGACAGAACAGCCCTTCACCCTAACGAGATGATGGCACTTACATCAGGTCTTGTCGGGAAGAATTCATCAGGTCGTTGTTTGGGAAGATTCCTTTGCGAAGGCTTACAAGGACTTTGGAAGGAACAGGGGCTCCAGAAAACCCCCATCAGAGCTTGTCACCAGCTTAGAGCAGATGCCCAAACTGATTCTGTTCCTCAAACGTGTGCAAGAAAGACGCTCAGACCATGGTCACTTGAACCACAAAGGATCAAATTCTTTCTGATGCAATGACTTTATACTTTCCTAAATCTGTTATTCAGTTTTGGACGCCCTTTTTCAGAGATACCACACTCCAACTTACAAAGATTTGGGGCTCTGAAGAAATCAAGGTGAATTTAGCAAGCAATTGGCTTCAAATTTTTTGAAGACAGACATTAACAGGCTGAACAGGAAAAAAAGTTATAGTGTGCAGATCCACTGACGTAAAAAAAACCCCCAAACTTCGCAAACGTAAATACTAACAACGTGCTGGTCTGCGCAGGGGAGCTAAACCAAACAGGCACCTCCGAAGGGTATGTGACGGCAGCCTCCTGCATACGCACTCCTGTTCTGGAATGGGAGCCCAACGTGAGGAGCGACTCCACTCAGCTTTACAGATGATGTGAATTCATTATCACCTTCAAGTGCAGAGAGTTTTCCTGGAACTCCCAAGACGTGCCCATAGCTAATCCATAAACCCTGTGCTGCCCCTGCCGGTGCCACTGCTGCGGTCCCTCTCCCACTCCTCCCATTGCCTGTAGCATCTTCGTTGCATCCTGTCTAAGACCAAAAGCTCTTCGAGTCAGGCCAATGTTTTGCCACTCACTTTCTAGAGAGGTTCTTGTCCAAACTAGAGAATGGGAGGAATAAAGGCGTAACAGGATTTCACACCACAGTCATCAACTGTGAGCTGAACTCCAGCAGGACTCTATAACAAATAATAGCAGACTCTCACTAGAAATCCAAACAGCAACATCTACTCCAGGTGAGAGCCAACACTGCCACACGCTAAAGCACAAACCCCCCCGGACGCCGCAGGGACAGTGTCGCGTCCCCTGGTGAGGGGCAGCACCTCGGCACTGGGGATTCATGGTCTGTATTGCAGTGACTGTAGTTACCAGTTTATTCTCCAGTTCAAGCTGGAAACACTGCATTACGACCCGGAAGAGCATGCAGTTGATTACCAAATCTAACACTTCTTTAAAGCCTTCCAAATCCTACGGCTCTTGATATTACTTAACCAAAGCAGCAGCACACGAACCTGAAAACCCGTTACCCATCTGCACCAGTGTGCAGAGCCAGCACGGAAATGGCTTTTTGCGAATGCCTTCTGTTCCTCATGAAGTATTTACAAGGGTACGGCAGCAAAGCAGGAACCTCAGGGCAGCAGCAGTGAATTCCCCACCCGGGAAGAGCAGGACGCGCGGCGCTTCCGACGGGAGATGCTGTACCTTGAGCAGCTTCATCAGCCCCTCCAGCTGCACCATCAGCTCCCTCCTGCTTTCCTGCAGCGCAGACATCCTCTGTTCCAACTCATCCTTCCTCTGCCTGTTCCAGAGACATGAAAGAAAGAGTCAGAAAATAAACTTGGGGCATTTGAAAAACCACCTCAGGAAATTCACCCACGTAACTGCCTCGTTGGTGTTCATCACTCCCCCCTGCTTCCCATGTAAAAAAAAGTACAGAGCAAAGCACAGTACAATGACCATGAAAGCTAAATATAACAATCATGTTTTCCACTGAAAAGCAGAAATCTGCACTCAGTAGTAGGAAGCCCTTTTCAAGAGCTCTGCATTTTGAGCAAAAAAGCCTGCTTTTTTTTCTTCCTTTTCAGAACTCTCTCAGTGTCAGAGGTGGGCATCCCGCGGAGCTTTCAGACAATGAGCTATGGGAGGAAAAAAAAAAAGAGGAGAAAAGGCCGCAGGTGTTTGGAAAGGACCCGCCATCTCCTGTCTGGACGGAGCCTCGGCACAGCTATTTCCGTCACCGACGTGACGTCTAATATCTGACATATTCCCTGCACCAGAACCCAGGTAAAGGGAACAGGAGACGATACGTCACCTTCCCTTTCCTTGGCGTCAGAAAACCACCGTATTGCTACAGAAGCCTATCTGTCAGGTGTTTATGACTGATTGGTTTTGTTTTATATTTAAAAAAATAAAGCAGTGACTAAGAAGAAATTCAAAGATGAATGTCAACGCATCAGAAGTCCGGTGTCTTATACGATTTAAGAAATGCCGGCCCCCACAAATCACAATCATAGGTGATGATAAATAACCGAAAGAAGAACAGATTGGAAAGGCTTGTTTATTCATCTACAGCTATTTTTGTGGACATCATAATGTCTTAATCCAAGGTGAAAGGCACCACATATAACAGACTGAATTTTTAAATGTTTTCGATTGTATCTGTCTTCTCATGTGATATATTATGGATAAATCATTCTGGGAATTTTAATAACCAACTGGTTTTAGAAACACCAATTGGACATCAGAATCTGGAACAGAAACAGGGCATTGACTTTGAATAAATCCGTTGGGTCTGGCTTTTATGATGGTGATGGTGAATATGGCGGAGCACGAGCACACACCCCGGCCAGGGAACGGGCAACTGCGTCCCAGAATGAACTCGTTTCTACACTGGTTCTTAAAGAGACACGTGACTCTGAATTATTAACTATCCTCGGTATTTCTTTCAACACCTTTTTTGTATTTTGAAGAATATGGTAATGAAACGATAAAACATATCACCAAAACAAGGCAATAAAGAGATGATGACACATGCCTGGGCACCCTAAATGTGTTAAACCCCCACTCAGACACAGCTTTATTGTCTATACGCTCCGTTTGCTCTCTCAAGGTCAGTTCAAAGTCTGTAGCTTTTTATTCTTTAGACTCACAGAATCACAGTTACAGTTTTGGGTGGGAAGGGACCTTAAAGCCCCCTCAGTGCCCCCCCCTGCCCTGGGCAGGGACACCTCCCACCAGCCCAGGTTGCTCCAAGCCCCGTCCAACCTGGCCTTGAACCCCTCCAGGGATGGGGCAGCCACAGCTCCTCTGGGCAGCCTGGGCCAGCCCCTCATGGTTAACAACTACAAATAATGTAAAAATCAAGATGTTAAATAGGTATAGCTCTGCAAACGTGGTGGTTAATGAAGGATCAACAGCAATGTGTGTGTTTGATTTTGGTTGATGTTATTCAACTCCTGCTTCAATGACCTCCAGTGAAGAAAGAGGAGATACAGTCTGTCAATGACGAAGGCTGTTGCATGCTTTTTTAATAAAAAGCCAGGAGAGCCTGCAGGGACAAAGGCAGAGATGGAGCCTGAGGCACACACTGAGGGGGATGGGTCCTTGGCACCCGCAGGAGCATCCCACAGATCAGCAGGCAAAAGCCACCCAGCACATCGGTGTCATGGGGCGGGGACATGTTGGTTTTCCTGGATTATCTTTCCTTTGCTTTCACAGCCTAAATTCTACACAGCAACTGGATCATATGGTAATGTGTGCTTCCGTATAGAATTGCCCGGGTTGGGAGGGACCTTTCAGATCATGGAGTCCAACCATCGACCCAACACTGCCCAAACCCACCCCTACCCCATGTCCCTCAGCACCACGTCTGCCCGGCTTTTAAATCCCTCCAGGGATGGCGACTCCACCACTGCCCTGGGCAGCCTCTGCCAAGGATTCACAGCCCTTTCCAGGAAGACATTTTCCCCAATATCCATCCTAAACCTCCCCTGGCGCAACTTGAGGCCGTTTCCTCTTGTCCCATGGCCTGTTCCTTGGGAGAAGAGCCCGACCCCCCCTGGCTCCCCCCTCCTTTCAGGGAGTTGCAGAGAGCGAGAAGGTCTCCCCTCAGCCCCCTTTTCTCCAGGCTGAACCCCCCCAGCTCCCTCAGCCGCTCCGCACAAGACCTGGGACATGTCTCCTCGTTAGCCGTGACATTGTGGTGTGCTTTCACGTCACAGATAACCTGCTAATTGGGAACTTCCGCCGTGATGCTACGCAGTCAAGAAAATGAATGTGCGCTTTGGATTTATTAACGAGTGATGTTTGGGGGTAAGAAAGCTAACGCGAGCTGTATCCACGGCATCAGTGAGATGAGCCACTGCGGGCGGCTACTGCAGCCTGTGCACAGAAGGGATGCAGAGGACTCAGAGGGAACTTTACAGCAAGGTAAAGGCATGGCTGGAGATTTGGAAAACCTGTTTTTAGGGCTCTGCAGGAGCGCTGCAGGGAGAAGTTTCCCAGCCCATATTACACAGAACGCCAGGGGGGACAATCGTGATGACCTGACAGGCTTTACATCCTTAATCCAGCCTTTTTTTTCTTCCGTAACTCTTCTATTTGCCAGCGGTGTTTACATATTTGAAGGTCAGAAGCAGCTACAATAATCATTCAGCATTTTTTTTTTCTCTAGGTAAATGCAGGCCATCTGATTCCTGCTGGTTAGCTCTGTTTTCTTCCCAACAACCTGCATTTTTGGAAAAATGACTTCAGGAAAGACATCTAGGGACTGCTCCTGAGGTTATAGCCTCCCGTTAAAATGCATGTGCTCTATTTGTGGTCTGAACGCGGCTGGTTTCCAGTTTAAGCTCTTGGTTCTTATCCCTTTCTCTGCTGGGTCAGACACATCCAGCTGCCCCATGATCGCTTTTTCCCCACCTCTTGCAGAACCTTCTGCATCCTCTCCATCTTTTCAAACATTAAAAAAAAGAAAAAAAAGCTATGTAAAGCATAAAGCTAGAAAATCTATGAGCTATTATCATTCGGTAATAGACTGAGCAATATCAGTGAGACACCAAAATTTACTATAACGAAGCAAACTCAGTATGAAAAAAACCCATGAAAGAAGCAGCAGCAGAGAAGATTTTGCGACAGGGGGCTGGCTCCCATCTCACAGGCGCTGCCTGCGGTGGCCATCGCTCCGGCACTTTATGGAAAACCTTTAAATATCCCGGGCAGCGGAAGGAGCGGTGCCGTTGGCGAAGGGGGCAGGGGAAGGTGGCCCCCGGGTGACACACAAGGCGGTTTGCACGGAGCTCAGGGCTTCGAACCGACTCCAGATTACAGACGGCAGTTTTGAAGGCTGAGCTCTGAATTAACGGGTAACAGAGATGAAACAAAATTCAGCCTGAGAACGCCCTTGTGACTACCCAAACTACGAAACACTTTATTCTCTAAATACCGACGATTTTTCCTTGTCACTTCAAAATGCACACTTAATCAAAGAGGCTTTGAAGGCTGTTCTCCAGCACTGGATGCGTGTCTGACTGTCTCTAGGTATGAACTTTCGGAGTTTCATCGACTAATCAAACAACTGACATTTATCTCCAGCTCCACTCCTCTGCACAATAAAGGGTAAGCAGTTAATGCCATTTCGGCTCATTTTCCCTATCACTTTCCTCTTTACAGTTTTCTGAACTACAAAAATATCTCTTAAAATGAATTGTGTTTGTATTTACTTTTAAAAAAAAGGCAAATTGCAATGTGCAGTACGTCTCCAGAATTCTGCAGTTTAAAATAACACTTTAAGGCCATAGAATTCAAAGGTCACTGAAGATGTGCTGGTATTGCCCTTTCTGTGCCACTCCGTGGGCTGAGGGGCCCCAGGCACCGAATGCGCACCAGCTTTGGGGATTTCTTTACCGTAGCAGCCGGAGCTCGGCCAGTAAAGTCGGGTTCTGCTGGGCTTTCTCGGGGGTGGGTTGAGAGGCTTGTTCGTGTTCCAGCCTGAGACGCTGAATTTCTTGCAGTATCTCCCTGCAGAAACGACAGAGGGAAGATTAAAGAGGAAAAAGGTCAGCGCCGGCACTGCTCTCAAACACTGCTCTAGCCCTTCAAGCGCTCTTTTTGGCCTAAGTGCAGCAATTTTGTTGGTGTAGGACTGGCACGGACCCAAACCTGCAACGGGGAAGTTCATGCAGTCCTATGAATTGCTGTCATACACACGGAAAATTTATTACTTAATAAGAGGTATGATATCACTCATGTGCCGTACGCTGGCAATGCCTCTCCAAATCCTTCCGTGTGGGATGGGCTCAGAGACTGCTCTAAGAGGGAAAAAGCTCCATTTTCAGCACGATGGGCATGGCCCATGCTGCCGGAGGGGTTCGGAGGCAGCACTGCCGGCGTCCCCAGCCGTGCCAGCACCGTTACCCTCCCACGGCCCCGTGCTGGGAAGAGGGAGAAGAGCAGCTCATAGTCCTAGAGGGAGAAGAGCAGCTCATAGTCCTAGAGACAAACACACGAGGTCTGATGAGGGGAAGGGCATCAGCCAGCTTTGCATATCCGGAGGTGAGGGAACGCAGCACCCACTGCCAAGGACTCACTTATTAAAATGGAAATGAAATCCTCCTGGGAGCGAAGATTATAATCTCTAACTCTATCCCCTCCTGCTCTTTCTAAAAACTGCTGAGCAGCTCCCCTTGCACGGTTCCATACCCGCCGTGACTGAGATCACCCTTATCTGTGATCTGGAGGAATGATTTCAAGCGCCCGCAAGGTCCCTGGGCTGCGCAGCGAGGGTGCGAGGATGGAGCTGCTCTCCAGGAACTGGTTCTCCTCCAAGCCGACCCGAAGCAGGGTCAGACCCGCCGTGCTGGGGACGCCTTGGCCGGGGCCGCGCAGGCAGCGAGCTCAGACACACTGCCCAAGTGCGGCTGGACCCCAGCGTGGCTACCAGGAGAGCACATCACCGGGCTACCAGGAGGCTCCATGGGCAACTCCGAGGCCGCTGGTGCCGTACGGCACGTGGGGTTGGCGGCTGCTCAATGGCTGGGTCTTTGGAGCTGCAGCATTGCAGCCAGAGAAACATGAACTTGAGATGTGGGTGCTGAAGAAGGGGTAAGTGCAAACGAATATCGCGACAAAAACAGCGACCTCTTCTTAACAGCCCTCTGCAGGAAGAAGAGTCAGCGAATCATGGAATGGTTTGGGTGGGAAGGGAGCTTAAAGCCCCCCCAGTGCCCCCCCTGCCCTGGGCAGGGACACCTCCCACCAGCCCAGG
>VXBO01001574.1:327473-363660 GCA_013400135.1 Rhinoptilus africanus | reverse complement strand
TCTGGGCTGCCAGCGCACGGTGCCGGCTCATGGGCAGAAGAAGGAAACCATCTCCTGCAGCCCACCTCCTATTTCTTCCAGCCCTCCCAGTTTCCTCAGACATTTTTGTTTTGCAGCGAAAGGAAAAATAACCCTTATTCTTCTCAAGCTGAATTTATCCACCCCAGCTTTTCAACCCGCTCGCTCCAGTACCTCGCAGCTGATTTATTTTCCTGCTGCGAGAAGTTTGCCGGGGCTGCCGACAGCGACACCCGGCAGCGATGCAGCTCCTGGGGCTCAGGGCCAGTTAAGATGATGTTAAGAAGATCAGTGAAGAAGATCAACCTGCTCCCTGGGGAACAAGGGCAGCGCAGCTGCATCCGCACCCAGCTCACTGGGTACCGAGGCGTCTGCACCGCTCAACAAAAGATCTAGGAAAGCAATCTGGTTAATATAACACAAAAGATTAAACACAACAAAGCCCAAGGACTAAAGGTTTTTCTCTCCTCAAACGTTGTTCCTAAAACAATACTGATCAAAGCTCGCTTTTTACCTGTTTTTGTTTTCCAGCTCCGCTATCAGCTGTCTTTGTTGTTTATTGGCATCGAAGCTGAAACCCAGGTCTGTCGGGGGGTGAGGCTGGTGGATGAGGAACAGAGAAAAATTAGACAAGATATTCATTACCTGTTAGCACGTACGACACAGTTTGGATCCGGCCCCGTACTTCCTGGCTGCCGTGGTGTGATACTCCCAGCCCCCGACGGGCGACGGGGGCACATCGAGACGCCGTTCTGCTCTCTGATGCCAGGGTGAGGGGCTGAAAGGGTGACCCAGCTCATCGTCCTCACTATCCCTCTGCAGAGTTTCATTTATTTATTTATTTTTAAAACCTTCAGAAAAAAACACAGCGTACCTATCTGTTCCTAACGCACCCACAGGCTTCCCTGGGAAAAGACGCAGTTACACCTTTATCATAAAGTCTTTCAGCGAAGCATTGACCTTCCCATACATCAGCCAGTGAAGAGAAGTTAGAGTAACTTACAGGATTATTCACAGATCTTAAATTTAAGCATGCCTCTGGGAAATCTAATTCTTCTGAACCCCTCAAAAGCATCAACTGGAGGGAGACTGCTGAATAAACGTGTTTTCCCAGTGAGTCCTGGCCTTTGTGGTCCCTGTGTTTGGCGCTCTTTTCACCAGCAGCCACCACCCCTGCTGAGAAAAGGACCAGGAAATTGAAGAAGAATTTGCAGTTTCTGGGAGAAGCTGTTGGCAGCTGGGCTGGATGCTGAAGAAGCCAGTTATATGGACCAAAGAGAGAGAGAGAGAAGAATTACAGGGTCTTCCACCGGTTCGGTGCATTTTCCCAGTGGAATCCTAAGATGCTGCTTAGGAGACGGAGTACAACTCATAACTATCCTTCTGGCCATCAGACACACGAAGTTCTCCACTCAGAGCTGGGGAGACATCTTTTATCACCGACAGGTCTCCCTGGCTAAGAAGTGCCTGAGGCAGGAGATGGTACGTAGGGTCTGCGGCTGGCACCAGGCTGCTGCGGAATTAGAGCGGCTGAGGTCGGAAGGGCCCTCTGGAGGACATCTGCTCCAGCAGGGCCACCCAGAGCCGGCTGCCCAGGACCACGTCCAACCAACTTGTGAATATCGCCAAGGATGGAGACTCCCCAACCTCCCCGGGCGCCTGTGCCAGCGCTCGGGCACCCTCACAGTGAGCAGTGTTTCCTGATGTCCAGAGGGAACCTCCTGTGTTCCAGTTTGTGCCCACTGCCTCTGCCCCTGGCACTGGGCATCACTGGAAGAGCCTGGCTCCATCCTCTGTGCACCATCCCCGTCGGTACTTGTAGACATTGATGAGATGCTCCTGAGCCAGCTCTGCTTCAGTGAGCTTTCTCAGCCTTTCCTTGCGTGTAAGACGCTCCAGTCCCCAGCTCAGATTTCCTTATTCTGGGGTCTCCGGGTCCTGCGCAGAGAGGGTGAGCTCACACTGGCAGTGCAGAGGATGAAGGCCATGGTGTCTCTGCCGCTCATGGTGTCCTCAGGAAATGGGGTGCGAGCACCCCCAGGTTGGTGCTCGTGGAGGAGATGCTGCAAACACAGCAGCCCTGGGAGAGCAGAGCCGTCCCACCCGACAGTGGCCATGCCGCGGGACCAGAGGGGATCTTCACTCTTGGTTTGTCATGTTGATGGCAGATCACAGCCGGGGCTCCTTGTTTCATTCACACGTGCCAGCGCTTCTCCAGGAGGGCACACTGGGCTGGACCCTGGCCCCAGGGGAGACTCTGAGGGGCTGACGCGGCAGAACAGCCCCAAAGCGGGCAAATGGAGCCTGGCAAAGTCCCCTCGCTGCTGGCGCCAGAAGGATGAGCGCAGATGCCAAGGTACCGCCCAGCTGGCAGATCTCGGGGGCTTTGTCCAGAGCGCTGAACTTCAGCACTCTGCTTCTGCCTTTTGTTTTCATCCGATCTCACGATTGCACAGATTTTTACCGCAACATTTTCAGAAGGACCTCAGACTGCGATCCCGGTTTGAGAAGAGACTTTCACAACCATTTTTGGAAACTATTTGGGTAGAAAAACGGAAGTTGGAGGGAAGAGCTTGGTGTCCACCAGCGCTCCTGGAGACAGGTTGGAGAGTGACAGCTCCAGGACGAAGGGCACAGACACTGAGCCAACCCTGATGGGAATTAGGCTTGAAGTGCAGGTAGCGCTTCTCTTCTTTGGGCAAAATCCACGTGGTGGGAGGGTTTGCACGTGGCAAATGAACCTTGCTTGAATGATACACCTACAAGCTGGTCTTCCGTGTCCTCCCGGGTGACCTGGCGGCCACTTCAGGAGTCTCCTCATGACGTGGAAATTGCCTGTGTAAAAACGGCAGGTCCCAGGCAAGAAGAAACAAAACCCGCTTGGGAGTTAAAATGAACAGTGTGAAAAATAAAAATAAATCAGCCCAGAAACTGAAGTGCAGAAACACCGTTTGTCATAGCAGGGTCAGATAAACCCCCTCTTCGCCCAGGCAGCGGGGAAGAGCCGTCAGCACAGGGTGGGCTCTGCTCTCCCACCGAGGAACAGGGCTGGTGTGGGTGAGGAGCTGGGATGGACCTGCTGATACAGCTGGGGCAAAACCCCATCACCTCATCATCATCTCATCTCATCTCATCTCATCTCATCTCATCTCATCTCATCTCATCTCATCTCATCTCATCTCATCCCATCCCATCCCATCCCATCCCATCCCATCCCATCCCATCCCAATGTTCAGGGTAGGTGCACAGTGCGGGCAGCAGCACTACCACCACTCTTTCCATCTTGGGGTGACCTGGACAGTCTCGGTGTCGGTAACACTGATAGGACCTGCTGGTCCCCCATCACAAAGCTGAGGTCCCATGGTCTCCCCCTGCATCCTGGTACAACCAACTACGAGGACAAGTGCAGGTGATGGGTTTCTCCCGCAGCCTCAGGAGCTTCCTGAGGCTCCACCTGAAGCACATGAACTTTTGTTCTCCCGCAAAGTAGGACTGTGCCTATATAAACACAACTTTGTCCTTAACCTCTTTCTTCATAAATCCTGTCCAAAGCCTGAATCACCCTCATGACCCAAAGTACTCCAGTCCTCAGGAGTAAAGACAACACTGCAGAGAACCTGGAGGCGGCACATCCCTCATGCTGCTCACTTTCAAACACCGCTAGCAAGAGGTCTTTTGGAAACTGTACAGTGGCTATTTTGCATGATGATTCAATGTTCTCTTACTTGTTCTACTGCTTCCAAGAGTCCATTTATTTTTTTATCATAACTCAGAATCCGAGTCATTGAGTTTGGAAAGGACCTTTTGAGACGGTCTAATCCAAAACCCTTGCTCAAAGCAATGTCAACTACAGTGGGTTGCTCAGGACACTGCCCAGCTGAGTTTTGAATACCTTCAAGGATGAAGACTCCACAACCTGCTGGGATGACCTGTTCCAGTGTTTGAGCACTTACACCGTAAGAAACTTTTTTCTTCCATTTAAAAGGAAGCGAGCTAGTGCCCGTTGCTTCTTGTCCTTTCATAGGATGCCACTGAAGAGAATCTGGCTCCATTATCTTACTTCCTACCATCATATATTAATACAGAAAAAGACCCCCAAAATTTTTCTCAAGCCTAAACAAGCCCAGAAAAAAATTTTCAGGCTGCTGATTCTCCACCAACATGTCAATCTTCCAAGTTCTTAAACTTAAAAGGCACCTGAGGCTCAACCTGAGAGACCGCAAAGGGGGTGCCTATGCTGGTGAAGTAAAAAGCACCAGGCAGAGGCACTGGAATTTGATCACCCGCATTATCAGATATTCAGTACGGCCCCTGCCTTATTTTTAGCCCAGACTAATGAGTGCTCTCACGCAATTCTCAGCATGGTTTGGGATTTACCCAAACTATCTGCAGCAGGTGCTTTGTACGCAGCTGCACTCTTCCCAGCGCTCATGATTTTATAAATGTGGGTGCCAGAAGTTTTTAATGACTGCTACACACAAAGCCTACGTGTCTACTGTACACTCAGTGATTGAGATAAAGCACTTATCTCTCACCTGATCCATACCGCAGTGTGGACTCAGGAGAGGTGTCTGAACTCTTGCATGCCCCAAAGTATATGAAAAAGTCACCTCAGACAGCACCGAGCCTGCTGGAAATACCCCAGCGGTACGTGTCTAATTGCTACTGCGCTTGTCCAGAAAATACCTGACACTAGTTCTGGATATGTCTGACCTTGAATGGGTAAGAAGAGACAGCTCCTGTGCCGCACTCCCCCGGGGGAGTCAGCGGCTCCCTCCGTCCTGCCAGCGGGACGAGACGCAGCGCTGGGATGCTGGTCTGTGCTCTCTGGGTCAGGTTTTATTAAAAAACATCCAATGATGGTATGATATAAAAAAACATTAACTGTCCAGGACGTGGGATTTACAACCTTGGGGTAAAAACTCAGATCAGAAAAGCAAAAACAGACATATGCTTTGAGTACCAGGGCTGGAGGAAATTCATCAGAGCACTGAGATCTTGGTACTTCAATAAACCTGAGGCAATCTCAGAGCGTTTGTGGTCATCTCTGAGAGCACTAAGTTTCATAAGGTGACACGCCAGACGCTAGAAGAGACCATCTATAACGCTGACATCTACAAGCAATGTAAGAAGGAACTAACAGCTACAGACCAATCGGCTTAACCTCAGTTCTTGGGGAAAAAAACAGAATAAAACCACTTGTAAAGAGTTTGAAGATAGGCTAATAGTCTACGTGGAGTTTTTAAGATCAAATTATGCCAAAGCAAACTACTTTCCTTCCACAGTAAAAATCAAATCCTATGTATAGGAGAGAAACTATTAACCCAATACACTTCCACCTCAGCAATGTTTCTCACATCCTCTTGTGGGGTTTTACAGCTTTTCTCTCAGATTTAGTACCATTCAATATTTTCATTGACATCATGGATGATGGAATAAGGTATTTGCTTCTTACATCTGCAGAGCACACAGTGGCGAGCTCCCACTGCTTTACAGGACAAGGTAAAATAGAAAATAAAAAATATGCTAAAATATAAAATTATTTGATAAATTGGAGATGATGGTTTGGAAAAAAAATAGGTTGTATTCTATTACGACAAGTGCAAACTCTCCTACTTTCTTTCGAGATGTGAACTGCCTGGACACCCAATGGACGAGGCAGCAGTTCTGCAGAACCGGGTTTGCTGATGAGTCGAGTTCCCATCCCGGGCGCGAGTCCGTAACCCCACGGTGCTGCAGAGCCCGGGAGGGGCTGAAGCAGGATACGCCGCGGGCTGCAGCGCGGGACGTACCCCTGCTCTCCGACTCAGGTGAACTGCTGCTTCCAGCTAAAAAAAGCTAAAACACTAAGGGTCAACCGGAGAAAGAGGGTGAAGAAGAACGATCAGGGGTCTGTACACCATGACGATGAGGAAAGACTGAAAGAATGAAGGGAATAAAAGAATGAGAGGAGACAACACAAATAACTTCAAATATACAATGCTTGTTGCTAAGAGGAAAGTAATAGATCACTCTCTGCAACCCCTGAGACAGGAGAATGAGTAGGGCTCAAACCAAGCAAGGCAGAATTATGTCAGAATTCAGGGAAAACTTCTCACTGGTGGATTAATTTACATATTGGAACAAATTGCCTCGATGGGCTCCAGCTGGAGTGGGCTCCATCCACTGAGGTTTTTAAAAATAATTTGGATAAGCATCTGCCCCAGTGTGGCTTAGGCAGAGCTGAGCTGACCCCCAGGGGACAATGCCTGCAGGCAGGTCCCAGCTGGACCATCATTGTTCAGAACCAGGGAAGCCACTAAACCCTCAGGGCACTCCGGCTGTGATAATGCTGCCTGTAGGGTGTTTACATCGATAACTATCCATTAACTGCAAAGAGATAAGGTGTACGATCCAAAAGTGACGGCAGCTTTAATTTTCACGCTGCAGAGAGCAACGCTGGTCGTTTGGCCATTTCCAGCCTCTGCGGATTCCTCACGGGTCACTTTCGAAGAATGTAAGAGAAACAAATCTTCCTTTAAAAATCGTCCTTTAATCGAGAAACAAAGCTAGGTAGCTTTCTGCTCTCTATCTACACCCAGACTGGAAACAGTCATCTTCTGGTTCCATAGCTGAAACCAAGCATTGTTTCCTGCAGTACGGCAATGTCTCAGAATGTTTTTCCCCCATCATCATCATCATCATAATTATCACCATCATTGCCATCATCATCATCAAAAACCCCATCCTTCTCCTCCTCCTCTCTATAAAAAAAGAAAAGAAAAAAGTAATCTTTCCTCTAAAATACCCCAGAACATCCCGTAACTCATATTTCTATCAAATCCAAAGTATTGGAGATCTTCACAATTTTCAGGCTTGTGAACTAAATACAGTTACTTGAATCAAGAACTTCCCACCTCTTCTGCTTTGATTCAAGTAATTTTTTCCTCTGTCCTTTAAAGCCTGAAAAACCTGACCCCCAGGCACCTTTCTGCTCCCATCACATCTCAAACTCTTTGATTCGGTTTTCTCTATCATTCTTCCTTTTTTCTCTTTTATCATTCTTGTTACTGGTCTTCACTCATATTGCTTTATAAACCTCTAAAGGCCTGTGAGAAAACCCACATTACTTCACAGAGATTAGTGAAGTCACTGACCGTCACATTCTCGGTAACAAAGAACTAAGATTAGGCAAGAACTCAGATTTTTTTTCTTTTTCAGTTCTTTTGCTGATGNCGCTCCAACACCTCAATGGTTTTTTTTTCTCCAACTATGAGAGCCCGGTAGTCTTATGCAGCACAATTGTGTAGCATTTGTACAAAATCTGCCATTCTACCCACAAAACCACACCTGAGCTCCAAGCATCTAGTGTGCCGGGCACCTGTATTCACCTCTTTTCACAAGTGGGAAGTCATTTAAGTAATCGAAAATTTCTTATCAGTTACTTTTCTCAAAGGATCAGTAGCCTTAACCTCTCCTTGATTGATCGTTGATCAATAATCCCCCGAGTTGCTTTACAGCCTACCCCTGAGATGTACCTGCTTCCTCTGTGACAGGCGAGTATCTTGCTGTAGCCTGTATAAAAATACATCATAATGGAAGAGTTTACAATGGACACCTGGGTTTGAAAAT
Source organism: Rhinoptilus africanus (assembly GCA_013400135.1). NCBI lineage: Eukaryota > Metazoa > Chordata > Aves > Charadriiformes > Glareolidae > Rhinoptilus > Rhinoptilus africanus. The sequence continues at coordinate 356,031 of VXBO01001574.1, read as the reverse complement.
GTTTGTGGCTCCCTTTCTCAAGGCTAGATGATTGCAGGCTGTTTTATGGAGCAGACGGTTCAACGAGCCCTGGATCATCCTCTGCAGCCATCTCAGGATGCCCTTGCTCTTCTGAAATCATCAGATTTCATGGGCAAGGGGAAGTTTTACCCAGGGTAAAAGGATTCTGAAGAATGACTGAGAAGCTGGTGGACACGGTGTGGGACCTGCTACTGATCTAAGCGTTTCAAATTAAATTAATACGAGTGGTGGTTAACCCATCCCTGGAGGGGTTCAAGGCCAGGATGGAGGGGGCTTGGAGCAGCCTGGGCTGGTGGGAGGTGTCCCTGCCCAGGGCAGGGGGGGGCACTGGGGGGGCTTTACGGTCCCTTCCCACCCAAACCATCCTGTGATTTAATGATTCTATGAGTATCGCATTACCTCTTGTGGATGCGAATATTTCAAATACATCTTCTAAATAGGGTATTAGGAGATAATTATCAAGCATGAGGTATCATTCAAATGTGCAACTACCATGCTTGGCTTCTGGTTGGACATCGGTAGGACAGCCCATGTTTCTTCAGGGAATGAACTCCTCTGGCACACAGGGAAGGAAATCTAATCGTAGTCGCTGCTCTCATTTCTGCCCAGCACTTTATTAACACCAAATTCTTACAGCCATCGCCTTTGGAAGAGTTTTAGGTACGTGGTATAGATTGTGATGGCAAATGTTATTGTCCTCGTAAATCCAGGGAGGCAGACCTCATTAGAGCATTTGCATGGTACTATTTACCTTGACGAGAGGTACCCGTCCTCTCTGGGAAGTTAGATGTGGTTCTTAAAACCTCTGCGCTTAAAAGAGAAAAACACAACCCAAGACATTAATTTACTCGTCAGCACTCTTACATTTGCACTCCATCTTACTGGACAGGTATGAACAACTTGTGTCTCCCAAGATTTATTACTGTAATTCCTTTCTTTAAAAAGCCCAGCAGCTCCAGGTCCCCACCCGCTCAGCAGCACTGAGCAGCAGGGACACGTCCCCCTTCTACTCAACTCTCGCAAAGGCTTTTTACTACAGAGCAAAGACCTGGTGGGAGCCAACAGCATAAGATGTAAGGCCTTCGAAATTACTACAAAAAAATCCCCAACAACCCCCATTTGCGCAAGTGCATGAGAAAATCAACAGAGTTTCTATTATTTTGTTCTCTGTAGCTTTCCTTCTCAGTAAGGAGTAAATTCTCAGGAAGAGAATAGTCCTAACTATTACGGCATAGAAACAATGTGGAGCACTCTTCTTGGTCCTACTGGATGCAGCTCCCAATTTTCTGACACTAACGTGGTATGACCAAGCCCCAAAGCATTATGGATCCCTGCAGAAACAACCTACAGAGCTTATCCAGGGTAAAAGGATTTTGAAGCACGATGGAGCTGGCAAAGAAAAAAACACTTTTCGATATACTGAACCATAACATAGGTCACCAAACAGCAGCAAGACCAAAGCCAAAGTTTTTCAAGCTGAGGACTAATATTTTAAAAGTTAAAATGTTAATAAAAAGTTTAGAAGCCAAGAAAACTCTCCAACAGGGCTGAAGATACAATTACAACTGCCTTCTGCTCTCCTGGTGCTCATCAGAAATGCTGAAGTCTCAACAGTTCTGAGAAGATTATCCAAATGGCAAGCCCCACCCTTTCTCAGTAAGAAAATGCGTAAGATGATGATCATAAAATCTACTTAAAATCCTTACTATCACATAGGCTCAGTAAAACCTGCTAGCACTGCAATTTGTTTTCCTATGAACGGACCATTAAACTTGAGAGAAAGTGCCATGTTGAAACTTCAAGTCAGACTGATATTTGTAATAGGCAGCATCCACCTACGGTATACTTTTTTTTTTCAGTAATAGGAGATGATTTAACAACAGTTTAATCAAGCCCCCAAAATGCCAGTTTTGCAAGCAGTTGCGCTCTTCCATCACCCTGATTTGGTAGAAACTGTCAAAGAGCAGCAAAGCTTGCGTCTCATGGGCATCATGGTTCCTTGGTGGAAGGACCTCACGGTGTCACGGGAAGTCCAAACTGGTACTCCACCTGCCCATCACTGTGGTATCACAGTCGTCTTTATGATCAACAGACAAAGAAGAAGAGGAAACAAATAACCAAAAAGGTTCATATAACTGGCATATCCAGGAGAAGAAGAAATGATCCAAGAACAAAGCTGCAGGTTTATCCTGCAAAGATGTACAACAGGAAATCTGGTTTACTTGTTCTTTGCCTGGAAGAAAAGTGACATGAAGGGACTATTATAAATATTAGTTAGGTGGTAGGTACAGTAGCTTTAATTAGATGAGATGATGATAGGTTTTAGCAGCGCCTAACATTAAGGGAAGAAGCGCAACCACACACTGTTTTCAAAGAAGAGCAACGTGGGCAAGAACCTAATTATTGTAACTCATCCACATAACTCAACCTAATTATCCACTCATCCATAATTGAGTATTATCTCATATTTATTAGGTGCTCGTGCTTTTCCTGGCAGCAAGGCTGCCCAGGTCAGCAGAGTCCTGCACCGTCCCCCAGGACCTCAGCTCCTGCCCAGACCCACCTGCTGCTTGCTGTGATGGGTCCCCCTCCACCAGAAGTCATCGGGAAGCAGCGGATACCGACCCGCGCCTGTACAAATCAACCTGCCCACAATCAGGAATAATTTAGGGGGATCTGGGAGTGTGCTACCAGCAGAAAACGGGGAAAAAAAGAGCTGAGGTGGAGCAGGTGGGAGAGGAGGGGAAGGAGGTATTGGCTTGGAGAAAGGGATGTGTTGTGTAGGACATCGGTAACAGAGGGCCGATGTTTGCTTTATATATGGCTGTATATACATATATTCACCTAAAATACATGTAATCACCCCTTCTCTTAAAGGCATGCAGTCCCTTATATACCGGATTACCTATATTCAAGTAGTAGGGCAGCACTGAGGGGGGATCCACGACATGCGTGGAAGGGATTTTGTAAGGGAAAGTGGGCAAGGGGCTGGGGACACAGGAGATCATTTTCAGCCCCTGCTTTTATCAAAAAAATGGTGCTTGCTAGGAAATACCAGATTTTTTTCTTACCTCAGACTCATAATCTGAACAGATCAGCAGAGGGAGACAAAGAGATGAAGCTGTGATCTTGAAAGTTGTGATTTGCACAAAGTTTGGCTTGCTTCCCATTAATTTCTTCACTTTATTCATCCAGTCACCTTTTCCCTCTTTTGCTCTCTCGCTAACCGGGCTAGCGGAGCCAGCCAACGGCTATTTCAATGCACAGCGCTCTGCCGTGACCAAACTGGCAGGCCAAGCATTGCCCTGAGCGATGTAAATTCAATAAAAAGAGATTTTGTCTTCTGAAGACTGGCTTGAAGAAGACAAGAGTAGCCCAGTCAGAGCTCATCTGAGTGAACGCAGACGAAGCTGGGGTCTCGCAGTGCCTAATTGCGCCGGTTGCATCCATCAGCCTCGCTCCACGGAGCAGCTTGCATGGATCGAGTGACAAACGAGCCATTCTCCTTTCTTCTCCTCCCTCTCCATTCACTTTTCTTCTTTTAGAAGAAACAGACTTAGATTTCAAGAATTAACTCTAAGATCTGCCTCAAATTATTTTGTCCCAGTAAGACTTCCAGTAGAGGCACTTCCTCTAAAAATGTTAATGGAATGTATTGGCATTCATATGGTGAGTGACATTTATTGCAGCACCAAGCCTGCTGAAGGCAGTTCTAACATTTTATCTAATTTGAGAAAAAGCAGAAACTGATGGTCTGAGTCAGATCCTTTGCCATATAATCCCATGTACAATTTCCAGCAGTGACCACTGCCAACTACTTCAAAGGAACCAGTCAGAAACTTTGGATTAGGCTGGTTCAGTGCGAACATTCTGCATCTGGGATCCTCTTCATTTCTAGCGGTTAGAGCATGTTAAAAAATAAAGCATATTACATCCGAGAAGTAGGGCTGGAGAGGATATCAAGAAATAATTTTGTTCACATCAATACTTAAGTATTCCCAGCAGAGTCCTTGTAGTTACTGGTTTATCCTGGTTTTAAAATCCTCGTTGACAAATATTCCATAACCCCTTTAACATGGTTTGTTCCCATCCTCCGCTTCCATTAAGGTCCAGATTCATTAAAAAATATAGGTGGGAAGGAATCTCTGGAGGTTTCTAGTCCCTGTGCTGCTCAAAGCAGGGCCAATGCACAGCAGGTTGCCCAAGAAGGTGTCTAGTTGAGCTCTGGATGTCTCCAAGGAGGAACATTCCAGTTTTTCTCTGGACAACCTCTTGCACAATATTTGACCATTATAATGGGGAAAAAGGTTTTCTTACTATATAGATGGAATTTCCCTTTCTGCAGCTTCTGTCTGTTGCTTCTGGTCCTTTCACTGTGCACCTCTGTGGTGGGTTGGTCTTGGCTTGCCCACAGGTCCCCACGCGCCTGGCTCACCAGGCAGCTGGAGCCGGCAGAGAGATCTCCCGCTGCTTTCTCCTCTCCATCCCGACCATACCCAGCTCTCAGCCTCTCCTCGTATGCCATGTACTACAGCCACCAGCCACCCCAGTGGCCTCTGCTGGGCTTGCTCTAACATGGCCATGTCTTTCTCCCCCCAGACCAGACACAGTCCTGCTGACGTGGCCCCACCAGCTCTGAACAGAGCGGGGGAAGTCACTCCCCTCGGCCAGCCACCCTCACTCTCCTGGCTGCACCCTCGCCCGCGGTGGGCTGCTCTGCTGCAAGGGCACGCTCCTGGCTCCTGCTCTCCACCAGGATGCCCAGGTCCTCTTCTGCAAAGCTCCTTCCAGCCCGTGGGCACTCAGCCTCCACTGGTGTGTGGTGTTACCCTGTCTCAGATGCAGGACTGGCATCGGGCTGAGTTGAACTTTATAGTTCTCCTAGTCGGAGGTGTCCCTGCCCATGGCAGGGGTGGAACTGGATAGTCTTTAATGTTCCTTCCAACTCAAACCATTCCGCGATGCCGAGTCGTCAGCTCGTTTCTCCAGCCCCTCAAGGACTCTCAGGTTAACACCACGCAGCTGCAGTGACTTACTGACTCTTACCTGTTTGAAAAGTTCCTGTGTATTCATTTTGAACCCATCTCACTCCCCCAACTTACCCGCTCTAAAGAAGACGTTACATGATGCACCTTCAGCAGTACAGACTGACACAGACAACTCACTGGGCTTTGCTATGGTCTTTGCACTCCTGACAACTCTGTCGTACATCTTGGTCACCAAAAGGTCTTATTGATTCCCTAGTTACGTTCCCAACTTCGATGGTATTGAACATCTTTTAACTACAGACCTCAGCATCCCTCGTGAAGTGCTCTTCAAGTTCTTTTCCCATTTCTGAATCCCCTGTTAACATTTAACCAGCCATGTTTATAGGCTTTCCTTTTCTTTCCAGTTGGGCAAGGTCTGCACTTCTTTAATGCCATCCTTTCCTTGGGACATCCTCCTTAGCTTTCTTACTGACCCATGACGAGAGCTTTTTTGTACGGTTTTGTTTTCTTTTTGGATTTTGACACACAGATTTCCTAAGCTTCTAAAAGAGGAATTTTAACAGCCTCCAGGCAGCTTACAGGCTTCCTGCTTTTTGGACTGATCCTTTTAGGATTTTTTCTAATTGTTTCATTTTTACATAGTTCCTTTTCTTGAAATTGAATACCCACATAGAGGATTTGCTTGGCGTGCTCTCTCCTGCCGCCAAACCCCAGTGCATGACGGTTACTGCCGTGCGAGCACAGCTGGAACCCGTCCTTGTGCACCATCCAGGACCAAATCCAGGAGGGCACCTTTTTGTGGATTCTAAGATTAGTTTTCAAAGAAGCATTATTTGTTGCATTCTGAAGCGTTTCTGCATCTCCCTCTGAAGGGGCACTGGTTTGGTCCCTGTGTGGGTACCTGGAATCTCCCACTGCCCCTTCCCTGTCCCGAATTCACGGCTTATCTCACTTAACATTTCCTGATCACTACCACCACCTAATCTGGGGGGTCAGTATTACTTTTCTATTATTAACAATATGGAATTTCAACCCACAAGGACTCTGCAGTTCTTTTCTGTGATATTTTTACGCGGTTACACTGTGTATTTCCTTTATCTACAAGGCCATTCCCTTCCCTGCACACCCTACCGCATCGCTGCTGCAAACTCACCGCCATATACTCTGTGAGCACCTTTCTCCTACTGCATCTCCGAGATAGTTATTATTTTATTTATTTATTATTTTTATTTATTTATTTTTTATTATTATATGTTATATAGTTTTGGTTTTTTTTTTACTTTGAATTTCCCAGCCTCTAATTTACTCCTGTCTCTCTGTTTTAATATTATAAGACTATCAAATAAAAAAGGACCGTGGCTGACAAAAGTCAGCTCTTTGGTTTCCCATAGCCAGCGAATCCTCAGAATGGAGCCCCGCCATCCCAGAGCTCTGCAGGACAACTGGCCACCTTGGCCACTGGCCACACAGGGCACTGGCTAGGGAAGGGGGATCTCCTGTTGGCAAGAAATAATTAGAACCTGCCAAGAAGCAGAGCATTTGGAAAAGGGCCTTTAAACTCAGACTCCTTCAGAATATGAAAAATACACCCATTTCAGCATCGGTGGCAATGCAAACACACCATCACGCTTCCATCCTTTCCCTACCACGCTTCAGTCCCTGGCAGCTCTTTGACATCTACCCTAAGATGTAGCTTATTTGGGTGAAAAGAAATTTGTCAAAGGTCTTTGAAAAGTCTCAATAAACTCTAAATGCTGCTTTCTTTACATCCAAGTAAGTTGTTCCATTTTTGACCTCCTCCAGAAATACAAGTACACACAAACAGGTTGAGGTCATTTACAGATTTTTAAATGATCAGGTTCTTTCAGGACCAATATTGTGACTCTTTAGTTTTCATGATACTTCTTTCTTACTACCAGAAAAAGTCAAGTCATGAGTAAGAATTCTTCCACCATCTTCCAGAGTGAAACGTATTCAGCACTTGCTATCTCAACAACTGTAATTTTATATGAAGATTACATAGAAACCCCCTCCTTTTCCACCTAAACCAGAACGTTTGCACTGTGTTGCTTTAATATTTCAAATGGACATAGTTCTAGTGAACCGAATGACTTCAGAAATGCAAATATACCATTTGACAGAGATAACGGGAACTGACAGTTAAAAATGTTTAAAAAGCATAATTCTTTTCTATTAAAGTTTTACCAAAGGGAAGTATCTGGTCACATCCGTATGACAAAGTCAGATCACTGGCTGAGCACACACTGAAGAAACTTATGAGGAGGCGTGAGCCCACCTTGCAGGAAAGGACTTCGCAGGATTTATAGGACAAATACGTAATGAAAAGGTGAGTGAGGACACTGGCGTTACGATGCTTCTCCAGCCACACTAACGTGTCACAAAACAGAATCCTCGAGTCAGAGAATGGGTTGGGTGGGAAGGGACCTTTAAAGGCCCCCCAGTGCCACCCCCTGCCCTGGGCAGGGACATCTTCAACTCGACCAGGTTGCTCCAAGCCCCGTCCAACCTGCTCCAACATGTGGTAGGACACAGACCCTGCCACGGTGGCGAGATGCTCAGGAGAGCTCACTGCTGCTGCTGGAGGCTGCGGAAAGGGCTACATCCGACCAGGATAAGGGCTATATCCGAAACGGTACGTGGATAAGAAGAGGTTTTGCAATAGTGACTGTGGAGAGCAGCAGCGAGGGCGAGACGTTGGTGCTGTTCTGTCTGTGCTGTCGATAGACAGGGATCAGCCAGGTTTTTGAGTATGTGCTGAGCCAAGCTGCTTCTGAGCAGCATCCTGGGTAGAAACGTCGTTAAATGGCAGGCGTAATTGCAAGGAGATCTACTGCCGCTCGGCAACGTGGAACGTTGCTCCGGCAAACGCCGCTCTCCTTCTGTAGGGGCAAAACAGCAAAGACAGGCATCTCCCCATCCAGCTGGGCTGCAATTGTTCCGTGGAATTGCAGTAAATTCTTCACTGCCATGATCTCCTATAGCTTTTCTGTTAAGGCAGTATTTATTTTTACCAATTTAAAATTGGTTGGGTGTTTCCTTTAGTTTCTTTTATTATAAGAGACTGCAAACATAACAAATGCCTCCTTTCCCTCTCTCAGGCTCCTTCCCTCTGGAATAAATATATTCCATAACATTTGTTCCATGATTTGCTTTCCTCGGGTATCTACGTATTTATCTCTTCTCTAGACTAAGTAGGACTAATCTGCTTATTCTCTCGTCTCCTCTGACCTCATTTCTAATAATTTGTGCTGTCGTTTCCGGTTTTCCTGCTCTTCCCCTGCCGCTTGAGAAGGCAGCATTCCTGCTGAAAATGAGGAGAGCGTCCTGCTCTTTCGCATGAGAGTAAACAAAACAAGACAATTTTGCGCAGCTGTTAGCGTTAAGCTACTAATTAGACTCTGGATAAAACACCTTCCGTACCCCAGGGTGGGTAAAGAGGGATGAATATTGACTTACGGCGTTTCCAGCTTCGGCTGCCAGCCGGGCGGCGTACCTGGCAATCAGCCTGTGCTCCTCGTCCAGCCGGCCGGGGCTGTCCAGGACACTGCCGGGAAAAGCCAGAACACCCCGTCAGTACCCGCCGCCTCCAGGCATCGTTCATACCGGGGGACGACAGAGAAAAGGGTGTATTATTGCAAAGAGACAGGGCTGGGAGGTGGAAGAGGAGTGCTGGAAACAATCTACAGCATCCCCTTTTTCATTCCACTTCCATAGGGGGAGGCTTGCTCTGGAGACTCTCTGCCCAGTGGCATTTCCCCCAGGATTCACACACACTCTGCTCTTACATGATTAAAATAATTTGTTTTCCACAATTCACAAATAAGTATTATTAGGAACTGATTTAATTTGTTTCTGAGGAGCTTTTCTGCAAATGTTTTTGGTTCACTTGAGGTTAATTCAAGAGGGGTGAGTATGTTGAAAAGCTCTGTCCTGGGGAGATGGAGGATGACGAGTGCCAAAGTCCGGATGGTTTGCAGGAGGAAGAGCGGGGGGGACCATGCTGACCTGAGAAAAATGGACTCTGTCACTGACCGACGTGGATGACAATGCAAAGAGCTCTTTGTGAGGCAGCCTGTCACCCCCCAGCCCGAGGGGACATGGCGACGTGAGCCCCGGCTCCATGGGCAGGGGGTGTCACAGCTCCGGCCACCGCACGGCCCCTGCCGACGGGCTGCGGCTGCCTGGAAAACGCTGCGGAAAGAGGCACTGCAAAATATTTCCAATGATCATCAGCAACGGTGACAGCATCATTAAGTGACAGAAGCGCTGAACAGTGAGGAAGGAAAATCAGAGCCAGCAAAGGTGAGAGATGCTCAGGATTGGGAAGAGAAAGGCAGCCCTGGGTCCTCCTCCCACTGAACACCAGCATCCTCCCCTCTGTGCTCGCTCAGCACCAACACGGATAACCCATCCCGGTAACCCAGCCAGGGCCTGGAGCGCCGAATCACTTCCTAGCGTTCCCAAATCATCACGTTTTTCACTGCAAACAGACAGAGGGACAAACGAAAACTTTCAAGTTGTATTAACCGAAACCGGTCGACATTAAGGTCGGTGACCAGCTCGGCTTCGGTGGCAGTGGCCTTGCCACAGAGACTCAGCGGGGGAAACCAAATGAAAGAGCAACCTTTAGGTCAACACCCAACCAAAGTACTACTCAATAGTTGCTTGTCGTCTTACGGCCACACAACCATCTCCCACCACGGTCTCCCTTTCAAAGGGAAGCCACCGAATTAGTGATAGAAACCAAACCATTAGTAACCAAAAAGAGCCCGGGTTAAAGTGGAAATGAGCAACGTGTTTCAAGTTGCAACGCAGCCTTTCTAACGCTGGCCGTGATGGTTCATGTGGGATTCACAAAGACCACGTTGGGTGCCATAAACACCACGGCGCCGGCCCGGTACACACTTACAGGGACATTTGGGATGAGGATCCCGCCCCAGACCGCAGCAGGGAGAGACACACACCTACTGCCCAGCAATGGCTGCTTTTAGTCCACGTTACCACTACACGAGACAATTTACATTTCTTTTAGCTTAATTTCACAGATTCATGTTTACCTTCTTTAAGGAACCAAATCTATATTGCACACATTACGTTTATTTTAAAATGCAGATTTAATTTCTGTTTCGTAACGCTAAATTTAACAACTTGGTCTCTTTTGAGACTCTGAAAGTCTGCCAGATGATGTGTTTGAGATGGCGTAGAAACACTGGACTGAATTTAATAGACGTACGACTACAATTTACACAGATGGGGCTATGATGAGTATAAACTGCACTATTATGGCTCCGTGTTTGGCTGCTGGGTAATAACCTGAAGATATTCAGCTCAAGAGTGCAAAGGAAGGAGCTAGCGAAAGGTGAGCTATAAGAGTAGGAAAACAGATTTAAGAGAAGAAAAAACAGAGTCTTTACATGAGGCTGGATGAAATTCTCACACGCCTCCATGCTATTTCATTTCCTTAGTATTTTTTTTTAAGGAGAACAATCTTTCCCATCCCACTTTTTGAATGTGATGTTGTTTTTATTTAGCTTTCCTCTGCAATTTTGGCTGTCCAAGAATTTTTCTGCTTTCACGGGAAGACAGACCTTTCCATCCCTTCTACGCTTCCCATAATCTGGTCTCTCCTAATACCCCTCCCAGCACCTGGAACTATTACCTCATTTTATCTAAGTGAATTAGGAAACAGGCATTGGCAATTTCTTACTTTCTTGAAGAAAACCTGTAATTAAACTAAAAAAAAAAATCCTTTTGTGTTTGCTTTTAGAAATATTTTACATACGGTGAGGAAGTGGAATTCAAGCACATCTCCTGGCCCTCCTGCGCATTCTTTAATATAAACCGGCTTGAACAAATGAACCACTACTGCAGCCTACAGCTCTGCCGGGCTAACAGAGAGGGCATCAAACACCGTCTACCAAACACCACACAATTCTTCACACAGCGCTTCACGAAGGAAAACTCACTTCCTTGCAGTTTGAATTTCTGTGGAGACGTTGCACAGACCCCTACCCTGAAAGCCCTCTGTGATGGGAGTCCTGCGGAGCTCCCTGTCCCGCTGTGACCCTTCCCCAGCCCAAAGGAGTCCCACCGGTGGCTGGCGCTGCTGGAGGGGAAAGGTCCCGGCGCGGCAGGGAGCACACAAACTGGAGGACAGCAGCTCAAGAAGAACAGGAATGGCAGCAAAGGGGAAGAATAAGCCTGGCTTCAGCCTAGAGCTCAGGAGGGAGCAGGGAAGGGGAGTGCGAGGTCAGAGATTTCCACAGCAGCAGGATTTTGGAAAGGTAATAGTGGAGATTTCTCTGTCTTAAAACACTGGGGCAGGGTGTTTGCTGTGTTCTGATCAAACACGTTTACCCACTGACATCATCTACCTGGACTTGTGCGAGGCATTCGACACTGTCCCACACAACATCCCGGCCTCTAAATTGGAGAGACATGGATTTGACGGAGGCGGAGAGGGCTGGGGGGTTTCAGCCTGGAGAAGAGAAGGCTCCGGGGAGACCTTCCAGCCCCTTCCAGGCCCTCAAGGGGCTCCAGGAAAGCTGGGGAGGGACTCTGGAGCAGGGAGGGGAGCCATAGGACGAGGGGCGGCAGTTTCACACTGAAAGAGGGGAGATTGAGATGGGATATTGGGAAGAAATTCTTTGCTGTGAGGGGGGTGAGCCCCTGTCCCAGGTTGCCCAGAGAAGCTGTGGCTGCCCCATCCCTGGAGGGGTTCAAGGCCAGGTTGGACGGGGCTTGGAGCAGCCTGGGCTGGTGGGAGGTGTCCCTGCCCAGGGCAGGGGGGGCACTGGGGGGGCTTTGAGGGCCCTTCCCACCCAAACCATTCTGTGATCCTGTGATTCTATGACAACGTTGTGCTACTTATTCATCACCGATTAGTCAATCCATGAGCTCTCCCACTTCTTCCTGCGGAGACGCAGGTGAGAGCTGACACATGGCTAAGGCAGACGGAAAGGTCTGACGAGGGGAGGCTTTGACAGGCACAAGGAGAGCCCAGCTCCATCGCAGGGGCCCTGGGACAGTGAGACAGAATCAAAGTGACTGGAGCCACAGAAGACGAGCACCCCAAGGGGGGACAGGCAGGGTGAGGAGATGCTGATTTCTGTGTGTCAGTGGCAACGTTTGAGACAATGGGACAAACTCAACCCGAGAGTATTGCTTCTGCGGTCACCCCGATCTGACCCAAACGTGCACAGGGGCGTTCGCAGCCTCTGCCCTCCCCTGCCGTGCTGGAAGCGGTGATGGGGAAGGTGATGACGCTGGCCAAGGACATGGAGCCGGCTTCGGACTGGCCTGACAAGACCATCCCTGGTTTTCTGCCCAGAGCCAGCTCAGCCAGTGGCTGCGTGAAGGCAAGAGTTAACAGAGAGGCGAGAGCAGGGGCAGCACAGCAGGGACAAGAGGAAGGAAAAAGGGAAACATCAGTGCCCTGCACATACGTTGGCCTGAGGCTCTCATACCATGCCCAGGAAAATGGGGCAAAGGTCTTCAAAGGCTCTTCAGTCTGTGAAGAGAAAGACATCAGTGCCCTGTTGCTGAATACTAACATGGAAATGAGCTTGGACAACCAAAGTACTGGCGAGGGATGGGTGATAACAAAAGGATGTAAGGGAAGACGATACAACATGGAAGGAGGTTTGGGATCTTAGGCTCCTTCCAAAGTTGCTTGGGAATTCATGATGCTGAGAAGGGCAGAGGAGAGCCGAAGAAGGCATGGCTTACTCTTCCAGCACTGACCTGAAGGGCCACACGTCTCATGTGTCAGCTCATGCTGAGCCGAGAGTAAGGATCTTGGGGACAGGATGTCTTTAAGAAAAATTTTTCCTTTCATTCTCCTTTAAAATCAGGAGTGCTACAGATAATTGCAGTTTCAGAGTCAGGAATTTAAAGAAACCATATGAAACCAGCCAAGCAGGTAACCCCTCATCCATCCGCCCAGAGCAACCCACCAAAAGTAAACCACATAAATCCCATGGCCAGCTGTCTCCTGCAGGAAATGTGGAATACAGAATACATAATGATACCCGAGGTAGGGGTACTTAATTTTTTCCAGTGAAAAGTGGAGCTGCAATACAGGCTTCATGGGGACTGGGGAAAAGCAGGCTTGCTGAATGATGGGGAACGTGAGTTATGAATGCCGAGCTTAAGAAATACGTAACAAACAACCATCCAAGTAATAAACACAACTCACCCGCTCCGCAAGCTTTCTAACTGCTCGCGGTACCACTTGCTGCGCTCCGCAGCTGTCTTTGCATGTAGCACACCCTTTGGGGGGGGGGATTTTCTATTATTTCTTTGAAAAGCACTTAACCAATTTGGCTTGCTACCACAATAATACAGTAGGTAATAAAAGAAAAACATATTATTGTAAGATAAATGAAGTCCACTGAGCTCTGCTTGCTATAGGCCTTATGATGCTTGGATGGACTTTTTGGTTGGAGGACATCAGTGAATTAAATTATTTTTCATATAATGAAAAATCTCAGGGATCCAGCAAGCCACGGCCAAAAGGCTCTCAAAGTCTGGCTGTAAGACATGAAAAGACGCTGGACAATAAGAGCCAAGGTGAGTATACACAAAATCAGTGGCAGGCAGTGGAAGAAAGTTGAAAATTGAAGTAGCAGCCTTTTTAAAGAGTCAGCGCAATTAATCACTGGGACAGATTGTCAATGAAACGAGTGGCTTCTCCATCATGGTGTTCTCTGAAAGCTACACCTTTAGAGAAACAAGGTATAAGGTTCAGCACAGGATGAATGGGGTAATGGGTTTAAACTGACAGAGGGGAGATTGAGATGGGATATTGGGGAGAAATCCTTTGGTGTGAGGGGGGTGAGCCCCTGTCCCAGGGTGCCCAGAGAAGCTGTGGCTGCCCCATCCCTGGAGGGGTTCAAGGCCAGGTTGGACGGGGCTTGGAGGAGCCTGGGCTGGTGGGAGGGGTGCCTGCCCAGGGCAGGGGGGGGCACTGGGGGGGCTATAAGGGCCCTTCCCACCCAAACCATTCTATGGTGCTAACAATAGGACAGGACAGGAAAGGACAGAATAGACTACTGCAGGTGGAAGGGACATACAACAACCATCTAGTCTGAGTGCCTGATCACTTCAGGGCTGACCAAAAGTAAAGCACCAAGGGCATTGTCCAAATGCCTCTTAAATGTCCAAATTCCTGGACACTGGTGTGAGCCGACAGAGAAGATGCTCTGATGGTCTCCTGAAGGCCCTGGTGCCCTGGCAGGAGAGGGGTGTGAGGAGCACAAGGAGCAGCAGTGGGAGTAGATGCAAATGGGAGAGCAGAAGAGAGACTGGCAGGGATGGCTCTTACAGAAATGCTGTCTGTACATGAGATGTACTGCTATCTCCATCAGACAGAAAGGGAGAGGGCCTGTAGGGCTGGCTGCAGCTCAGCGAGCATCTCCCCCAGCCTGCCAAAATCAGCGAGATTTACCGTCATATGAGATTTTTTGAGGGGTGAGGGCTGAAGATCTAAAGAAGTGACAATGGAGCAGGCATTTCATCAGTCTCTCGTGCTGACTTGGAAGACGCTCCCATGCACGGTGAAACTAGGATTTAAATTATTCTCTTCGCATTTGGCTCCTTCTAGCAGTACGCTGTTACTCTGGTAACAGCAGCACCAAGTGATTTCTTAAAATTTAAAGACCTGAAAGACTGAGAACCTCTCCGCCAACTAGTTGTAACACAGCAGCTATGAGCTACATGCAGTATTTCAATCTGTCACATGGCACTCCTTTGTATCTCCAAATCCTATGATTACAGTAATTGAGTGAAGGTGAGAGCCTGAAATTCCTTGTTTTTTATTGTCTTGTGGACAATATTATGGGCTTTCAGCTCATAGCAGGTGACAGCAGACAACGGTGATTCACTACCAAGAAAAAACCTGACTTTCCCCAGAGATGCAGACAGCCAGAGTGCACTTCATCAACACCGCAGTGGAATACAAATTTCTACATGAGAGAGTGATGAAATAGGACTCTAAAAATACTATCCAGAGGATGACACCATGCATAGAGCAAGGCCTTTACGTATAGCCTCCAGATCACTAACCCCCCTTTTCCTTCCCAGCACAGCCCTGGCGCTGTAAAGGCATAATTTAATTAGGTCCAAAAGTGGAATACGGAAAACCTCCCGGCTACGTCCTGCGACGAAATGGGAAGGCTGCGTTTTGGGGCTTAAGGGTAAAATTTCTCCACATAGACACATACATAAAATATAAATGTGCACAAACACTAAAGCTGAGATAAAAAGAAATTAATTCTTCAAAGCACTAACGTTTTTTGGAAAGACGCAGGGAGAAAGAGCCATATTAAGCAGGTCGTGTTGATGGGATTGGGAGAGTTTGCTTGTTTAGCCCAGGTTACAAAGACAGTGACAGGAGGGGACATCTGTCTGTGGCCGTGTTTGGGGGGGAGAGGTGAAAGCACGAAGGAGAAAGAAGAACAGAGTTATAGGACAGTGATGGCACAGGAGCTAAAGGGTCTGGGAAAAAAATTAAGGTGGAAATTAGTTTCCTATTGGTGAAAGAGGAGAATGGTCATGGAGAGAAAAATCACCATCTGACCCGTTTGGGACGATGTTGGTCAGTTGACATGAGGGATTCTGTCACGCGGTGACCGCAACAGGGCGGGAATGGACACAAATCCATCCCTTCCCAGCTGGCGTGTGTGCGCCCGTACGTATTTGTGCATTTTCAGAGGATTTTGGAGAACAGTGATCCATTTCCCTCTGTTTGCCAGTGGAGGCCAAATACCTTTGCCTGGAACATCTCTCCCCAGGGGAAGCAGCGTTCTGGTCCCCGTCCCCGCTCCGGGAAGGCTCTCCTAACACTAACCGTGCGCCGCTCTGCAGCCGGCTCACGTAGGCTGCTATCAGTGCGTGCTCGTCTGCTAATCGGCCGGCAGCATCCCGGGCGCACTGCGACCTACCAGCGATGGAGGCAAAAGAGAGCAAACAAAACATGACATAAATACAAAGCAAATAATTAATGGATGTTAACCAAACAAACAGTTAAAAATTAAAACAAACAGATGAGTAATTAAAAATGTAAATACGCTCCCGCAAGCCGCAGGAAAAGCATACCTTCTGCAGTTAAAGATTGAAACGCAGATCAGAGGAACATTTAGGTGCCTAAATACGCAACGACGGCAGCTGTGGAGGGTCCCTGAGCCCACTGTCACGCCAGGAGAGCGGGACCGACCCCAGCCCCACGGGCTTTGACCGCGGCAGCGACATTCCCAGCAGGATCCGCGTCTTCAGGGATCTGCCAGGAACAGACTGCGGGGCACAACCAGGACCGGAGCCTCTGACCTGAACAGAACTTACCCTTCTGTGCCCAAACAGCTCGAAAACCACCCCAAACCGCAGGGGGTTGCAGCTTTATTGCTGTGTCTAAAATCAGAACTGAAAGCATCCAGTCTCTCTCTCACGTAATAAACGAAAATACGAGGAAAGTGATAAAAAACTAAAAAATTTGTGGTTGGTATCAGCAGAACTACCCTCTAACAGGGATTCATTAAACTATGTGGTACTTTCTTTTTTTTTGAGGACTCATAAAAATAAAGCTACTATAGTTTCGCGTACTTCTATGAATAGAGACCGAATGCAAGAAATATTTGTCAGCAGTAATCCCACATAAATAACTATTTGGCTATATGGACCAATTAAAACCTGCTGGTTTCTACCAGGCTTGCGACGGCAGCATCTCAAAAACCCTGAGAGAATACAGGGAAATGGTTCTTTTTTTTTTTTTTGTCCCAGGTATTGCACACAAAGGCAGCAGCGTCTTCTCCTCCAGCCCAAAGGAGCGACGCAGGATTCTGCCGTGCCGCGGTGCCTCCGCGGCCAGGTGAGGTTTTATTTTGCCTGCAGGTTATGATTTTGCCTGCAGGACTCTGGCCCACCACCTGCAACGGTGCTCGGGAGGAGACCCCACCGCTCACCCGGGAGGTGAATGGTCCCCTGCAGATATCAGATCAGTCTGCTACCTAAAAAACGACTCTCGAACATGTCTTGCTATTATTTCAGCATAATACACATTTCTTCCAAGTGTACGAGCGCACGAGAAATTCCATTTTTCATTCCTATGTCAGCTATTCAAGACGCTCTTTCAATTTACAAACTGCAGTTAATTCCTTCTCCACACATGCCCAGGAAGTATTTGTCTCAGAAGCTTTTATAAACATGGCATTTATTGCTTTCAGCATCAATATACTGATACTATAAAAACAGAATTCACATTTTTTTAGACATACAAACTCTTTTCTTCTCTGTTACGTGCAGCAACATGTCAGAGAACTCTGCCAGAAGCAGAATAAGACCTTATAAATTAGAAGTAAAATGGAATTACCCACGTCAACCCCTCCAGGCGATGAGCAACCTTTGTAATAATGGGTTTGTAATAAGAAAGAGACTTAACATTAACCACTGCACGGAAGAATTTTTAAGCAATCTACACTTTGTGAAGCCTGACTACCGGCAAGTGCTGAAAAGCTTCACTTTAGCGATGCTTTATAGCAGGCACATTGCTGCAACCACAACAATTAAGATTCCAAGACCTTTTCCATTATAACTCATTACACAGGCTCTTTTGAAAAGGAAAAAGCCCGGCAGAAATGACCACTTTTTAAACTCAAAGTGGGAGTAGTGTTAAGAGTGATTAGCATTCCTGGTTTGGGAAGAAAAGTAAGAGTTAGATTAAACTAATATGCATCTGAAGAGTGTATGGGATTTTCCCTTCACACTTGTGGGCCTGCCTGGCGGCCTCCCAACCCCCGCCAGGACATGACTCTGCAGCCCCCAACCCTTAGGAAAACAGGGAAGGCAGAATTAAGGTGCCTGTCCCAGGATGGCACCAAGGGAGCAGGAACCCTGGGAGTATTCTGGGTGCTGGACCCCGGCAGGAGGAGCTGCAGGGAACTGTGGCAGGAGCAAAG
This sequence comes from Rhinoptilus africanus, assembly GCA_013400135.1. Taxonomy (NCBI): domain Eukaryota; kingdom Metazoa; phylum Chordata; class Aves; order Charadriiformes; family Glareolidae; genus Rhinoptilus; species Rhinoptilus africanus. Next base: position 338,051 of record VXBO01001574.1, on the reverse strand, counting down.
AGGCAGCCAGGTCAGGAGAGCAGGAGGACGAGGGAGATGGGAGGATGCTCACTGCTCCTGGTCCATCACCAGCAGAAGGGGATGGGTCCTGGCGGAAATTCATAGAATCACAGAGTGGTTTGGGTGGGAAGGNCCCCCCCCAGCTCTCTCAGGGTGGAGCGTTCATTCATCGCTCTCTTTGGCAGCGCACAGGTACCTTCTCATCGAGGAGGTATCTAAGCAAAGTGGGCAGGAGAAAACGGAAAACACAGGGCTTGGGATTCTGTGGCTTGCACTGGGGTGTTGTGAGGATCTTGTAGGCACGCGGGTCGCTTTCAGAGAGCAAAAGAAGTATTAAAATAAAACGCTGCTGTAGGTAATGCTGATCCGCAAAACTCACATAAACACAAGCTTCCCAGTACAAAAAAAAAAGCATTAAACTTGTATCCACTGTTCGAGCCCTGGCTGCTGCTCCGTTTGCCAAAGGCATTCTGCCTTTGTCTCCAAAAGCGGAGCCGTCAGGGCAGCGCTGGGTCACTGTTCAAAGAAAGCAGGATTTGAGTTCTGCTGGCATCTACTACCTTTAATTTCTTTCCAAAGGGCTTGTCTTTGACCGAATTCAGCGTTTCTGGAAAAGCCTGAGTTAACCAGGACAAGCTTAATTCTTTGTAAACCTCGTCAGTATAACACCCGCGGAGTGTCCGTAGAGCCACCAGCGCTTGCCCAGAGCAGCCTCTAGTCCACCTTCTCCTCAAAGGGGGATCAGATGGATGAGACAGAAGATGTTTTCCTAGCCTGTTTTTGGAGAGTGTACTTGAGGGTGCAGAACCTGGTCCGAAACAGACCTGCAGAACATAACAGACCTCTGGACCTACAGTTTCCACCACTCACCCGAAACCTCCGTTGCTGAGAGCTGAACCTGGTGCTTCTCCCGCCCTCTCCCCAGGCCACACCGCGTCCTCTCGCCAGCCCCGCACCCACGGGGACCACTGAAGAGCTCTGCCAAAGCACAGCGCTCTCCTTCCCTGGCAGGTCAACACCACCAGCCGCTTCTGGACTTGCAATGTGTCCACAGCCGCCTTAGCATCTGCTGTCCCAAAGCCAAGACAGCACATCAGGTGGAAGCCGCCGCTACCGAATCACTGTCTGAGACAAGATACTCCTGTTACTACAAACCCCGGTCACGTTACCACCTCCTTTTTGGGGGAATTTTGTTGATTTGCATTCAGGCTCCTAATACACTACAAATTCCCCACTTTTCTGCTTCTTATTCTCTGAGGGGGGTGAGCCCCTGTCCCAGGTTGCCCAGAGAAGCTGTGGCTGCCCCATCCCTGGAGGGGTTCAAGGCCAGGTTGGACGGGGCTTGGAGCAGCCTGGGCTGGTGGGAGGGGTCCCTGCCCAGGGCAGGGGGGGGCACTGGATGGGATTTAAAGTTCCTTCCCACCCCAACCATTCCATGACTCTATGATTATTCATGCATTTTATTTTGTTTTCTGTTGCTCAAAGCTGTCCATATTAATTTCATCTTATTTACCTACAGGACCACTCCGAATTAGAGGCTTGCCCTCTGGAGGGTCTCCAGCACCACACGCACAGTGCCAGTGTGACATTTACATACGCCTGTGCCCTGTTTCATCGCACAAGCTGCCAAGACACAACCCGAGGAGCGCTGACCTGGGAACAGACCCCGTGGGATCCCACCTGACACGTGCTCCCTCTTTGCTAGGAAAACATTGATATTTTCTTCCTCTGACTGCAATTTTTCAACTGGTGTTGCACCCAAATAACAGCAGTTTCAACCAGTCCACGTTCACCTACTTTATTTATAAAAATACCATAAGGGATAGTGTCAAAAGCTTTATGAGTCAACACATGTTAAATTAGTGCTTCCCCCTCCTTCACGAGGCCACCCACCCAGGCAGAACCACCCAATTTCCATTCTTTGACATGCTTTCTTCTCGCCATAGATGTGTCAGCTACTTTTATTCCCTACCCCTCTACGTGGGTACGGACCGATTGTTTTACACGGCACTGAGGAATCTGAAGGTATCCCTTCCACTTCCACACACCTATTTCAGCAAAAATGCTTCATATAGCCATCGGCTCTTGCCACCACAACACCACCCTCTCTCTTTTCTCCCTTTTTTTCATAATTTAAAATATAAGCTGCACAGTTCCTTGTCTGTACAGAAGGCGGGCGCAGCCATCTGTGCATCCGAAGGATAGATGGCCGGTGGGGACAGGGATGCTTTGGGGCATCTCTGCTGCAGATGCAGCCACAACTGTATTTGCGTCTCTCTGTGTAAATGCCTTTAAAACCCCAAGTCTGGGAAAGTTCATTGCCAAAAAACCGCCTTCAGAACTTAACTTTCCAGAACCTCGAGTCATATCAACATCTTCTGAGAAAATTTTTAGACATCTCCCAGAATCACGCCTGGTCCTTAATATGGCCTGAGTTCGGAGAGCGGTCAGAAACACTGGTGAGGGGTTGTTTTGTTCTGCTTTTTGAAAAAATTAATATATCCCTAGTAGAGAAACTCAGAATTACATTATAACTTTCAGTTTTCAGAAGATGGTATCAAGGTTTCCTAGTCTGAGGTATAACAGCACCATGACACAAGGACAAAGCACCACCTCCTCCCCCCAGGTTAGCCACGTGCTGTTACTGAATTCTTCAAAGCAGCATTAAAATGTAATTTTACATAGTGTTTCTGACACCCTTCCTATAACAACACCACCACACGCAGAACCAGGTTCCACCCTGCAAAGCCATAGTCACAAGACAGCAAGAAATAACATTAACCGTGCTCTTTCTGAAGCAATATTAAGTGGGAAAAGAAAAATGAGTCCAGAGGAACGTGCAGGGAGCTGGAGGATGCTCCTGGTCCTGCTGCTGAGGGGGGTGCCTGAGGGTCTGGGTGCTCGGTCACGGCTGGGGCTCGAACACGTCACTGCCCGACACCGAGAACGGGCTCCGAAAGCTTCGTTGGCTTCTGCCCTAAATTTTACACACTAAAAGTTGGCTCTGCAGCTTTGTAAGCAACTCAATAAATTATTAAGGTATTGAAATGGTGCTTTTGGTGCCTTAAACTCTGTTCTGAAAATCTACCAGGAAAGCCAAGTAAAATAGACAATTTATTTAAAATGCTGTAATTTACAGCAAGAAATCCCTGCACATTTCTATTATGCTGGCTCACAACTTCGTAAATCTTTACAAAATTGCGTATGGCTGCGCTGGCGGCTGAGATGGCAAAGAGCTTTTCAAAGTAGCCAGGACATAATCTAGAGGGATCTCTTGTTTTCTGTCGCCTTACTTACCCCCCACGATTGACTTAAATAGATGTTAAGGTCAAAAAGGGTAATTGCTGCCATTCTCCACATAACACAGGCTGTGAAATTTAGCGCAGTAATTTCTCAATCGAGGCCATGCTTCCAACTGACCCGCAGGGCTCTGTTCAGACAGGGATGGGGTCTGGCTCCGAGACGTGGAGTCGCGGGGAAGCCACCACTTCCCCCGAACGCCCAAAACAACCTCTTCATTTCTGCAGACCCCCACCTCCAGCGCTCATGTGCAGGATGGGGCGTACATCCAAGCTGAAAATCACCCAGTATAATTATGGAGAGAGATGTAATGCAGCCCAGCAGCAGCACCGTGCTGGGTGGTCATCGATAAAGCAGAGGACACAGGGAAAAAACAGGATCTTGTAACACTTGAATTTAAAGAGACACAGGACAGGGAGGAATGAAGGGCCAGCAAAGTGGCTGCAGAAGGACAGCAGTGAAAAAACCTGTTTGATTATGTACGCTGATAAGTTATTTTTAAAAAAATCAAAGTCTTCATCAGGCAACTTATACCAAAGATGTGGAAGAACACCTTCAGGAAGAAATCCTTTGGTGTGAGGGGGGTGAGCCCCTGTCCCAGGTTGCCCAGAGAAGCTGTGGCTGCCCCATCCCTGGAGGGGTTCAAGGCCAGGTTGGACGGGGCTTGGAGCAGCCTGGGCTGGTGGGAGGTGTCCCTGCCCAGGGCAGGGGGGGGCACTGGGGGGGCTTTAAGGTCCCTTCCCACCCAAACCATTCTATGATCTGGAAGCGTGAAAAGAGATGACAGGAACCAAAATGAAAGTATCAGCTTCATAATGTCACCAGGAGGTGGAAGAAGGGGATTCTTCCCTCTGCTCAGCGCTGGTGAGGCCACACTGGGAGTGCTGGGTCCAGTGCTGGGCTCCCCAGTCCCTGCTGGGGACATGGACAGACTGGAGAGAGCCCAGCGAGGGGCCACCAGGATGCTGAGGGACTGGAGCGTCTCTGCTCTGGGGAGAGGCTGAGGACCAGAGGCCACAGGCACAAAATAAGAAATTCCATCTGAATACAAAACCCCCACTTTCTTACCCCGAGGGTGGTCAAACGCTGGCCCAGGTTGGCCAGAGAGGCTGCAGAGGCTGCGTCTGTGGAGCTATTCCAAGGCCAACTGGACGCCTGGTTGACCCTACCTGAGCAGGGCTGGACCAGGTGGTCTCTGAGGTCCCTTCCAGCCTCCACCAGCCTGCGATTTCTCTGAGCTGGCTGTATGAACAGTGCAGTCAACTCAGCCGACAAACCTTGGAGCTGACAAAAATCAGGTAGCGAGGGGAAAAAGAACCGAAGCGTAGGCAAAATGGAGCAACGAAGAACTGAAGAAGAAACTAAGTGTTTGAAAGCCATGAGAAATGTGAGAGAGAGCAAATCCAAATTCTCACGAGTGCGGTGCTCCGGCTCTGCTCTGCCTGCAGGGTGACTCCATGATCTGAAAGGCCCCTTCCAAGCCAGAGGATTCTATGGCTTTGAGCAGGGACAGCCCTGCTCCCCATCCCTGTCCCTCCTGGCACGGCTTTTGTATCCCCGCTGCTCTGCAGCAGGTAGATAGCAATAAAGCTATTGGAAAACCCATCCTGAACCAGGGGTGGAAGAACTGGAATGAATGAGAAATACCACTTCAGCGGCAGGACACAAGATAAACTGGAGCAGCGCTCCTGGGGAAAGGAAAAAACTACAGAGAAGGGGAAAGTAGCTGGTGTGCGAAGTGGTGTAAAGACAGATCAAAGCTTTCACGACAGAAGTAGGTTAGAAGACACCATCAAAGCAGCACTGGGATGAAGCACAGCTATCCTGCCCACAGGTCCCGTGTCTCCTGTTCCCACCCAGCATTCCCACCAGTCACGTGCTGGCTGCAGGACAAGCCCACAAAGCAGGACCTGCCATCCCTCCGAGGTGTCCACATGCCAACGGCAAGAGAGAAACACCTCTCGCATCTCAGCTCCAAACCCAACGTCACTTTTATATTTTATTCAGATGTTTTACTCTTCATCTTGAGCCTTCAAGCCACCGAAAAGCCGCGTACAAACGCCCCAACTGTTCCCTTGGCTGGTGCCTTCTGACCATTTTTCCCCCCACCGAACTCTCCAGGCTCTCACCTAACGCATCCTCCTCATAACCCACAACCCACAGACTCACAATTGCACTCAAAGGATTTCAAACCACAGGTTAAAAATAAATACTTCAGGCATCTAGATATCCGTTGAAACGATGAGTACTGAAACACAGAGTTTTTGTTTGACATTGTCAGGCTGATTCACGATGCCGACCCTCGTCCTCACTCTTCCTTTCTCCTTGCTGTCCCGTTCATCCTGTGGTCAAGCATCGTCACTTCCCTGAGCGAGGTTACACGTGAGCGGGGATCTCCCTTGTCTCGAGACAAAGAGATACTTTTGTCCCTTTTCTAGAAAGAAAGTCTATTTTGGTATTATGTAGGTATATATAAGGTATTACGGGTGCAAACGTGCCTGAGCAGCCGGTGCCATCTCCACCAGCAATCCAGACAGTGCCAGCTGCCCCAGGCCACTCAGGCTCCTGCTCCCAAACGCTCGTCCCCAAAACCTCTTTGTGGCTGAACCTGTGGCTAAAATGGATCTGGGATCTCTGGAGGTCACTCAGGTCTAAGCAGCAGAATATAAGAAAATGAATGCACTCCACCTGTGCCAAAGAAAAACGGCAGCACGGATGATAACGATAGTTTCAGTCACTTTGAGGTGGAATTGGTGACTGGGACGGCTAGAAGGAAATGTCAGAGAGGTGAACGCAGCCACGGGAACAAAGGAGAAAGAAGGCACATTAGAAATTTATCAGAAGATAAATTAAGCCAGCCAAGCAAATCAAAGTCCCTCTGGGTTACAGAACTTAAAAAGCCAAGGGGCAGCACCAACACCATGGCTGTGAGACACATCAGTGCAGAGCTGGTGGCAGAGGGAAGTTTCTGGAGGTGGGATCCAAAAGCTGGGAACCCCCCAGTCGTGCAAACACACAAACCCGGAGAGGGATAGGGCTCGGGGGCCATCAGCGGCACCGGAGACAACAGCTGAACACGGACAAACAAAACCAAAGGCAGGAGGAGTGTGACGGACTAAGAAGCACAGATGATCAGTGACATTAGGAGCAGACAGCTGAAAAGAAATCCCAAGCTGGAGTTAGTGGAAATAAAGCCTCTCAGACCAGAAAAAAGAAGATTTTTGAGTATTGTCTAGGCAGGTGACATCACATCCCTTCCCACTTCAGCTCCTAAGTGGCAAATAATTTTCTCTTTAAGCTGTAACAACATGTTTCTCCTGGCCAAATGCAATGTCTGCACTCTCCAGGCTCCTCAGAAATCAGAAAAGAAGAACGCGATATTTTGTTGTATTACAGGTAGCAAATACAACCGAGCAGCTGAGACGATTGCCACTCTTAGGCATCTATTCACCCATGATGGCAGCAGAGACATATACAAGCCTTTTCGGAGAGAACAGAGAATGATCCATCCATCTTTTCACACAGCACATGCATGAACAGGGCTGAAATACAACGCATTTAAATTCTAACATAGATCTGCAATGTAAAAGATGCAGCACAACCTCCGGACTGACCACGGCTGCTGAGAAAGCACATGACGCAAAGGGTATTTAAAAAGGGAAATGCACGTCATCAACCTAAGGGAGGACAGGTTGTCTTTGGGAAGAGAATTACTGAGAAAAGAAAAGCGCACATTGACCACAACAGAAGGAAAAAAAATAATCTGTTCCTCCAGTAATTTAAAATAAATTAGCTAACATAAATAACATTAAATGGGCTTGGCCTCATCTTACAAAAGAGACATAATCACCTTCATTGATTCAGAAAGGCTTGTTGGCTGTAAAGATCAGAGAAATACTGTGTTTTGTTGTATCACAGGTATCAAACATAGGCAAGGTTGCATTAAAATTTCCCCTTTGTAAATGTCTCAGTGAATGTGCGGAACATCCGTCTCCCACATCCAATGATACGTTACCAACATAAACCTACCGTTGAATCAATCAGCTTTTTTTCATTTGGAAACTTACATTTTGCAAGACAAAAAATAACAAAACTGTAATGTTACGTAAGTAAATGTGAAAAAAAATCCAGAGCCGAGTGTGGCCGTAGCTCCACTTCTGCTCCCAGAGCTCCCCGCTCACGGGAAGAAACCTCCTCTGACCTCATTCTGTCTGCAGCGCTTCAGAGAGGACAGAACGCTCCCTGCCTCGTGCGAAATATAGTTATTGAAATGTTGGGACCTGGAGAGTTCATTGCCCCTCTGGATATTTTCCAGTGAAAGCAGAGGACGGGGAGGCTGGGAATCATAGAATCACAGAATGGGTGTGGTTGGAAGGGACCTTTAAGATCATCAAGTCCAACCATTAACCCCCCCTGACAAAAACCCCTTCTAAACCCTGTCCCTCAGTCCCACATCCACCCTTTTCTGAAACACCTCCAGGGATGGGGAATCCACCCCCTCCCTGGGCAGCCTCTTCCAATGGTTAATAACCCTTTCAGGGAAAAAATGTTTCCTGATATCCAATCTAAACCTGCCCTGACATAACTTGAACCCGTTTCCTCTTGTCCTATCCCTTGTCCCCAGGGAGAAGAGCTCAGCCCCCATCTCTCTGCACCCTCCTTTCAGGGAGTTGTAGAGGGGGATGAGGGCTCCCCTCAGCCTCCTCTTCTCCAGGCTGAACAACCCCAGTTCCCTCAGTCCTTCCTCGTAAGGTTTGTCCTCCAGACCCCTCACCAGAATGCCAGAGGTTCCTTGGAGAGATGTGCCAGGACTGAAGAGGAGTCACTGGCGAGGGCTCCTTTGGTTGGTTTGTTTTTCACTTTTTAGTTCACAAAAAAAGTGAGGTCAGGCATTAAAATCCTGCTCTTTCAGCTCAGTCTTATTCCCAGCAAAAGAGTTGTCAAAGGGAGGTTATTATCATGTTTTTAACAGCAGGAAATCCCAAAAAGAGGTTTCCATCCTGCTCTGCTGCTGAATGCCGTCCTGGGAGAGCGAGACGCTCCACAGAGCAGCTGGCCCTGTCCTGTCCTTTGGCACCCCTTGTGCAATGAATGGATGCAACCACCATAGGAATCGTCGGATCATGGAGTCGTTTGGGTGGGAAGGGACCTAAAGCCCCCCACTGCTCCCCCCTGCCCTGGGCAGGGACACCTCCCACCAGCCCAGGCTGCTCCAAGCCCCCTCCAACCTGGCCTTGAACCCCTCCAGGGATGGGGCAGCCACAGCTTCTCTGGGCAACCTGGGACAGGGGCTCACCCCCCTCACACCAAAGAATTTCTCCCCAATATCTCACCTAAATCTCCCCTCTTTCAGTGTAAAACCCTTCTCCCTCATCCCACGGCTCCCCTCCCTGCTCCAGAGTCCCTCCCCAGCTTTCCTGGAGCCCCTGGAGGGCCTGGAAGGGGCTGGAAGGTCTCCCCGGAGCCTTCTCTTCTCCAGGCTGACCCCCCCCAGCTCTCTCAGCCTGTCCCCACAGCAGAGGGGCTCCAGCCCCCCCAGCATCTCCGGGGCCTCCTCTGGCCCCGCTCCAACAGCTCCGTCTCTCTCCTGTGCTGAGGCCCCAGCGCTGGGGGCAGCACTGCAGGGGGGTCTCCCCGAGCGGAGCAGAGGGGCAGAATCCCCCCCTCGCCCCACTGGCCACAGCCCTTCTTCTCCAGGGAGACCCTGGGCTGAGAACAGCCGTCTCTGCCGCCACGAGCCAAATCACTGCCTCCATTTCTCAAGGTCAGAGCCATCAAGCACCCCCCGGAGAAGACTCTCATTCTCACACCACAAGAGTTGCCGATTTCAGCCCTGCTCCCAAGGGTGATAACGCATTTTCCGGAGGCAGAGCTCGGCGTGGAGCAGCAGAGTCAGACAGACGAGCTCCACACGAGGTCTGCCCGCAGGGACCAGGGACGGAGCAGAAATCCCGAGTGTCTCCCGGAGACACCCACACCCTCATGTTGCTGCATCTGCGACTGACAGATTAACACTGGAATGTGGGCAGTTTTCACAAATAATTCCATGCAATCCAGTATTGGGACGAAATTCCGTCTACTTAATAAAAACATTACCAGGAAGTGCATGAAAAAGGCTTTTCAAACTCTATACATTAATCAGTGCAGACTTCCACTGAGGTTCGGCGTTAGCTCTGTCAGCCCAGACACCTACAGGAAACTCGGGAACAGCAACTTCCCAATACTGTGTGGATGCAATTAAAAAATTCCAGAAGCACCTCTCTTTCTCCAACAAAATCACGCTTACTATTCCTCCCAGCTTCACCTTAAAATAAATTGATCCATCTTCGCTCCATGCTTTGGGGAAAGAAAGCAAAGCAAACCAAAAAGCCTCACTCTTGGACTAGCCTAGCGGTGGAAGCTGGAATGTAGTAGCATGAAGGAAGAAAGTTTGATGAAGGTATAAACTAATGCAAAATGCTCTTCAGAATGGAAAGGACTTAGGCAGGATACTCCCTTCCGCTCATATTATAATATCACTATCACAGAAATCAAATATATCCATAGCAAGTGCTATCGTGCTTTACTGATGCCCTTTTCCTTCTTTTTCAGCGCTGAGGACATCCAAAGAGGGGCAAGCCCTGCCCTTTCTGTTTGCAGGGCGAGTCGTGTGCCCACAGGCAGCAAACACGGACCTCCTAACGTTTCCATCCATCATTTATTCCGGGTATATAAAATAGAGTCAATCTTAGGAACAAATTCGGCTTTCAAAAAGAAGGCCAGCCCCTGGGAAGGGGCTGGTTTGAGCAGGCTCCGCACATTAAGATGCGGGTGGGAGCCGGGCTCAGCTCCCACCACGCAGCCCCAGCGACCCTGCGCTCGCTACCACACGCTGCCGAGAGGCGACAGAGCCTCCGGCGAGGGAAACGAGGCCCCTAATTTCAGTGATGATGATCTTTTCCATCACGGGTTAACCTGGAGCAACAGCAACTGTAATAAATCTTGGGGAAAACACTGTAATCAGACATACGTGAACTGACAAAATACAAAGATAAGAAATTTTCAAAGGAGGAAAACCCTGATTCTCCTCCTTACCTCACCCTGTGATGAACTACCGACACCCGTACATTTTCCAGGTTTAAAGAGGCGGAGGACACGAAGACAACGCAGAGACGTGCTTCTATGCCCCTGACAAAACCAGATGATGGATGAACCACTAATGGTCCGGCATATCTGTGGATCAGTCAGTGCACTGAAAGTCCCCAAATACCTGGAGCTATTACCCTGTACAGGCTGGGG
>VXBO01001574.1:294933-318783 GCA_013400135.1 Rhinoptilus africanus | reverse complement strand
AATAAAAAAGCGGGGGGGGGTAAAAGAAGCGCAAGTGTGCTCCATCAGATCTGGAATTGATGGGTCTGGAGTCGAAGACCGACACTTGAAATTCCGAAAAATGTCGCTGCCCCTCAGGAAGGACAATGAAAGAGGGTCTGGAGGGTCCGGGGCCAGGGCAGGATTTCAAGCAGCGGGAGTTAAACGTGTCCGTGCAACAAGGGGCACTGACCACACAATGATCTGTTATGCCATGTTTCGGGTGTAAGAGCCAGGGTGGGAACCACATATACCAAAAAAAGACAATTATTCAGGTGTGCTGATTAACACTGTAATAAATGTCAGTGTTTGTTTAATTCTCATGTAATAATGCCTGGAATTAAGCTACTTTTTAATTAGGGATGGAATTAATGGGGATAATAGCATGGCAATCATCACTCTTTTTTGCCACTTTTTCTAAAATTGTAGCTATTTTATTCACACAGCTACAAAGTGAACCGCTGTATATTTGCTAACTTGGAAGCTGAGTTTTGCTCTATCACACAAGAATTTCTAAACTAGCAAGATTTTGTAACAGCTATTATTAGTCCTTTTGACACTGCTTAGGAACCCCACCGACAGCCCGGGCTGCGTTTCTTTGTGCAAAGAGAATTACAAAGGGTTACAGCTAAGGCTGGACCGACACACGGAGGTGGGCAGAAAGGCTATATTAGATATATTAGATATACGAAACTGAAAAATCATACTGACGTTACATCCCACTATGCTACAGCGGTTGACCATAGTCTCTGATGATGATTATTACTATCACTACTACTAGTACTATTATTATTATTATATTAATAATAACAACAACAATAATAATAAAAATAATTTACAGGCATGTTGATAGAATTTTAAGGAAAGATTTAAAGGAAACCAGATAATTCTATGGACGTTTGTAGGCAAAGGCTAACACAAAGCATTTCTAGGTGCCAGGCAGGCTGGCATCACAGGTAGCAGACACGGCAGTCCGGGCTTTGACAGCATCAGCGAGACTGGCTTGAAGTTAAGCAGAGGGACTGTAACAAAGGGAGAGCAACCAAATCCATAGGGAACCCTAATTTAATAACTGAAAAACCCCACCACAGATGATAACTAATGGCTGATGAAACACACGTTCATAAACCTGTAAAAATGAGCCCACCCCATGGCAATCCTTCCACTCCTCTGAGATCAGGGGTCAGCTGGAAACAGCAATAAAGTGACATCCATTCCTTCGTCTGTACAAGTCATTCGAATTCATTAGAATTGTTTGTTCCTAACAACACACGCGCTATTAACGCTTTTTGCTTAGCACGTCCCTCCAGGTGAGAAAGACATTGACTATAAAGCGCAAACTGATTGAGCGTAATTCTTGATTTCTACTGCACGGCGTTTTCACAGCAGCGAAGCAACGCCTGAGCAGCTCCATGGAAGGCTGGTGGGAGACTCCCACAAACAACCGTGTAAAAAATAATCTATTATAACATACCAGGAAGGATTCAAAGCAAGAGAAGCGTGACCTGCTTTTATCACATCCTATTCCATAACCACGACAATACATTTTGATAACAGCACAGTAACATTCCCTGCTCTGTCTCGGCTTTGGTTCTCAGGAGAGACCACAAAGATTCCCCCACAGAGCAGTCAGGAATGAAGTCGCCCATGGTAAGGACCATCCCCGTCGGGTAGCAGGGCCACCCACTTCTCCCAGAAAGACAAATGCTGTGCTGGTTTGAAGTGACAGAAGTAAGGTTGTGCCCCAAAAAACGTGTTCTTTCTTTCATGTTCCGACAGCTGATTCAATAAGAGNTGTACTGGAAGGCTGTTATAAGGTCTCCCTGGAGCCTCCTCCTTGCCACTCTTTAGAAAGGGTTCCTGCGGGTAAGCACGGTGAGACAGCTCCACAGGCAAGGTTTTGATTATTTAAACTTAAGTTTGCGAAACAACATTTTGCTTATTACAACACATGCGAATACGCGACACACCTCACAGAAAGGGTGAATCAAATCAGGACGCTTCGCTTTCCTCGGCTACCTCGCACCTGCACACCCCCACGGACGCACCGCTGGTACCGACCCTCGTGCAGGGAATGCCACGGGGGGGTGGGTGGAAGCAGACACCAGCTCCCGCGCTCTCACGAGTCAACAACTGCATCCACATCTAAGACCACGTTGCTGGGGATGCGACACTCGTTCATCACACCAACACGAGCCCAGGCCAAATTCCAATAACCCTGGAGCTACCGCCACAACTTCCTTCTTCACAGCAACCTAAATAGGGGGTACGAGTCGCTGCGGTACACGACATCCAGGATTGTGTGCATGAGAAATGGTTATTTCTCCCAAGAATATCACCCAAACACCCAGCCCGCAGATGTGCACAGAGCCCACTCTCCTGCCCCCGTCTCCCTCCCTTACTTTGCCAGCTTAGTGCTAACACCGATGGGAACGTACATCACTGTTCTTCCAATGTCACCAGCGCAAGCTGTGCCAGGACTTCTCCTACAATACGCTGTGGCAGAACATGCTCATTTTCCATGGGATGCTCTGCAGCACCGTGCTTGGCTTGTTAACGCTCTCGGCTGAGGAACTTCAGGAGCAGCGCTCCTTCCTCCTACCCGCTTCACACAGCACCAGACCACGGGTGATCCACCGCTGCTTGTTCTGATTAACGATGGTCCTACTGTTGCAGAAGGACCGAGAAAAGACTCAGTGATGTGACCAGCAGCATTTCAGCAGCAATTCCTGGTCAGTGGCAGGCAGGGATGGCTCCCGAAGGGGAGTTCAGAGGGTGGAGACACGCGTTAGAGCTGCAGTTGATCAGGGTTTGTGCAGGAGGAGCAGCAGTTCTACAGCAGGACACCCAGAAAGGACTGTCTCACGTGGGCAGAATCCCACGGTGATGCCAGCCTGGAGGCGGCAATGGTGATTCTGGTACCTTCACAAGAAGACAGAGGATTTTACAGAGATGGATGAACACATTATCTTGTCCCTTCATTATCTGGATGCAAATAAGGATGAGGCAGTGTCACTTCCAAAGCAGGTTGACAGCACCACCAGGGGCTGGCTATCATATTGCTGCTACCTTGTGGCACATCGCTCTGGTGACTGCATCTCAGTTGATGCTGGGATAGTACTGACTTACGAGAAATGACAGCTTTTTTACAGATGATACCTAGTACACTTAAGAAAACAGAAAACACGGTTTTAATACTCAAAATTGCTGGTTTGTTTGCCAGAAGGAGCACGTGCACATTTCCTTCAGAAAGGCTGTTATTTCGTCCTCATGCGTGCGCTGGTGGGTTCATCACCACCAGCAAAGGCATTATTACACTTGACGTTGGGATGATCCGTCACTTATTTTACTGGGACAACACGGACATTATTCACACAAAGATGAGTGGGTTGCCTGTGCTTCCTGTTATTCTAGCAGGTCTTGCTTAAGATGACGAGATACAGGATTTATGGCTACTGTTTTGTTTTTAAGCCTCCTTTCTGGCCAATTTTACTCTGTAATAATCCAAAAGCCAAAGGAGGACACACTCTTCCAGGCTAGCATGTAAAGGAGATCGACTCTGTTTCGCCACTTGACTGAGGACCCTACCAAGCAGTGGCAAAGGCAGACAGATACAGAGACAAGCACTTGAAGTGCACTTTGCCTGAGCATCTCACCATTTGTATGCAACTTCTCTTCAAAAACTCTCCCAAATAAGACAAGACCTGGTACACGTTCGATGCAGCACAAGGGCACTGGGCTGCTCCAAGTCTCACCCCTACCTGTCATGGCACAGCCACTGCAATAGGACAGAAAAACACAAGAGACAACCACAAAAGCAAAGCGTATCCCGGCCACCAAGGTCTAGTGACAGCAACTATACAGTCTGCCCCCTCTGGCAAAGCGGTCATTGGATCTAAACGACCAAAAGGAAGAGTGGAGTGGTGGGGAGAAGGTTCAAGGAAGCAAGGAAATGTCTGGCTTCCTCCCTCACTGAAAGAGGATAAAGCCATTTTACGGCATGCAAAATGCTCTAAAAGGATGATATGGATAACACAATCGAAACTTATCCCCCTTGCACTGCAAATTCTCCAAAAATAATAATAAAAATGAGAGATACCATTTACTGAGTTAAAGATCTAGAGCCCATCCCAGCACGTCTCATTTTCAAACTGTTCCTACAGTTTATGTCCCACAACTCATGAAGTATGTAGTTTGCTGGTCTCATCCAGAGCCAGTTTGGCCCCACTTACACCAGTAAATGAAACAGTACCAGGGAATCTTCTGATATCCCAGAACGGGATCATCTGCACATTTAAATTGTTAGCAGACCCTAGTGTGGTTTTGGCCTGAGTCAAACAGCGCTCTCCCAAGGAATTCCTGGGAGTTGTCTGGGAGTTATCAGGAGCCAGGAACGATGCTCAGTAAGCAGTTCACACATAGCCAAACTCTTTTGGAAGGTAAGAAAGATGGATAGCAGGGATGTGATGGTTCAGAGCCAGCTGGCTTCACTGGCAAAGAATCAGAGAATCACCGAATGGTTTGGGTGGGAAGGGACCTTAAAGCCCCCCCAGTGCCCCCCCTGCCCTGGGCAGGGACACCTCCCACCAGCCCAGGTTGCTCCAAGCCCCGTCCAACCTGGCCTTGAACCCCTCCAGGGATGGGGCAGCCACAGCTTCTCTGGGCAGCCTGGGACAGGGGCTCCCCCCCCTCACAGCACAGAATTTCTTCCTGATGGTCCCAGGCACACTCAAATTAACAGGATACGTAGCACTAGGACTTGATCAAGGGCTTATTCCTCTGACTTCACATCTTTGGTTTCTCTCTGATATCAAAGCCACCCAGAATTTAATCGGAAATCTGCCAGGGGATGGTGTTTGATCAGCAGCAATGATCCAGGCGAACCCTGGCAGCGGTGGCAGCAGACAGGGAACTGAGAATCAGGAGGGAGCTGCTGGATTCTGGCACTGCTCAACAGTCTCCCTGACCACCCTGCCCCGGGCATCTTGAAGGTGGTTCCTGCAGTTGGCTACTTCAGACGACAGGATCACTGAGGTTGGAAGGGATCTCCTGAGATGACCTAGTCCAGCCTCCCTGCCCACACTGCATCAGCCACAGCAGGTTGCCAAGTCCTAACATCTCCAGGGATAGAGACTCCACCACCGCTCTCGGCAACCTCCACCAGTGCTCAACGAACCTCACCCAGCTCAACCGCAATCAGGCAGCCTTTCCTTTTTACACCACAGGCTTTGATCGGTCTGAGCTGGGATGATGGGCAGAAACACAGCAGCCTGCACCAAGGCACTCCCTAACGTCAATGGAGTTGGACTCGATGGTGCTCATGGGTCTCTTCCAACTGGCGATATTCTATGGTTACAAACCTACACCTGCCCAGGAGGCGAGAGGCAAGCAAGCAGATGGGAAGACCAGACCGTCCAAGGTTCATGCATGTTGACTTTATACAAGCACTGGCCACTATCTAGCCCAAATACCCTAAAGAATGTCTAAAAGGGAAAGCTTTGACCCATGCTAGGAAAGAGAACATCGTTTCAAAGAACACACTGCGATGCACTTCAGAGCTTTGTGTGCAAACGGCGAGGACTCTGGGACAGATAATGTACAGAACTCAGGCTAACTGTGCAATGCAGTCCCCAAATTAAAAGAGAGGGGAGCAGACAGGGATATTGTGGAATGCTGCGGGATACTGAAGCTCCAAACAGCTTCAGAATAGTCCACGGAACGACTTTTAAATCAGATTAGGTGAAAATAGATTCAGACTTCTTACTTAGACATTGCCCTCGCTATTCCACTCTACGTGCCTGAAGGGTTCAACAATTACTTGAAACACTTGTGGAAATTAATTGTGTCAGATACCCACTTGCTTTGGAATTCATCAGCTCCGACGTTATTAGGTCACACCACCCACTTGATAACAGGGAGCACTGGATGGGTGAATTCTCTGTCCCATGGTCTCTACTGAACGGTTCTGCTGTTTAAGAGGGTGATTCTTTTACTGTCATTTGCTGTACGAACTCTTATCTTCTAATTACTCAAAACCTATCATTAAGTAGGTAGAAATGAAAGAATGACCTCTTCAGTACAGTGTCTTATAGATAATCAAAACCATAAATAAGGCCCCTTATTTATTATTCAGATCTAAATAATGATCTCCTGCTGCCTTTTCCCTCCGACTCCACGCCCGAGTAAGCAGAATATCAGATCAATACAGCTCTGCAACAGGAGGCACCGAGGGCAGACCAATGAAGAAAAGGAAAACCTATTTAAAATGCAATAGCTAATAAGGAAAAATTAAAAGTTCACAAGAGAAAGCAAAGAAGGGGATGCTAGAATGACCATTTTTTTACAGAATCAACAGACTGGGGGACACAAACTGTCTCCATCTCGGGAAAATGGCTGTAGAGAGCAGGAGGGCGGCTGGCAACGGGCGAAGGAAGGATCCCTGGTGTGAGGCTGGACCAAACGCAGCCACCACGGGCCAAAGGAGGAGAGCAGCTCCTGGGCACCGAGGGGCTGCTGTTGCATTTGGCTCTGTAAGAACACTCACAGAACTGCTCCCAATTTTAGGAACTACAGCTCAAGAGGGAGGCTGAAAAGCAGGGATGGCTCAGCAAAGGAACACAGGAACAACTACAAGCTGGAAAACATGCTTTTCACAGCGGCAATCCTAATTCCAAACCTCCTATTTAGCAGCCAATTATGCGGTGATTTGATGGCAACCTACATATAAATTTGATTTATTTCTAATAAAGCCAAACCACAGCACAGAAGAAAAGATACAACTAAATCCAAAGAGCAGAAATGGCAACGACTGAAGTGCACCAAAGCCCAGGAACTACCCCCAGGGCCGCGGCAGGCTCCTCAGAGCAGGAATTTCAATGCTTTTTATAAAACGCCTCATTTTTTGTTGGCATTTTCTACCTTGCACAGGAAGTAATTTAAAGAAATCTTCTGATCTCTGTTGTAGTTGTGGCTGAGGTTAAACATCTGTGATGATTCACTTGGACTCCATGAACTCTGAATTAGGGAATAACTGCAGTAACATCCGTGTCTGTGTTTTGAGCTCTTTTGCCCCAAAACATGAAGGAAAAACTTCACAGCAGGAGAAGTTTTGGAAACTTTTGTTTGCCATATACACATGCGATTTCTTCCAAGGACTGAAGACAAATCTATGACACAAGAAAATCCAAAAGACACAGACGTAAGAATTCAGGAGGCAGAATACGCCAACTGAAGGTTAGACTTTGGAGGGCAGTCGAGGCCCATCTTCTCAGAGCCACCAACCGACCAGGAGGTGCTGCGAGGCAGCGGGTCCCTTCCAAGGGATGAACCAACGCAACACACCGTTCGTTGTTGTCCCGCCACGCGGTACCTTCTCTTCATGCACTGCACTGGCACGGTGAAACCTCGGGAAGAGTCAATTTGTAGAGGTACAAAATAAGGTCTAAGCAATGGCGTGAGAAGCTGCTGCAAAGCGCGCAATCCAGACCTCGGAAATAAAAATCACTGCATTTTAAGAAGGGTTTGTTCTTTTTCTTTTGGGCTTTTCTTTCCTTTTCCCCATCTATACAAAGAAACCTCGCAGCCAGGCCTGCAGCCGCCCCACAGAATCCCGCAGAGCAGCCCTGGCCGCAGCCAAGCAGCTGGGTAATTCAGCTCCTTGAACCCCGTGCCAGCCCCGGCCGGGCTCCAGGATCGACCCAAGGTTTCTGGTGTCTCCTGGCAGCAGGACTTAGGAGGCAACATTTCAGCTCCAGGCTGAAAACCACGCTGGGACACTGAGCTCACCTAGAAAAGAGAGGAGGGTTTCTGGCTACTTTTGTAGGAGAATATTTGATAATATTAAATATGTTTTTGAGAGGTACTGTGCACAATCCAAAAATATATTAAATCTTTCCTTAGAGGGTTTTGTGTTTGTATTTTTTTTAATCATCGGTAGGATTTTGGATTAAGAAACAAGAAACCACCCCCTCCCTCCATATAAAGGGGGGAAGGTGGTGAAGGACGGAGAGCAGCAAGTGATAGGACAAGAGGAAACAGCTTCAGATTGCACCGGGGGAGGTTTAGGATGGCAAAATTTCTTCCCCAAAAGGTTTGTCAAGCCTTGGAAGAGGCTGCCCAGGGCAGTGGTGGAGTCGCCATCCCTGGAGGGATTTAAAAGCCGGGCAGACGTGGTGCTGAGGGACATGGGGTAGGGGTGGGTTTGGGCAGTGCAAGTCCAATGGTTGGACTTGATGACCTTAAAGGTCTTCTCCAACCTAAATGATTCTACCATTCTATAAATAGATTAAAAGACTTACTTTGCTTTACATCAGGAAACTCTGATAATTAAAATACGCTGCTACAACGAGAAATCTTTAAGAAGAGTTGAATTATTGGGAGTTCTATAGTCTGAAACTATTTCATATTTCTTCCGTTTCAAACAGGAAGGGTGCTCTGCTGCATGGGCAGGTGGGACTTGGAACCAAAGCAGCTCAGGTTGGCCCGACCTGTGCTTTGTGCAGAGTCGCGGAGACCAATTCTGCTTCCAGGGACAGGGGCACAAGTGTTTTCCGCAGGCAGTGTGCGCGATGCCGTGCTGCGAGCGATGCCCGAGCCACCGCAGAGCGCGCCTCACGCTCTGCACAAGTCAGGGCTGCAGAGAACTGACAGCAGGAAGGGACTAAAAACGCTTATTTTTGTGGAAGTAGGTAGATAGAGCCGTAGCGGCGCTGGGAGCTGAGAGCCCATGGATGGAGCAACAAAGCTGAAGGCGCGGACTCGGGTGCACAGTGCTGGGTTGTCTTCATGGAATGAGCCCGTCCTGCCAAGGAAATAGCAGGGGAAAAAACCCCAAACAGACGCTGCACTGGAAAAACAAACATTTAAAAGTGCAGCAAATTTAGCTCCAATTCATCCAAGGGAGCTTTGCTGCTGTTGAAACGGAGCTGGATCCCACTTGGGGGTTACATGAGGCAGCTTTTCAAAAAATCGCTTGGCTTGTCTTTGATCTTACCCTTGAGATCCCCCCCATAAATTACCAAAGAACTCCTGCAAAAAGTGGGAAACTGTTCTGCATTATTTCTACTGTTAAATAGAAAGTAAAGCCTGTTTAAAGTCAAAGTGCGCTTTCAGTAAATAAGAGAGATTTACGTTTCCGATACTTACTCAGTCTCTTTTCTGAGCAGGGAACAACAAAAAAACCCAACAAATGGGAGTAACTTGCATTTCCAGGACACACAAACCAATTAATTGTGCAGAGGAAACAAACCTGAGAGTGGAAACGCGCTTGTGGCTGCTCCTGAATGGCTGAGAACCAGGTGTCAAATTCCCTGGAGCTCTTTACCGGCTCCTTAAGATATCCGGATTATAGTATCATTCAAATATTTCTAAGGAATTATTGCATTGTAATTAAAATACAGTATATGACTACAGCTTCAGGAAGGCACAAACACTTACTCTGCACAGACTTCTGTGAATTCCAAGCCCAAGCTGACTGTCAGCAGCTCCTCCCTGTGCCAGGCTACTTTCTGACAGCGTATTTATAAGAAAAAAATCCGGAATTGTTTAAAAATAGCCACTAACACTTCTCCAATGAGAGCACCAAGGGCAAATACATCCATGGATATGCTGAGCCAACACTCTTTTTCCTATAAGTACTTTTTCCTCTAGTACTAAATCGGATCTCACCACCCCAGTCCGGTGCAAATCATGTGAGCAACTTTCAAGAAAATGTGCGTGTATGTATTACAGATTAATTACTCCTCTGTGCTCTTTGTTATTTTAAACAGCAGAAAAGAGCCAATTCCTGTTCTTATACTATCCAAGAGTGGCTTTTTATTTGTGGACTAGGAATGAGCAATGCCATCTCTGCTTCCCTTTAAAATGTTAAGCTAAGTTTTCTGCATGCCTTTACGGAGCTTTTACCTCTGTTTTTTAACTGTGACTGATTTCCCTAATGCCACTGAGTCGTAAAACCAGCCAAAAGCTACCTTGATGCAAAGGAAGGCAAAAAAAATAATTAGCAACGTGTAATCCAACAATTCAGGTTAAAAACATATAACCCCAAAATAGCATCCGAGAGATTTGCCAAAGGGAGGTATTTTGAGCGTGTTTGGCCGGGATCACAGTTAACGACCTCCCGCCGCTCAGCCCGGCTTCGCACCACCCTGCGCCCGGGCAGGGGCTCAACGCTTTCATCTTTTTGCTCTGTCCTCCAAAACCCTGCAAATTGAGGTTATTTTAGCAGCAGGAAGGACAAACAGACTATTTTCATTTTACAGGTTTTGGAGTAATTAAAAAAAACAGTTTAAGGTGTATGCTTCTGTTAGGATGATCAGAAAGAAATGAAACGTGCTAAGAAGTTAAAAACCAATCAAAACCCTAAAAATATATACAGATATTTAAGATTTTACAAAAAGATGAGTAGAGGAAAATAAATCCCTGAGCACTACAGTAACACCTAGTGACAATACAGACAATGTATTGTTTCTGAGCAATTTTAAAATGAAGTCTTCACTGCTTTTTTTTTTTTTTATGTAATAGCCAATTTATTTGTCTGCAACATCTCTAACAAAACCATTACAGAGCGTTCTTCAGCTGGCTGCTCTCTCTAGCATGGAAATGGAATAGCAGCAACTGCTCAGAGACGCTGACACAAACACGAGTTTCTTGTTTTGCCTATTTATTTCCAGTAAATTGCAATATGCATATTACTTCTCGTGACAAAACATCACGGTAAATTCTGCTGTTTTCCACTAAAATGTCACCTGGGTACGAATGACCTATTAATAATTCTTCTCATTGTAAACAAGGCATCAAAGTGAGCTATTACTCCATAATGACTTTGTTCTTGCCCTGGTCGGAATGACTCAGGGGAGAGCGGGGAGGGAAGCGTTCGGTGCGATATCCCCCCCCCTCCCCAAAGCTGCTCCTGCGATCTGGTAAGGACAGCCAGCCCGAACTCCGAGCAGGCAGCAGGGTCGCACTGCCGCTCCCCCGCCATCCCTCTTCCCCGCAAACCCTCACCCAGCAGCGGGACGACGTTCTCGGCGGCGCCCGGCTGCTCCTGCGATCTGGTCCCGAGGCGCCCCGACGGCACGCAGAGACCCGGCCAACGCTTTCACGCCAAAGCAACGAAGGCAAACCCGGCAAACCTGTGCGGTGGCGAAAGCCTCCCGGGTCCTCCGCCGAGCCGGCATCCCGCAGCAGCTTCCCGCACCGCGTCTCTATGGAAACCGAGCCGCCACGTGACACAGCATCTCCCGGGCACCGCCGACAAAAACCTCTTCAGGATGGATAAGGCAGTCAAGGGTGAATTGTCCGGATACAAAAGGACTAGGGATTTTTATTTTTTTTTATTTTTTAATTTTTTTTTTAATACATCTGACCCATTTTGAGCCGTTTGCAGGTGAAGGGACGGAGGTGCCCCTTGCCCTGTCAGCCAGCAGCAGCGCACCCAGGCAGACCCAAAGTTTTTTAACAAACAACGCTTTACATTTCACTACCCTCTTCTCCCTGAATAAATGAATGAATCGAAAAGCGCAAAACTTACCTCTTCGAAATAAAATATTTATCAAGAGGAACACAAACATGACAAAGGGAACGCCACGCTGAGATTGAAAGGCTGATTTCCAGAGCGTGGCTGCCTAACGAGGCTGCCCCCAGCCAGCTACGGCACGTTTCCCCCCCGGCTTAATGACGGGACGGAATAGTTTCTCTCCTTCAAAGAATTCCAGGTCCCCAGTTAGTTGCCATATAGACATTTGTGATTTTAAAGTTTTCAGCCGATCAGATTCCCTCCTATTCCAGCAGGATCCCAGGCTCCAGTAGCATCAATAAATGGAAGAGCTGGGGCACGGAGCAGCCCTGGGCAGCGAGACCCCGGGAACACCGAGGAGCTGTGGAAATTGGAAAGGAAGGCGGAAAGGAAAGCACGGCAGAGAGGCAGGAACAGAAATAAAGACGGACCAGAATACAAGATGTAACTAATACACGCACACCAACGTGCGAACTCCTGTTCATTTTGAACTAAAAGAAAAATTAATGTATGATTCAAAAATTATAATAGAGATTATTCTACTGCGTAATCTGGCGTCATGCATATAAAACCAAAACAAACCAAAAATTTCAATTTCACCCACTTACCCCAGCACTGAAACAAGTCATTTGGGTTTGCCTAAAGCCTAACTTCACAAGTTTGGGTCGAAGGCATCAAAGCGAAAAAGTCACAACAACTTCCCTTGGTTGTTTATTCCGTTATTACCTTGGTCATAAAAAGCAGATTCTTAACTGGAATTTGCTTGGCTTCAGCATCAAATAGTTTTACTGTTAAAAAAGAGTCTCAGCTCCTTTTTCAAGTATAAAAGGAATTACAACACGCTCCATATTCTGTACCAGAATAACGGCAGCATTTCCAGAAACATGACTGTGAATACAAACATTGTAAAATGTGAAATTATTTTTAAATACATACTGACAATATCCCATAACACGATGACATAACCTAGTCCCTTGACAATATCACATTGTCAGGGAACAGGCGAGAGCTGCTTACTACCACTGTAAAAAGATCATCACAAGATCGATGTACCAGAAGAATAAAAAAGAATTAAAAAAAACAATCAAAACAACCAGAATTATAATCCAACCACTTGGAGATTCCTATTCATTCTGCTGGAAAATATCATAATAACCTTCTACCAGCCTGCAATCAAGAAGATTTCTTTCAGCCAGCAAAAAATGCACGTCCTTACAGCCCACCACGGAAACAAGCAAAAAGAATTAAAAATAAAGAAAAATTTTGTTCTGTCATGGGGAATAAGGAAAGCTGCATCCAAAACAAGCACATCATCCAAGCCTTTCTACTCGGAGCTCTTCAATTGCAACAGAGGCCAAAACACTTCAGGAAAAAACAAAGAGCCTAAAGTAAATATGCTGCGAGGGAGGTGGGTCCCCAGGATTGAATGCAGTTAGGGAATGTGGCGGAGAGCTGCCCTGTGTTAGTCACAGAGTGGTTTGGGTGGGAAGGGACCTTAAAGCCCCCCCAGTGCCCCCCCCTGCCCTGGGCAGGGACACCTCCCACCAGCCCAGGTTGCTCCAAGCCCCGTCCAACCTGGCCTTGAACCCCTCCAGGGATGGGGCAGCCACAGCTTCTCTGGGCAACCTGGGACAGGGGCTCACCCCCCTCACACCAAAGAATTTCTTCCCAATATCCCATCTCAATCTCCCCTCTTCCAGTGTAAAACCCTTCCCCCTCGTCCCACGGCTCCCCTCCCTGCTCCAGAGTCCCTCCCCAGCTTTCCTGGAGCCCCTGGAGGGCCTGGAAGGGGCTGGAAGGTCTCCCCGGAGCCTTCTCTTCTCCAGGCTGACCCCCCCCAGCTCTCTCAGCCTGTCCCCACAGCAGAGGGGCTCCAGCCCCCCCAGCATCTCCGGGGCCTCCTCTGGCCCCGCTCCAACAGGTCCAGATGAACACTTTGCCTCTGCAAAGCAGTACAACCATTTAGGAACCAAAGGTTCCTCCAAGAAAAGCATGTCAATGCAGCAGGAATCCCTCTCCAGCAGGAGACACAGACCCCTGGCACGGGACAGGCTGGAGCCCAGCCCACGCACTGGGAAGGAGCTTCAGTCTCAGACTATGAAGAAGATGTCCATGGGGTATCAGTCAAACCCAACCACTGGTGTGGAAACACCTGAAAACGTGCTAGTTCTGGCAAAGCAATGATCAAGATGACTACAGGAAACAGAAACACGCTGCCTTCGCTGGGAAATGAAGGAAAATTGAATGCAGCAGGTGTTGGATTCAAATGCAAAACCTAACGGAATAGCAAAATCAAGGAAAGGATGCACTTCAAACATGCTCAGCTTTATAGCCCTTTTATAAGAAAAGATGTAATCTGTCTTCTCTTAAACATTTTTACATTTTTAAAATGTATATTTATGTAATTTTGGTAAAAAATGCCTATAATGTGACAGAAGCAGACACCATTCCTCAGCAGTGACAGAATGAGCATGAACGTTAAAAATATGCCATCGTATTCCAGCAAAATAAACTCATACCAAATGCTTCTGCAGATCTTGTGAAGACACAGCAATTTTCAAAAAATGCAAAAAGATAAAAGCTGCAGGATGCCATGGCCTCATCACTGTGTGCAAGCACCTAATCACTGGCGTTAATTAAGATGAGGGGGGTGAGCCCCTGTCCCAGGGTGCCCAGAGAAGCTGTGGCTGCCCCATCCCTGGAGGGGTTCAAGGCCAGGTTGGACGGGGCTTGGAGCAACCTGGGCTGGTGGGAGGTGTCCCTGCCCAGGGCAGGGGGGGCACTGGGGGGGCTTTAAGGTCCCTTCCCACCCAAACCATGCTGTGGTTCTATGTGCTTTTCAGTGTCCAGGGCACCTTCCTCAGGTCATGGTGGCACCAGTGCCAGCGCAGCAAGGTGAGTGCCAGGCTCAAGGCAGGTGACCCTGGGTCCATGGGGGACTTTGAGCTCCTCATCCCGGTGGGCACAAACCCACGGTTCCCTGCTCCAGGGGAGGATGGCCAGCTGCCGCTACTCAGCACGGGGACCAGCAGAAACGGTGGCCATGAAGGACTGGAATCACTTCCAGTACGAAAGTTCAGAGAAAAGAAGAAAGCAGGCAACAAAGTTGTGAATCTGTACCACACAGACACACAACAGTGCAACGAGAAAAGCCCCGAGCTCCCATTGCCGAAAGCAAAAGCTTCTCTTGGTGGTTCCTGATTGTGACCCGTAGCAAGGGGGGAGGAAGGCACTCGCACAGCTCCAGCTCTTACTGCTCTCCCTCTTCACACTGCTCCCACCTCAGAGGGGAGAAAATTCTCCCAGTTACCCAGTTTATCTTTTTCTCATCTGTTGGGCACACGAAGGTAACCAGTTGTTCCCTCCTCTGTTCCTGGTAATCAAAGGGAATTGTCTGTCAATAATTTACACGCAGCAGGGTCAGGGCTTTGAACCCTGCGCAAGAGGCCTCTCCTCGCCCTCCCCAGCCAAGGAGGAACTTGAGTCTGTCCTCTCCTGCTGCTGCCGAGAGAGGCACCAAGGGAGCATCAAATCATGGAATGGTGGGAGTTGGAAGGGCCCTCTGGAGCTCATCCCGNAGGGCCCATCGCTGGCTCATGCCCATCCTGTTGTCCCCCAGGACTCCCAGGTCCCTTTCCCCAGAGCTGCTCTCCAGCAGGTCACCCCCACCCTGTCCTGGTGCAGGGGGTTATTCCTCCCCAGGGGCAGCACCCGACACTTGCCCTTATTGAATTCCATAAGGTTCCTCTCCGCCCAGCTCTCCAGCCTGTCCAGGTCTCTCTGGATGGCGGCACAGCCTTCTGGGGTGTCAGCCACCCCTCCCGGGTTTGTGTCATCAGTCTCCTGGAGCAGCATCTGCCTGATAAACTGTATTTTAATACGTTGTTTTAATATTATACTGTATTTAAATAAGGCCAAATGTAAAGTTATACATCTAGGACATAAAAATGCAGAGAATAGCGCTCTATTGCCAAAGGCAGTGACTACAAAAAGGATTACAGACCACAGTGGACAGTGAAGGCAATTTGTTGAAAGCAGAGCTAATCTGATCCTTGAACATACATATATATGGAAATGTATTAATGCCTAGGTAGAGAAAGAAAAACAAATCAAGGGCTGGAAACAGAACACAGTTTAAGATTTTTAAAAAAGGAAATAAACCACAAATATTGAACAGTAAAGAAGATTGCCCCTTCAAATAAGCTACTATTCGAGAAACTGTGCATTTATAACCTCTGGAAATCAAGAGTGAGCGCCTTTACGGAGGGTAACCTTTCCCAAATACAAATTACTGGGCTCCGTAGAGAAAGAAGGTGGTGACATTTAATGATCAATGACATACAGGAGGTCAGACTGGCCGATTTAATGTTTCCTGACCTTAACTTCTACAAAAAGTCACCTTTCGTGTATGTTTGCAATAAATACTGGCAACCTAAGCATGTTTCTCCCTCCCTTCCTTTACATTCATCTAAATTTTAATACATTTAAGAAGCCGATTCGGATCGGCAACCCTTGATTCCAAGAGAAAGGTTCTATATTTTCTTGGAGGTTTTGGAGCCCACCAAGCTTTTACAGGAAGGTTTTCCAGAAAACTTTCCTGACCGGGAGGAAATTTGTTTGCAGCTGGCCCTAACGGTCGGAGCAGCCTCGTGGCAAGGACGAAGCAGTGTAAGAGTATTAGTGTAAGAGTATTGCTGAGCCGAGCAGTCTCTGCTCCCACCCAGAGCGGGTGGTTTCAGCAGCAAACGGTCTGTTCTCCAGAGGTCACCAGCCCTGCCGTACCGGGAACGTCAGAGGGGCCCAGATCCTTTGGGATCTGCTTGGGGACCCCAGTACTGACCCTCCTCCCCCCGCAACGCTGACTACTAACCTTCGCCTTTCGCTTCCCCAACCTGAAACTCATCAGTACATCAAAAGAGCTTTTTTCCAGTCCCATGGTAACTTCACCTCTTTAACAGCCTTTGGCTAATTATCCTTTCAAAGGTTTTTGGAAATCCAAATAAACGAAACCCACTGGATCCCCTTTAGCCATGGTGCTCCAAAGAGGAGTGTCAAAGAAGTCCAGTCAGTGAGCCAGGCTGCATCGATTTGTCTGGAGACCCTACATAATCACAACTGGAATTTACAACATTTATTATAAAATAGGGTGGGGTTGGGCTTCTGAGGGTTTCCAGGCCAGAAACAATAGCGAAGGATTTTGTTTTGTGCTATGAATTATCCCACTGGGCACGTCGGGCACTTATGTACAACTACTGAAAGTTCAACACAATGCTACTTTTCTTGCTAGGAGTATTGTTTTTTGAGATATTCCAAACAGATCAGTTTAAAAGGATGCACAGATGTAGAGTAACGCACAAATTAAGACATTGACTTGCTAGCCAAAGATGATGCCCCGGGACGAGGGGCCACGATACCCGAGCTCCAGTGGGCAGCATCACCCAGGCACACTCTCAGAACCCTCTGGGGTGGGAGGGACCTCCTCTCCCTCCTCCCGGGGACGGAGCACGAGGGCAGCTCACAAGAGCATCTCCTCTGAGCCACGCCAGCACCTCCGGCGCACCGCGCCTCAGGCTGCAAGGCATCTTGGCACCTCTAAATGGCAGAGTATTTTGGCAACCGCACGAAGAAGAAATGAATTCCACCAAAAGCAGACTCACTAAATCAGCTAGCGATGCTTTAGCCCCACTGTTAAGCACTGCAGAGGCAGCCTGGGTTAAGAAACAGGCAGTTTTGTAAGCGTATCAGGGTTTGGTTTCCACTATAATCCATGTATTTTTCCAGCTTTTCAGCAGAGCTGTCTGTAGCAGCAGCAGATAAAGGGATATGATTTTTGACAGGTCATTGCTCCCTCCAGGGTTTTGAGATGAAGCAATGACAGAGACCCAAGTCATCGCTGCCTGAGAAAATGGTCGTGGGGAAAAGAAGGGAAGGGTCAATAAGTCGTTTTTTAACAGTCAAACAAGATAAAACTTCTGGCCCCGTGTATCTGACAGTCCAGGAACACCTCTGCAACCTGCAAACTGGTTTTCTTACCATAACTCTTCACAAAGATCTCACAAAATTTATTTTCATGTGCAAAGGCAAACCTTTGACACATTATCATTACAAAAAATTCTGTGAGAAAATACATTCAGCGTTAAACCAAATCTCTTCCCAAGTCGGTCATACCACTGCTGGCGGAGAACGGAAAGGTGCTTGTGATTTCTGACAGGCGATGCAGAACCACGCTGCGTTCTGGATTCAGCAACTTCTGCCTTTCTCCAAGGGTTAAACCTATTGTCTCGGTCTTTTGAACCCAGGCAAATCTATGAAGTGTCATTTTGCTAGAAAAAAAGGATCTAATTCACGTTCTAACTGAATTACAGAATCACAGGATGGTTTGGTAAAGCCCCCCCAGTGCCCCCCCCTGCCCTGGTCAGGGACACCTCCCACCAGCCCAGGCTGCTCCAAGCCCCGTCCAACCTGGTCTTGCACACTGAACGTGACACGAAGGCTTAAAGAAGCATCTCCAGTCCTCTAACATTGATTTGACGTAATCCATCGTCCTTTATCTCTCCGTGGCTTCATGTATTTGTCACCTGGAGTGACTTGTAGCAGACAGATTCCCTCCCTGAGCCACTGGAGCGGGACGGACGTTTCCTCCTCCGCTGTCACCGACCGCGGCGTAACTCATTAGCACAACCCTGCCTCACGCCGAACTCCCCCAGGCTGCGAAGGGAAGGGCTGCGGAGGTGACACGTGCCACATTCTGCCGGGAATGCGCCGTTCCTCGCAGCGAGGAGAGGGGAGCAGTGCTGGCTGCCACAGCCCGGCGTGACGCAGCCCATCTGTCACCGCGGCCGCCGCGACCCCCGGCGTCAGCACCAGCGCGGGGACCCCTTGGCGCCGTGATGTCAGCCGTAGGATGATTCTGGCGGTGCCAGCTTTTGCCGGAATACTCATTTCAGTTAAGAACGGTAATTTTGCATAGGCTGCGCAACCAAAAGGATCCATCTCAGACAATATTTTAAAATAAAGGCTTTACTGGGAGGGGTTTGCGTTTGTTGGATCTGGAGACAGGGGAAACGATCAAGTTATAACCTGAAATAACACTGCAGTGAAGGAAACTCTACATGATTTCTCCCAGCTAAACCAATCCATGTCAAATACAATCCCTGCTTTATCAAATACAAACTAAAAAGAGATTTTTTTAACGTCTGTTAGTTTTTTCCCATCCTGTAGACTGTAATCCCTTAGAAAAGGGGGAGCCTCTGGAGCCTGCGGGTTGCAGCAATCACATTCAGAAAACCGACACCTAAAAAAGAGTGTGATTCCTGTGGAATTACCCGACAGCAGCCAGGCAGCTCCCACCCAGACCCAGCCCACAGCCTGGAGGAGGGTGCATGGGGAGAGAGAAAGGGAAGAGAAGCAGAGTGTACCGAAATAGCAGAATTTCCATCTTTATATTCCTGACCCAGCGTGGCTGCTGGGATCCAGGTGAAGAGAGGTGGAGGCAGTTTCAGAAACACTGACTTATTTTTGGAAATGTACATAAAGCAAATCTCTGCCTGCTTTATGGAACATACGAACAGTGCTCTCGCAGCAGATTCCACAAAATTCCTGATTCTGAGACTACATTACAATTTTTATATGCATTTTTCTATCTCATAAAGCTATAAGGAAACACTGCAATAATTGAGCTGCTGTCAAACACAACATAAGACTGACTGGAATTCTTATTTAACATTTTTAAAGTCTTAAAGTTTCAGCGGAGGAAATTCCACCACCACTTTTGATTTTGGTAATGTATTCCAACAACTATTTGGTTATATTCACTATTAAAAACGTACTTCTTTTTTTTATTCTGAATTTGTTTAGCTTTGACTTCTGGTCTTTCGTTAAGCCTATCGGCTAAAGCTCCCCGGGATTATATTTAATTTCTCTAGGACAGATATTTTTAGAAATATCAAATCATTCTCAACCTCCGTGTGTTGTATTTCTATTACTCACATCTTTGGATGTAAAGCCAAGCATCTTCCTGTGTCTATTTCCAGTCCTTTCACCATTTTCATTGACCTTCTCAGGCCCTTTGGTCTCTCGATATTTGTGTCGATGGCGGGTGCTGTAACCACGGGGTGTCTCGAGAAGGGTCCTGCCACCGCCAGGCAGGACGGGCACCTTCTCCTGCTCTCCCACCCTCTTGGCATCCCTGCTCACAAAACCACCTCAAAATGCGCATTCAGCCCCTTGCATGCCATGACCTCCACTAATTTTCTTTGAGCCATCCTGCCCAGCATCCTGCCCTTCTAATCTTCTTCACTCCTCCAGCTTTCCTCGACTGCCTGTCTCGCCAACCGGCAGGGACTTCACAACTTCTCCTGCTGGACATGAAAACAACTGTTAACGGCGCAGAAGACAGGCTCCATCTCTGCGGGACCCTGCTTGGAAACACGCCCTTTTCAGCAACCTCCTTTTTTGCCGTTATATTGAGGACAATGAGCTAAACAAATTTTTGTTTTCCTCAATCTGCTGTATATGTCTGCTGTATTGATTATTGTTTTCTAAATAATTCAATGCTCATAATAAACGCGTTAGGCCAACAATATCACTTTACCAATCAAAATTAATCTCATAATAAAAGATACAAACTGAGGCTGACTACACTGAATTGCCAAAAGCCTATGCTTGATTGGCATGAGTTACCTCTTTATTTAGTGATCGACAAAATAGCTTATCTACTGCTCAATTATTTTATTCGCCATCAAAGCCATGTTGGTAAACAGAACATGTCAGAGACTGCCCTGTTTGACTTCATTCCCTGCCCCCCCACCGCCTTGAAAAAAGAAATGAGATCATACTGAGTTTTTTCCAGTGCTCTGGGAACTTTCCAATGCTCCAAGACATGTCAACAACCAGCAGCAAGTATCCAAATTAAGAAATTCTTTCAAAATGCGGTTTGGACTGAAAACGTAGATGGTGCAGTTCAGCATCCTCTTGGATTATCTCTGGCAGGTACCTCCCCGCAGGCACATTGCACAGCTGCTGCCCTGCCAAACCACAACCTGAAAACTATTCTACAGCAACTTTTAAACCATTAGTTTACGTTCTTTGCTAGCAATTTTTCTTTTCTCCTTCCCTTGACAAGCATAGCACTTTTTTCTTCCCTTCCAAGCCGTGTTTTCCCTGGAGCATTTGGCCAAGTATTCTTAAACTGTTCCTAGTTATTAATATTTTTATGTTTGCATTATTTACTCAGCTGAAGTTGATTTTAGCTTTGCAGGACAGTTTCCTCTAAAGCATTTGTTAGATGCTGATGTGCATCTCACAAGAAAAAAATGTAATCAAGTCACAGTCACTGACACCTCAGTAATGACTCACTGTGGCCCTAAGCCATTCCTCTTTATGAGTTGAGTTGTATCAAAGAATCTCCGCTGGCTATGTCACTTTTCACACTTGAAAACTGGGGGAAGGTCGTGTGCCCATTTGGNGAGCCCAGAACTGGACACAGTACTCCAGGTGGGGCCTCACCAAGGCAGAGCAGAGGGGGAGGATGACTTCCCTCGACCTGCTGGCCACACTCTTATCACTATACTCACCACTCTCTATCACCTATACAGAAAACCCCAAAGGTCTTATATCACTTATATAGAAAACTCAGTAGGTCTATTTAGTCCTATCTTCATTTTATTTTCATGCCATTTAGTGTCTGATATAAATCACCTACGTATAAAACACAACGCACAACAGTGAGCCACCTGCTCTTGCCTTTACCGTTCCTGGTCTAGCTGAGGACTGCAACTCCTTTGATCCATTAACAAATTAATGAATCCTAGCAAAAGAAAGAAGTAAACGATCCAACTTGGTAACCTGTGTCAGAAGTAAAACTTTGGCTGATAGCTTCGGGATGAGTTCGTGCAGGCAGTCACGACTCCATGGCTGTAATTATTTTCATACACTCTACTTATGCAATTACATGTTCTTTTATTTTTATAGAAGCGTTACATTGTAAACGACTAATTTTCTCTTGCGAATGTTAGTACGTTTCAACACGGAAGCAGCACAGAGAAAAATCTAAAGAAAGATGTGAACGGATTCATGATCTGATAAGGCTTTACACACAAAATTGTTTTCTACGAGGCTGAGCAGTGCTACAGAAAATCCAGATTTAAAGCTAAGTGAGAAGCTCCACAGCACATCCCAGCCAAGGTCTGGAGAGAATTCCATGGAAAACGCGCAGCCTTGTCCTTGTGGGGCTGATAAGCCATTCATTTAGGAGAACCCGGACTTCAGCATTGAACTGAACAGCAGCAAGATAGACTTTTTTTAGAAAGATAATAAATTTGAGTGCAATTTCACAAAGAAAATCAGAACAGTTATATTCCTTTAAATCAGATCAACTTCCCTCACTGCACAGGACTAAAGCAAGCGTTATAAAAGTCGTTAAATATTTAGTGATGCAAGAAGTGGAAAAAACAACCACACAGCTAAGTAAAGCTCGGAACTATGTTGTTAAGGGCTCTAGTGTTGCAACTACTCCGTCGTGTCAAGTTATGGATCGTCTACGCTTTTCACAAAAGAAAGCCACAGGAGTGTTTTACCACGCTACAATAAGCTTTGCAGTTCTCACCTTTCCCATATTTTGACAAGCTAGCCTCCAGCTTTTTCTTAATGATTGCCACAACTGTTAAAAGGAGCGTACAGAAGAGCCCGTCAATCGGAATCACGGAGCATTAGAAAAGGCCAAACAGCACCGTTTGAACTGGGAATATTGAACCAGCAGGGGTTAGAAGACATTCGGATTTGAACACCTTGGTTCTCCACACAGAAATTGTGACAGAGCAAACAGTTCAAGAAGAATCTGGTATTTATGACCTCAAAAGAAAACCCAAAGAGCATCAAGTCCGCTTACTCTCAGAACTCAATACTCAGGAAAATGGGAGCCCTCCAGTTTAGACAAGTTCTATCCAGTTTATATAAATTCCATCCCTTTGCTTTGCTCCTCTCTCCTCACCCTTCTCTAGAGCATGTCCTTAAATTTAGATATATATGAAAAGACTGAGACTTTTTCCCAAGACTCTGTAGGACGTTAAAACAGATCTAGCTGAAGGCTTAGTTTATTATACATACACAGGAAGAGAATTTGTTTGGGGTTTTATTCTCTCAGGTTTTACTTTGGGTACGAAAACCAGCAAATGGGGGAAGCAGACTGCTTTCCAGTCTGGTGAAACCAGCACCAGCACAACAGTATTTCATCAGAACCATTCCATGGGTTGGACACGAAGGTCAGAACCAAAGGGGGCCACGAGGCCACTGAGCAGGAAACCACAGCAACGCTCTCAGTGAGACAAAGAACGTAAAGGCGGTGCTCCCCAGGCAGCAGCAACGAGCTAAGCCCCGCTACTACTAGCGTCAGGCAGCATTGACTTCTTTGTTTATATAATTTTAATCTACAATAAATGAAAAAATAGAGTTCTATGGTGATGGGCAAAAGGTACTTTGAGATGCCAAGAGATGCGAGTGGAAAACACAGTCAGGCCTTAGTCTAACTGCACAGAAACACACTCTGTATCCCTTGTCTTCTTAACAAGATATTCTTAACAAAACAGTATCTTCCAAATAATTCTTCAGAGAAACACACAATTACAGCATTGCAACTCTGTAATTCCAACCCAAGCAAAAATCCTTTTTGCTAGCCTTTTCCAAAGTCAAACACGGCCACAAATACCTTGCTTTGTATCATTGATTAAGTGAAGAATAGATGAAAATAGATACTCACACTATATGTGCAAGATCAAGTGGCTTTTCTGGCTGCTCGGGAAATACAGGGCGAGGTGGTTCTCTACTTGGTACGCAACCGAGGGATTTACTAATTGCATGGCTCAGCTTCTTTGCAGGTGATTTCTGGTTTTGAAAAGAACGACAAAAATGAGTTGACTACTAAGAAGAGCAGGGTAATATGTGCAATCAGATAAGAGAGAAAAGTAAAAAATGCATAGTACCAGAACATTCATTTACATTATACCAGAGAAATTAGTGCAGAAACTAACATAAGCAAACAAGTTTGGGGGGGGTTTTGGTGCTACTGTATTGAAAATAGTTTATCAAAAGTATGTAAGACCAAGGAATAAATCAATTGTCTGGTGGTTCCTATCAGGAATTAAACNTATCAAAAGTATGTAAGACCAAGGAATAAATCGTCTGGTGTTCCTATCAGGAATTAAATCAAGGGGCAATATATCCAATTAAGGGATTTCTTACGCTTACTCACAAGGTCTCCTCAACACAGGCGCTGTATCGGGAGGGGAAGATGACAGGAGCTGGGTGGGACAGGAGCAGGT
>VXBO01001574.1:224267-284592 GCA_013400135.1 Rhinoptilus africanus | reverse complement strand
CCCAGGTGCAGCACCCTACACTTGGCCTTATTGAATTTCATAAGGTTCCTCTCCGCCCAGCTCTCCAGCCTGTCCAGGTCTCTCTGGATGGCGGCACTTCTATGATGGTGTGACTGGATGGATGGATGAGGGGAGAGCGGTAGATGTGGTCTACCTTGACTTCAGCAAGGCGTTTGACACGGTCTCCCACAGCATCCTCCTAGGGAAGCTTAGGAAGAGTGGGTTAGATGAGTGGACAGTGAGGTGGATAGAAAACTGGTTGAAAGACAGAGCCCAGAGGGTTGTGATTAGGGGCGTGGAGTCTAGCTGGAGGTCAGTGATGAGCGGTGTTCCCCAGGGGTCAGTACTGGGCCCAGTGCTCTTCAATATATTCATCAATGACCTGGATGAGGGGATAGAGTGCACCCTCAGCAAGTTTGCTGGTGACACAAAGCTGGGAGGGGTGTCATGGGTTGACCTTTCTGGGGAGGTATTGCAAGTCTTTCTAAGCTAGAAGAGAGGAAACCGTAAGAAAAGCAGGACTGATGTGAAGAGGGGAAGGAAACACACGTGTTAAGGCATGAGACAGACTGTGCTGTCTTGCGTGCTTTAAACAGCATTGAACACAATGACAAGCATCAACGGATTAACATGACTTGCAATAAAAACAGTACAGTTCACCTTTTCATATGCTTTTGCTATTTGAAAAACTTCACAAGTCCTGCTGTGCAGTTCTACTATAAAAACCGTAACTTTCAGAACACATTAGTACAGAGGTGGTTGTTTCAGCACGACAAACAAAGGTGAGTTACCCAAGAGGAATGCTCCTTCATCTGATGCTGGTTGCTATGAGGACCATTTGCATGGCCACGCCAAAAACAGTTCTGACAGAGCTGGTAGTTGTGGCACTGCTGGCATCGGTACCGGAACCCCATCATGCTCTCACACCGGCAATACGAACATTCCACGGGATGGAAGACTTGGTGGAGACAGGGAAAGAGAGGAAGAAAACCAAAAGAAGTAATAAGCAGACTTTAGGAAAACATCAACCAGGAAATTTCATTGGAGCTTCCAACCCCCACCCCAAGTTCTTAACCAGTAAACCAACTTGTTATTCTGGACAGGTCACGGATTTTGAGTGCAGAGTAGGTAATTTCAGTATGAATAAGTGTAAATTTAAGTTGATGATAACACAGCAGTTCTGTCTGACAAGTTCAATACTTCTTCTTCAGATTTCTCCCTCCTCAGATCCACTCAGACCCCAAAGTCTCCCATGAAAGTCCAACAACACTGAGCATACGTATGAGCGGGCAGGGAGTGCAGAACGGCTGTATTCACACAGGATAACTTCTGCCCAAGGAGAGGACTGCGCTGGAGTCAGCTGAGAGCTCTTCACAGAACAAACAAATTCAGAGCTTCTGCTCTGAAGCACCTCTCACCAAGGACCTGCCCTTGCTCCTCCCCGGCCGCGAGCTGCCTCTGGTACCTCTGCAGCTTACACTGAAGAAATCCCCAACACACCTCTAAATGTTAACATTGCAAGAACTGGAAAATCAAATGAGGTCTGACATGCAGAGTCACCACTGGGAGCTGGCTAAAAAATATATAGATAAATCCTTCTTCCCACGAACAAACAGTCACAGACTTCCTCCATCTAAAAGGTAAGTCTGCAGAATAAACACAAGAGGGAGGTGAGAATGAGGTAAAGGAAATATCCTGCTATATCAAATGCACCTCAAAAGGCGAGGCACAGGAAATAGAATGGGAGGAGGAAGGTGAATTACAGGAGCAAATGGTTTAGCGTTGCTGTGGGCCGGAGCATAAGTGATTACAGGCAGGTCTAAGTGACCGTGCTATGGAGAAGACCACAGGAAAAAAGAGCAGCTCACTGACCAGTCAGCTGAAATTCTTAGATATGTCTATTACAAACTACCGAAAGATGTGAGAGAAATAATTAGAAAGAGTCTGAAGTTTTCATCTATGATAAAAATTATGACTTAGCTGCTCCAACTGAGACTTGTGCAATTCTGCACAGGGCAAAGAAGTTACTGCAGAGAGACAGGGCTTCTACGGGGAGGTATGGCCAGAAGTGCCCCATACCTCCAGAGCGGATGCGTCCACCAAAACTACTCAACACACACGAGTAACAACTAAAGCAAAGGCAACCTGAGCACTGACCCAGCCCGGAACGCCACGGGTAACTA
Organism: Rhinoptilus africanus; assembly: GCA_013400135.1. Classification (NCBI taxonomy): domain Eukaryota; kingdom Metazoa; phylum Chordata; class Aves; order Charadriiformes; family Glareolidae; genus Rhinoptilus; species Rhinoptilus africanus. Next base: position 282,409 of record VXBO01001574.1, on the reverse strand, counting down.
AGCCAAGAGGATCAGGTGGATGACGCTTCATGGCAGCACATAACGACGCTGTATAAAGCAAGGACTTGGTGGTAGGCGGTTTCGATATACAAATGCCCACTAGGAATGGACTGTAGAGGAACTGGCAATACTACTTTATTTTCTTTTTTAATACAAAAGGTGTAGAAAGCAATGAAAAGAAAGACTTCTAGACTTGTATCAAACAGTAGAAAAGAACTAGTTGAAAAAGATGGCAAGTGACCTTAAGTTAACATGCCAACAGAGTGGTTTTGTGAATTTTCAGAAGCGGAGGCGAGAGAAATGACTTCAGTGCTGCACCTTTCAACAAACTCACGAGAGCGAGTAGGCAAGCTACAGGGAGAAACAGTTCAACAGGAAAACCAAGTCAGAAGAACTGTCAGCTCCTTAAAGAAATGATGCTAAAGAAACAAGCATAAACTGTCTCAGTGCAGAGGAAAGAGCAGAATGTAGTAAAAGACCAACGTGGCTGAAATCGAGTTCCTCAATAACTTAAAATTCAAAAGATAGCCTACAGAAGCAAAAACCGGGACAAATTATTAATGAGGGTTAAAAGAGTAACTCAGATATTCAGAGACAAAGTCAGAACAGAACAAGAGAAAACTAGCGGGGGATTTAAAAGGGGCATTACAAGAATTGTAATTATGATCCATAAAAGGGTGTGAAATTATACATATGTAACTACTGACTTCTCGTGTTATTTTAACTTGTAGAACACATACTGGAACAAATAATAAAGCAAAGTACTGTAAGCACCTGAAGAACAACAGAGAAATGAGCTGTGGAAAACATTTGCCAAATCTACCTAATGTCTTTCTCCGACAGAGTAATTGACCTTGAAAATAGGAAACAGGCATCAAATGTCATCAATTTTTCATTTTACTTCAGTACTTCTCACAAAATTGCTCTCCTGTGATATTCTCCTGACAGGGCGAAACACACGAGAGATGAAAGAGCCCAAATGTGAATCTCATTGGAAAAAGACCAGAGAGCAGTTAATTGTCAAAAAGGGAAAGATGTAATAAGCAAAGTGACCTTTATTCCAGGTCACGCACTGGTTAATATTTTTCATAAACAGACTGAACCATCATCAAAAACGTCTGATTTAGGACATCACGTTTCAAGGCAGATGTGAGTTAATGATATGTACAGGAGAAAGCAACAGGCTTGTCTGAACAACAGCTAGTAGACATCTCGGCTAGGAGCAGACTGTGAGAAGGTAACGTCAAACATGCAAGAGGTACTTACAAAAAGAGCAATACATTCTCCAGAGCCAGGGGTCAAAACCCAGGTACTTACGGGTTTAAACTGCAATAAGAAAAAACTCATGCTAGAATATTAGGAAAAAACCCCAAAACTTTCTCACCCTAAGAATATTTGAACCGTGATCTCACCCCAGCTTCAAGTCCAAGGAGGCGTGGAAACTTTTTGATAGAGGATTTTAAGAAGCAGCAAGGCAAATCTTTCAAGAATGTTTATATACTTTCACGTTTGCCTTTGGAAAGAGAGATGGATGAAGTCACAGGTTCCCAAAGCTTTTTTTTGCACTCCCTCCCGCAGTCTCTCAATATCCCTCCTGCCCATGCAGGGTTGTCAGGTAGGTCAGTACCTGAATCACAGACTGTGTTGGGTTGGAAGGGACCTTTAAAGACCATCTAATCCAACCCCCCTGCAGTGAGCAGGGACATCTTCAACTAGAGCAGGTTGCTCAGAGCCTCATCCAGCCTGGCCTGGAATGTCTCCAGAAGGAGGAACTGTCTGAAGGAAAGGCAGTAACTGGTACCAGTGATGGCAGCAGGTTCTGCCTGCCCCTGTGGGACACTTCATCCTGCCTCGCCTGCCCCTCCTGCGCAAAAACTTATCTTCTCCAGCTCTGTGTGTTCAGAAGAGATCACTGCTGAAGAAAAGGGGACAAAAGGACTACAGAGCCAAAGAATCAAACCCTTGATATTGATATGCTTGATTAAGGAAAGCAGTAACAACATTCTGATAAAATAAAACATGAGGAAAAATAATAACGGTGACGGCATTCAATGTACTGAAAAAAGCATGTTCTAAAAATGATCGGTAAAGAGAAGATTGGAACAATCAGTATCAGAGATGAATAGATCCTGGGCAAGGTCACTGGCCATCAGGACAGAAAGCAAAGAGGTGCACTTTTGGGTGTGTTTGTGGGGTTTGTTTTGTGGGGGGTTTTGTTTGCTTTGGCTGAGTGGGTTGGGGTTTTTTCAGCTGGTTGTTTTTTTCTTTTTCTGGAAGTGCCAATGTTTAGCTGACTGGGAAACAAATAAACGAGCAGAACAGCATGCTTCCTCCCAGTACCAACCCACTGTCTTCCCCTTCCTGGCAGGTTGTATGTCATGATCAAATGTAGATACTACTTTCTTTCCATTTTTTTGTTCATTTCTGAATGCCACAAAATATGGTATTGCAAGCTTTATTTCTCTTCTCTCCTGTTCAGATTGCTTTCCACGCTCCCATCTGCATAAATCCAACTGGACTAAAGTTGCCACGAAGTGGTCAATTGAAAATGGTTTTCCCAATTATTGATGTGCCCAATTCCAAGTCATAGACTTGTCAAAATTTTTGGGTGGGAAGGGACCTTAAAGCCCCCCCAGTGCCACCCCCTGCCCTGGGCAGGGACACCTCCCACCAGCCCAGGTTGCTCCAAGCCCCGTCCAGCCTGGTCGCACTTGAACCACTGTGTCCCCTCCTGCCTATGGACTGGAAGAGTTCACCTTGTGTCCCGATCCATTTTTCCCCTCTCCTTCCTACTCTTCCTTTCCTGGAAGGGCAGGAGAGGGGCACAGCTAGAGAGATAGGACCATGAACCCAATTCTCATGTCTGGCTTTTCCTCCTTTTTCTGACTCCTGATCATGTATCTGTATTCAGCAAGTTTTTTTATTTCCCTTCTTATTTTTTCAGATGATAAAGCCAGTGACTGCCACTATGTTTCAGTTCCCTCCCAAGTGTTCTGCCCCTGTGGGACACATCAATCTGCCTCCCATCCCATCTGACCATCACTAACTGCTCAGGCTCCCGCACTGCGGAGGAGCCTCCAAAGAAATCTGGTCACCGAACTCACCTCACCCAGCAAAGCCTGGAAATTCTTCCAAATCAGAACTGAAAGATTGTGAATCCTTTCTCCTCTTCCCCTTCTTCCCTCCCATGTCACACAGATATTTCTCATTTGCTTTCTTCTACAAGCCCCTAATTTATTCAAAGATCTTGTGTCATCTTGTGATTTACCTCAGACTCCTTATAGCCATTCCTTCTTTATTATTTTCTTCCATCTGTTCCCCTTGCTCTCCAACATCAAAATATACACGATTTAGATTTTCAGACTCCAAAGACAAAAAAATTTGATCATATTTTCTTCTCTATCTCCAAGTTCCTTTTGTCTCTCAGCTTACTGAATGCACACTCACCGTCTGATGTCTCTCTCCTTCAGTTCTGAGCCGAAGAAATCCCTCTGCCTCTCACGTTTCCAGAGAAGCTGTGCTGGTCAAAATCCCTTATTGCTGTTTCCCACCCAAATGGAGGTATTGTCACTCCACCACCAATTTTTGAGTGGCAAACCCCAAATCTGATACTCCTCCTTGTCAAGAAATCTCCATATAGTGCCCTGTGTATTCATATTTAATCTTATGTTTTGACTGCTGATGCCGAAAACAAGCCTCTGCTCTGTCTGAACAATGTCCTTCCCACAGAGGCACAGGATTAGGGCTTCTAAAATAGGATAGTAATATAAATGACAGATTGCTAAAATGAAATAACAGAGACTTTTAGAAGAAAATTGCGGATATCCATATTTCAGATCCACATGTTGTTTCAAAGTACCCTAATTTTAAAGACACGTGAGAGCGGCAAGAGAGATGTAGGACTGAATGCCCAGAGACTGGTGTGGAACTGAGGAGCAGACCCACGCTGTCTGTTTACAGGTGACCGAGGATTTCCATAGGAAGAATGGTATCAACAGCCAAATGGAGGCAGAAATAAGTAGGGGGAAAAAGCAGAATCTTTAGTAAATTGTGTAGGAGAAATTCCCAAAGACATGAAAAAACTAGCAGTTAAAGGGAGATGAAAATGTGACAGTTGCAAAACGCAAGAAAAGAGGAGTTGATAAAAGTAGAAGGCTCAAGCACGATGGAGATCACAGACTGTGTTGGGTTGGAAGGGACCTTTAAAGGCCATCTAGTCCAACTCCCTGCAGGGAGCAGGGACATCTTCAACTAGATCAGGTTGCTCAGAGCCTCATCCAGCCCGGAATGTCTCCAGGGATGGGGCCTCCACCCCCTCTCTGGGCAACTAGTTCCAAGATGCAATACGGAATCCCGGAATGTCAGAGTTGGAAGGGACCTCAAGAGCTCATCTAGTCCAACTCCCTGCTAACGCAGGATTGCCCAGAGCACATCACTCAGGGCTGCATCCAGACGGGGCTTGAAAGTCTCCAGAGAAGGGGACTCCACACCCTCCCTGGGCAGCCTGTCCCAGGGCTCTGACACCCTCACCGGAAAGAAGTTCTTTCTCATATTCGATCAGAACTTCCCGTGTTCCAGCTTGTGCTCGTTACCCCTCGTCCTGTCACTGGGAACCACGGAAAAGAGCCTGTCTCCATCCTCCCTCAACCCACCCTTTAGATACTTGTGAACATTAACAAGGTCTCCCCTCAGCCTTCTCTTCTCCAGGCTAAAGAGTCCCAGCTCCTTCAGCCTTTCCTCCTAAGGGAGATGCTCCAATCCCTCAGTCATCTTTGCTGCCCTGCGCTGGGCTCTCTCCAGTAGTTCCCTGTCCCTCTTGAACTGGGAAGCCCAGAACTGGACCCAGTATTCCAGCTGTGGCCTCACCAGTAGAGAGGGAGAATGACCCTCAACATTTATACTTCAACATCTTTCACAGAAAAATGTTTCAAGGAAGACCTAGAAAAAATCCAGTGTTCAAAACTCTGGCTAAAACAAAATTAAAGTTGAAGGTGAAATGCTTTGAAGAACTTGCCATGACTATAAATACCAACTCCTATGAGTATTCTTTCACACGTGGTACTAATAGCTACATCTGTAAACAGGACGTACTGCTACAGGATCTTGTTTTGTCCCAGTGGGCACGGCTCAGCAATATGGATGTGTACATCCATCACTTCTAAATTCTATAACTCCAGTGTAAAACACACGTGATAGTGTTAGCTGTGAGATAAAAATGCACTCATCTGCTTAACTGAACAATACATAGCACAAAAGCCAAATACTCCAAATACAGCCTTCCTTTTAAAGCTATGCGTGATTTTGCCACAGAAATCATGTCTGGTACATAAAATATATCCCAAGCTCCAGGTTTCAACTTTCAGAGTTTTCCATGGAAACTATTCAAATCAGCGGAAAAAGAATTCATCCAGGAGATTACTGTCCTTAGCTACAAACCAAGGAATAGCGGCCCGCTTAGGTGGCAGGTTAGAGCAGGAATCTCGACTTTCCCGTCAAGCAAAGCAGGAACCTTATCTCCTTGGTCTAAACTAAGAGTTGTGAACACACCCAAATACTCTCTGGTCCTGCATTCTGCTGCCAGATCTCTAAACAAAACCCGATCTCTGGGACTGAACACATTCTGTTCCACTCCGTGCAGCATAACGCTGCTTTACAGCCTCTGATCCACGGACCACATGGGGCTGAGGGACTCTGCCCACAGCATCAGCAGGCCACGATGAACAACGCGATCTGGCACGTGCTACACAGCAGCACATAGAACCACCTTTTCAAATAATCCATATTCCACTGGAAAGCTTAGGGACCAGCAAAACAGAAAAGACGGAAGTGCATCGCAGAACTTGTATCCAGAAAAGAAATGATGGGCTTAAAACCTCATGGAATACTACCAGAGACACCCTCCATGGTGCCAAGTCAGATGACGGCTCTGAGCAGGGCACGGAAAACACGAGTGAGTGTACCACAAGACCCAGCCTGAGTTGTGCAAAGGCTCTGCAGAGTAGCAGCTTCTCATCTTCCCGTACCCTGTAAAAACGCCACATGGAATTACTGCCTTACGCTGTCCCAGCCATCACAGGCAGGAATTAACGCACCAGGGCAGCATGGACTGAAATGTCTTTGCAGAGCCTTCCTTTTGAAACGTGCTTCCAGATGTTTGTTATCACTCCTACAAGTGCCTCTGCGCCTCCGAGAGGGCACCAGTCTTCCTAATTATAGCGATGATGTCTACAGCAGTTTGTAGCTCCTTTCCCTTTCTTCAAAGCAATCAACGGAGAATCAAAACAGTCTACAACTGGTCTTTAAGGACCAGGTTCACAACCAGAAGAGACTTCCTTAATGACAACTTACAACTCGGGCAGTGCAGGAAATTACCTACCGCTGGTACAGAAGGTTTTAATGCTACATTTTTCTTATTAAGCTTTTTGTTTACCTACTGACAAGCCAAGGGCAATGCAGACCTCCACGAAAATGTCCAGATTCCCTAAAGCAAATATTGAAAAAAAGGTTGGCTCCTGAGTAATCATACGCACACTGTCTCGAAATCACTGTAGGGACAAAATGGAGAGTGGTTTAGAGAAACAGCAACACATTCCTGAGCGACAAAGCACAGACTGAATTGAAAGCATGAGTTTCCGTCACTGGAACTCCTTCACCACCGGCAGAGTTCTGAAATAATTCTGAGTATGTCTGTAAACTTACATTCCATGTCTTACTGGAAGCTAGAATTCACAATCCTGGGGAAGCACAGAAAGAGAAATGCGAAAACAAGGCAATTCTGTTTCTGGAAATAAAGTTTCCCTGTGCTTCAGGAAAGGTGGAGAAATGGCAACACAACCCAGCCAGAGACTGGAAATCCTGCCCAGGCACTGACCTGCCCCTCTGGAAGCGCTGCGGGGGCAGGACGGCCCTGTGAGGGGGGGGAGCCCCTGTCCCAGGCTGCCCAGAGAAGCTGTGGCTGCCCCATCCCTGGAGGGGTTCAAGGCCAGGTTGGACGGGGCTTGGAGCAACCTGGGCTGGTGGGAGGTGTCCCTGCCCAGGGCAGGGGGGGGCACTGGGGGGGTTTAAGGTCCCTTCCCACCCAAACCATTCAGTGATTCCATGGTAACTTCTGAGGAAATCCCCTTCATCCTTTCAAGAAATGTGGAAAAGCCAAAAAATAAAAATAGCATCATCACCACAGTTCTGTGGGGGTTCTGAAGGTGGTTTTTTTCCCCCCTTTTTTTCCAAGGGAAGCCAAAAATGAATCCCAGTGCAAGGCTCTGTCTTTCCTTGTGGAAAGTAAAAGACTGACCCCAGGTGAGGCTAAACACAAACTTTGTCATTTTAGGAAAGGCAGAAGTTCTCAATCCCACTTCGAAATTGTAGAAATTATTTTGATCCTCTGGGAAAGCAAAAGATTTATTTGTCACAGAAGGCGGCTAAAGCTTGAGTTGTAACACCTGAGTGAAGAACAACTACAAATGTTAGGGAACATTTTTGAATTGGGAACTCCTGAACAGGAACAGCATCCTCCCTGCCACACACATTTGGGGTTTTTAAACGGCTGTATTTTGGGTAAGGTACGATCCGTCCCCCAGAGAATCTACAAGCTAGCAAAGTAGTTCTACAAACATTAATATAAGCTTAAGATAACAGCCATGGCAAGTTTAAAAGCCAGATATTCTTTTCTGTATTTTCCCTTTGTTATAAAAGGGAGAGGAAAAAAAACCAGCCTGAAGACTTCTTATTCTTGTATTTAACAAAGGATCCTATTTCTACAAAAGCAGAACTAAACAGATCAGAATGCTGGCACAAAAGCATGCTGTTGTTATGCTGGGAATTAGCATGCAAATTGAGATGATGGCTCTCAAAAATAACGTGCTGGCCTATTTGTTTAGATCAATAGTGGCAAACCATGGAGTTTATTTGATGCTTTGAGAAAGAAAATATGTGATTTTTTTACCTGTAAATGCTATTTCAACAATAAAACAAGCTCAGTTCAGAGCTTAATTGCCTTTTGCTTATATCAGACTTGAAAGGACAACCAAGGAAGTTGCAGGTTTTTAGTTTTGGTTTTTTTTTTAAAGTTGTCAACCGACGTGTTCAAGTGCCTCTGAAGTACCTCAGCAGTGATTGCCAGAGTAATTAATGAGAATATTTACAAGCTGTGGAGGAGACAAACATCTGGTTGGGAGGAAAGGTTAGGGAACAACAGCACTATGCTCTGACAAGCTGCAATCCAGAGGAAACTCATTTGTGGTGGAAATCAACAACTGACTCCAGAACAAGACTACCGAACACCACACAGAAACGTGTCTAGGGTAGCAGTAGCAAAACACAAACTTAAAGGATGGATCCCTATGGACTGAGCCCGTTTTTATCAGATAAACATTCTTTACAGACTGGTGGTGGAGGAGGAGAACTTCAAGGAATGATTTCACGGGATTTTCATTGCAATCATATTGAGAATCACAAAACCATGAACGGCTGAGGGTGGAAGGGACCTTTGGAGACCTGCTCAAAGCAGAGTCATCCCCAGCAGCTGCTCGGGCCATCGTCCTGCCAGGCCCTGAATACCCCCGAGCATGGAGAGTCTGCAACCTGGGCAACCCGATGTGAAGTTTGACCTTATTTCTTCTAATGTTTAAACAATTTCTTGTATTTCCATTTGTGCCCATTGCCTTTTGTCCTGCCCCTGGGCACCACCGAGAAGACTGGAGCAGTGGCTTCTTTACTGCTTCCCACCAGTTTTATTTGCAGATATTGACAAGGTCCCCCAAGCCTTCTCGTCTCGAGGCTCAGCAGTGCTCCCTCTTCTCAGCCTGTCTCCGTACCACACATGCTGCAGTCCCTTAATCAGCTTTGTGGCCCTTTGCTGGACTCACTCCAGTAAGTCCACGTCTCCCTTGTACTGGAGAGCCCAGCACTGGACACTATTCCAGATTTGGTCTCACCAGCGCTGAGCAGAGGGCAATAATCATCTCCCTCGACCTGCTGGCTATGCTCTTCCTAATGCAGCCCAGCACACTGCTGGCCTTTTTTGCTTCCACATGATGTTCAGCTTGGTGTCTACCAGGAGCCCCAAGTCCTTTTCTGCCAAATGGTTTTCTAGACAGTCAGCCCACAGTGTACACTCGCGCATGGGGTTACTCCTTCCCAGGCACTGACTCTGTACTTTCCAGTGCTGGACTTTGTGAGAATCATGAATAAAGAGGCAAAATTATTTTTAATCACATACTCATGAATCTGCACCGGGAGAATCATCTTATACCTGCTGGGATACCCAACTACAGCCTTGCAAATCTCTTCTGAAGAAACAGTTCAGCACCTCTAGTAAAGCATCTGCAGTAAAAACAAAAATAAAAAACCCTTGTGTAACGCTAGAAAGTGAAGTTTACCTTGAGCAGGGAGGTTGTTTATAACGAGCTCTCCTTTTGTCCAAGTTTTGCCTCTGAACCTGAAGGATCTGCCTTTATAATTTGCACTGGTAAAGGTGGAAAGGTTTCACAGTTCTCACGTTCTTAGTACCAGATCACAACAGAGGTTCGTCCGCCTGAGAGGTCTCCAGCAGCAGCCTGAGCAAAGCTGGCCGCGGGGTGGGTGTCACAGCTCCTCTCCCTATTGAGACTGCTCCCGATTCCAGTTTACGCTGGATGTGAGAACCTGTCACTAAAAAATTGTGTAGTGCTGAAACCTCGGTGCCAGCTGTAGCTTAACATTTAAAAACTGACTGTATCAAACTACGAACACCTGAAACTAAAGCCCTTTTAATAATTGTGGAGCACTAGGAACAACTCAAGTATTTCATCTGGGAACCTAAGACCTCAGATTTCAGCTCCAAGATTGCTTTAGGGAGATGTTTTTGCCTAAATTCTGGAAAAGTTATCAAATGAAAGGAGACAAGGATTCCTGTAACCTCCTACAAGCATTCATTTCAACGAAATTCATGGTTTTCTAATATATGCAGATATTAAAACATACACAACCCTTACACAGTAACTTTGGATTAATTTAGTCCCAGAATCCACAGCTGTAGCCCTTGTCAGCACAAGCTTCACATCTTCCATCCTCTGCTTTTTAAAGATCGAAAATGCCCATTCAATAGGAGATATTCAGTGAATATCCACAATGACGATGAACTCTTGCATATGTCCTGCCCCAGACTTTAAACTATAAAAGCTTCTGACTTGCATTTTCCTCAACGGGCACATCCATAATCAGAGCTGCGTCTTCCCTCAACATTTCTTTTGCCACTGCATGACCCAGTAATCCCAAGCTCATTCCCTCTACTGTCCCCATCCTTCCCATTTGCTATTTTTACCTTCCCGTGGTCAGGCCCCCAACACCAAACCCCCCTGAACTCCTCTTAGCCCAGGGACTAACCCAGACCTGATGTGCCCCAGCTGCTGAGCCAGCTCTGGCTCCCCACATCCCCCCGTACAGCAGCCACAACCTTTGCTACACAGCACTTGTAAGCACAGGAACTGCTCCCTGACTCGGGAGCAAAAATACCACTTGCAACAGGATACGTTTCTAAGGAAAAAAAAAATAGTAGTAATTTAGAGGGCAAGAACACTGGCACAAATTATCAACGGTAACACAGCTCAGCAAGCAGCTTGGGAGGCAGCTGTAGAAGAGGCTGATCAGAATGAGGAACATAATTTTAATGCCAGAAACATTAAAAATTATCCTATCAAGTTATCTGAATGCAAAACCGATGTGTAACAAGACTCCTGTGTGAAACACAGGATCAAATCTCGGGACCGACAGGCAGATCGGATGGATGGGGAGAATCTCTGGCTGCCTGGACGAAAGTGTCAGAAAAAGGCTGCAACTGGTCCCAGTGAAGATGGTTAGACTGGAATGTGCACATCCTAGAGCAGCCACAGCACTCAGTGAGGGCAGCAGAAGCTGTCAGGTAACACAGGAATGCATGCACTCATCTATGAGGATGAGATTATCCTGGGTATCTAGTAATTTCTGCCAGGTACTTCCAAGCAGAAAATAAGACCCAACTATGGATTATCTCCAGATCTTTCCACCATTTCCATGCTGATTCTATGATTCTGATTTCACTTCTGTCCAAACACGATGTTTAAACATTTTACCCTTACCTAAGCTCTTGCAATTCTATCCTGACCTGTAACTAATACATTTTTACTGCCTGTTTCCTTACTGTATTTATTCCCCTCTGCATGCTTTTCTGGAAGTACAGGTTTATAAGGATAGGAGGACAAAGGAAGAGGCAGAAAGCACGAGGTTGCTGCTGCCCTTCTACTAGTGCAACCTGTCACACAAGGACGGGTAAGACACCACAGTACTGTAGTTTACCCAACATTTTAACTAGATCAAGCTCCCCCCCTTTTGTGTAAGTTTTCCCATAAGATTTGTCTCCATGAAATTGCTCCCCTCAAAATTTTTGTTAAAATTGTGTGATTTTTTTTGATGAGACCGACAGGCGATGTCTGTAAACATACAGAGCCACTGGGAAATTCACCTTCTCTGCTGCTGCAATAAAGAACAGGCCCACTGAGCATCTCAGCTCCAGTTTTCTTCAGCACTGAACAAACGCAGGTTAAATTCACAACCAGATGTGCTTTGCAAAAGGATCAAGAGAAGACAATGAAACAAATGCCAGGACACAGCATACCAAAATCACAGCAGTACTTAACCATGGCACAGGAATAAATGTCAAGAAACAGAGGATGGAATATAAATCACGAAAACTTAGCTAGAGACAGCCTGCCAAGCTCTGCCTGCAAACAGACAGGGAAAGCCAAGAGTCTGGAGTTTATCTACCTGCATCTTAAAAGGAAGAAGTCTTTGCACCTCAAAATGACCATAAACGCATTAAGCGAAGAAGAGGTAACAACTAGCAGGGCAGGGGTTTGGAGGATGATAACATGATTTTACTCTGTAGTCAAACAAGAGATGAAGTTTAGTTTATGGCTGAAGAAGAAAAACAAGAAGGGTTTTTTTTCCTAGAAGTCACATACAAAATGTCATACACATATGCCGTGTGCAACTGTAAAAGAAATTAAACACGCCATCTTTTTGGCCTCTAGAAAAATCAAATAGCTTCGATACACTTTCACAACCTTCTGCAGGAAACCTCTTTGCTTCCCTGAACTCCACAAAGCCCCCTCAGCCAGCTGACTCTTCCATCACTCTCTCTCACTGTTAATCTTCACTTTTCCATCCCTTATTGCTCCTGAAATACTTTCCGCGGTCAGCAAACCCAGGAAATTTTAGCTAAATAAAGGTCTGGAAGTGAAAGGAGCTCAGCATTCACCTCCTGTAGTGAGCACTGGTGACTCACATGCTCAAATGCTGCTCAAGACAGACGTTTGACTGGGTACCAAAATCTTTGGGAGTTAGTTAGCACTTGAAAGCATATGTTAAAGCATAGTTCAAGTGCAGTTTTTTGATAAATTTTCAGATGTTTTTCTGCTGCTTGTTTTTTCATCTTCCACTACTAACGATGCTAGAACTCTGAAAGTAATCTTGTTTCGCAGCGTTGCTGAGGAATTCATAAAGAATCAGTCTTCATCCCAGAAGTGTTTTCACTCTAACAAAAGTCTGGCCTTAACTGCTCTGGGACTAAGAGCGTTAACAGTGGAAACGATGAAGGCATTAAGTGCTTCATTACGTGAGAAAGGACAGATATTTACATATGTTGAACAGCACCCCTGCTCTGACCAGATGTTTCAAACGAGAAAATATTCCATTTACCATTTTCGACATGGGCGAGTCTGTGCATGAGAGGCAGCCACACAAGGCACTGAGGAGGCGGATCAGCCATCAATGTGTCTAAAAACATGTTTAGCGTGATCTTTTTCTGCAAAGAGAAGAGAAATACAACTTGATTATAAGAAATATTTAAACTTTCCATACCAAAAACTAATTCAGCCTTTAAGTCACTTTATGACTCAAGTTGTGTATACCCCAAATATTTCATGTGCTATAAAGAGATAAAAAGCACAACTTTGCCTAGGGAGCTTCATTCTGTATTAGGCAAACATAACATCTCAAAGAAGGTATTAGTATAGACACGATATAATCATACAAAAATAAATGATAAACAGATGAACAAAAACTGCAAGAAATGGAAGACGGGACTGGTTCCTGAGCTAAAGATTCTTATTTTGAAGACAGATACAACAATTGTAAGCGGAGTTTATTTAACAATATAGGAATTGGTACTTCAAACACACAGACAGCACTGAAAAAAGCAGACAGGCATAACAGTAATTACAAATAATATTCATACACGATCCACACAGTAAGTGATTTATTTTTTAAAAGGTAAAATAAGAAAAAAAGAGGTAAGGGGAGAACTAGATTTAAGATTTTAAACAATTGTCAATAAAACTGAAATTGAAATGAAATCATTAGGAGAAGGAAGCCAGGCACGTTAAGAGGACTATTTTCTGAGGTTTCAAATTCAAGTGAGCAAGAGAAAACTGCTGCTGCAAATACAAACAGATGGAGACAACTGGTAAGAAAACCAGCTAAGGACATTATGGACACAAAGACAGACTCGGGATGCTCAGGAACTTCTCCTGGGCAGGAGAGCAGCTGCTCAGGTGGCACCTTCTCCTCCCGCTGGCATATGGCAGCTTCCTCCAAAACACAGCCCCCCAGGGAGGGTGCGCAGAGCCAGAGGAGAAGCCAGGCTGCTTCTCCCTGAGCTACGGAAGCAACCGCAGCTTTCACTGCAAGCTCTCACACCAAAAAATAAGGTGGGTTTTGTTTGTGGGGGTTTTTTCGGTTGTGGGTTGTTTGAGTTCTGTTTTGTTTTTTAATTAAAAAGTTTATATTTAGAGCATCAATATTTTTGCGATTAGCAGTGAATATATAGGTCTAACACCTCTACAGCTAACTACTCTGGAGAGATAATATGGAATTATAATTATCTATCCAGCTATCTTTAAGGAAAATGTGAAGAAATATTTAATGTTACGTCTTCCAGCTTTTCTAAGGTGCCCTTGTTCCAGTCTCGCTGCTTAGTAAATGAAAAGCTGATCCTGAATAGTGAGCTGCTGCCACAAGAGAGGCCAAGAATTCCCTTTGCCAGGTACAACACTGGAGGCACGGCCTGGAGAAGCCCGAACACCTGACGCTGGCTTGGCCATCCCAGCCTTCCTCCTCACAGCCATCTCCTCCCTGTCACAGTCACCCTGCCTTCTCCTCTCCTTGGGTGAAGAAATCCAAAATCTACTAACAAATGCGCATCTCGGTAAGGCCACGAAGACTCTAAACACGCTGAGCCGAGCCTCCTCCTAGGAGAACCACAGTTTGTACCTGGGAATTTGCTGACTGTGGTACGCGGTGTTCGAGACCAGAAGGGGCTGCTCAGAACCACTGTGCTCATGATGTGAAAGGGCAGTGTCATCTGCAATTAATGTGCAGATTGAATGTTTCAAATCTTAACAAAATTACCTCGTTGCTTACTTGTATAGGTATTGTACGACCTTATAAAAATGCCTCCGGGGTTCCCAATTTTACCCTGGCTCTCGCCTCTCTTACTGCTTCATATACAGGAGCACGAAGGTTACTCCAAATACTAAGAACTGCACACAGCAGACAAGTTTCCTGGAGACAAGACTCGGGATCCATCACATCACACCATTTTGAAAAATTGCAAAAAGGAGGACCCTGGGAACTACCAGTCAGCCTCACCTCCACGCCTCTGAAGATCATGGAGCAGACCCTCCTAGAAGCTATGTTAAGGCATGTGGAGGACAAGGCAGTGATTCAAGATAGCCAGCACGGCTTCACCAAGGGCAACCCATGACTGACTAATGTAGTGGCCTTCTATGATGTGACTGCATTGGTGGACAAAAGAAGAGCTACGGATGTCATGTACCTGGACTTCTGTAAGGCCTTTCATACAGTTCACCACAATATTCTGGCCATTAAATTGGGCAGAGACGAGTTTGATGGATGGACTGTTAGATAGATAAGGAACTGGCTGCATGGCTGTGACCAAGGAGTCACAGTCAATGTCTCAACGTCCAAGTGGAAACCAGTAATGAGTGTTGTCCCTCAAAGGTCTGTACTGGGATCAACACTATTTAATATCTGCATCAACGACACGGACAGTGGGATCGAGGGCACTCTCAGCAAGTTTGCTGATCACAAGCTGAGTGGGGCGGTGACACTCCTGAGGGACGGGAGGCCATCCAGAGGGACCTGGACAGGCTGGAGAAGGGGGTCCCTGTGAACCTCATGGGGTTCAACAAGGCCACGGGCAGGGTCCTGCCCCCGGGTCGGTGCAACCCCCGGTGCCAGCCCAGGCTGGGGATGGAGGGATGGAGAGCAGCCCTGAGAGAAGGGCTTGGGAGTACTGGTGGGCAAAAAATTGGACATGAGCTGGCCATGGGGACTTGCATCCCAGAAAGCCGGCTGCATCAAAAGAAGCACGGCAGCAGGGCGAGGGAGGGGGATTCTGCCTCTCTGCTCTCCTGAGACTCCACCTGGTGTGTATGGTGTCCAGCTCTGGGGTCCATGGCACAAGACAGACATGGACCTGTGGGAGCGGATCCAGAGGAGGCCACAACAATGGTCAGAGGGCTGAAACATCTCTGCTATGGAGAAAGTTGTTCAGCCTAGAAAAGAGAAGGCACACGGGCGTGTGCACGGTCAGGTTGGACAGGGCTTTGGGCAGCCTGATCTACTGAAAGATGTCCCTGCCCATGGCAAAGGGCTTGGACTAGAAGACCTTCAGAGGTCCCTTCCAACCCAAACCACTCTATGGCTCTATGATCAGATAGTGACATACGATGTGCACCGCGGCAGAAGAACCTAAGCTTCTTTCTGCTATAGACAAGGTTGTTCCTCAAAGAAAAAAACTGGTTCCCTTTAAGTGGTGAGAACCTTATGAGTTATCAAAGCCCATTACAGAGTGATGCAACCTCCACGCACTTCACAAGAGGGCAGCAGGGACACAGGCTTTGGGGTTTTTTCAGTGTTACAGGTAGGAAATGTTAACCAATTAACCAAAAAGAATCAGGCAGCATTATCACTGCTGCAGCTCGTCTGTCTGGTTATAGGCATTCTCGGTGATGGCAGAGTTGACAGGAAAGCAAACAGCAGTCTCTTGGAAATGACGAACATGTCAGAGAAGGAGCCTAGGAAAGCCCTCTCTTGTAGCTGGTCTGACATCTCCTACTGGGTTCCGAACCCAAGCATGGAGCAACCACAAAAACATCACTCAGTCACCATTTGCGATGCAAAACAACGAAATAATCTGCCAGCAGGTTCCAAACATCAAGTATCTAAACTGAAAATTAGTAAACGTGAAGGCACAACCAGTCATGAGGGTCAAATGCTCCCCAGGAGAACAAACACATTTCTGCCCAGATGCTTTCTGTAATCACCTGCTCACTCTCTATCCCAATTTAATAATTGTTTTCACTAATTGCTGTTAGCATACCTACTTGTTTTTATAGCTCTGTAGGCTCAAATGTTCTTGCAAGTGGGTGCAGCGGCAGGTTACAGCAATGCTAGACTTCTATCTAGAGTGTCACAGGCTTGCTTCAACAGCAAAAACTCAGCCAGTTTTATTGTTTCGCTGCCAACGTGCTTGTTCCAACAAGATGCTAATACATCTATTTCCCCACAAAATACTGGCACAAACCCACGTGCCCCGAGCCAACACAAAGATATGCAATTTTTAACTCTGCAGTGATCAAAACAAGCCATGCTGATCTCAGCAGCTGGGTCTCGGACCCCACCTAGATCTCCAACTGTTATGCGTCTTACGCTTAAACCGCAGCTCTATCAGAGCATGCTCACACCTCCCTTTATACACAAGACCATCCTGCCCTTAATAAATATATCCTTATTACTCGCTTTAACAAGACTGCACATCCCGACCGTCCCTCTGACACTGTGAAGCCTGTGTGGGCAGTTCAGCTCAGCCGAGGTCAGCCACTGCTTCAGCAGAGGCTTTTATGTGAGCAAGGTATGGACAAATCGATGCCTGCTTCTGCAGTTCGTGCTGCTGAGTTTCAGCAGAATAACCTGCCCCTTGACCCTTCAGAAGCCAAGCGCCCAAGACACCAAAGTGAACTTCTCAGCTCAGTAGAAACACTGCAATTAAACTGCTCTGTAAATGGGATATGACATGGACACACCTCTGCAACGACGGGACAGGCTGTGCCATAAGCACAGAAAGATTCTGACTAAGGCAGAGAATGTCACGGTGATGCAGCGCCTCCACGACAAACAGATGGACTGTGGCCAAGAGAACATAAGAAAAGTATGATATCTTACATCTGTGGAAGCCCCCACTTGACCTAAAATACTAAATTATTACTGGAAGCTCTTTACACATCTGGAAGCCATCACAAAAAATACAACTCTTGCCAGAAGCATCCCAATAAACTCCATTTTGCGTGGGCAACAAGTTTGAATTATTCCATCTGCGACCCAAGAAATGAAGCAGAGTTGCGGAGTGTACACAGCCACTGACACTTCTTTGCCTAGCTGCCCTTTCGCCACTCTGACAGCAGTAAATTATTAGCCTTTGGCACCTCAAAGAAGAGGCTCCCAGAACCAGGACCTCCATGAACAGCCAGGAACCACAGCTGGCCAGGAAGGATTTCTCTCTTGGTCGTTTAAATAACACCAGGGAATGTTCCTGGCACTAAAACTCAATCATGCGTGCTTTTATGCTATTAAACCTGTGCCTGATTCAACCGCTCAATCTCCCAAATGATTCCAACATCCAGATCAGGTGTTAACATCAGATAGGAATCATTTTAAATAACCAGTTTCCATGTAAACACCCTGCTTGAGGGAATAAGAGAGTTCAATAGCATGGATGTGGTTAGACTACTCCAATTGGCCTCAGGAGCCCTGAACAGCTCAAGGCACAGTTGAGTGAACCAGTACAAGATGCAGTTTATGTGTCCGTCATGTAAACCCCAAAGTCCAAAACCCCAGAGCTTTACCAATGCCATCTGGAGCGAACTTCAGCAAAACGACAGGCTGTAACAGGAGAACATCGTGGAAGTACCTCTGGGAAGCTTATTTTCAAATCCAGGAGGCATAAGAAAATGAAATGAAATCTCAGGCAGATTATTCATCTACTTCCCAGGACCTGTTGGTTTCAATGTTTTCAAATAAATGAAAGAAGTGTCTTGGGGTACGGTGTGTACCTGGATTAATTGAAAAAAAACATTACTGCTCTCTCCAAACCTGGCCTTACACTAGGGATTGTGTTTTGTTGAATTAAATTAGAGCAATGGAATTTCTAAAAGTGAATCAATAGGAATCAATTAGCTTTCTTGTTCATGGGAGACAAAGGCAGAGTGCAAGATGTGCTGCAGGGGAGCCACGTGCCNCAGCTCCGCTGCCCTTCTCTGGACACGCTCCAGCCCCTCGGGGGCTTTCTTGGGGTGAGGGGCCCAAACCTGGACCCAGCCCTCGAGGGGGGGCCTCCCCAGTGCCCAGCACAGGGGGACGGTCACTGCCCCACTCCTGCTGGCCACACCAGTGCTGGCACAGCCCAGGATGCTGGTGGCCACCTGGGCACACTGCTGGCTCCTATTCACAGGTAGTTACTATACCTAAGTTGGCTACCATGGCAAGATTTGCATCAAATATCTTAGTCATTTCAGTTAACTGTCCAAATCGCGCTACCTACACCAGCCTCTCTTCATGGGTCAAAGAGAAATGGTCACTTCCAGAGTCTCGGCTTCTGTGCAAAATAAAATCCCCATCCTCATTCCCTCTGCAGACAGTGGAAAGATCCTGTAGAATCCAACGTCCGACTCTCCTAGTTCCGAAGTGATGCTGAGATTTTACAGTCAACAGCAGTGCCACTTACATGAATGATTTGATGGGAGGAGTTTCCCTATGTGTACAAATGGCTTGTACTGACATAACGGAAAGGGTGACGTGGCTGTGGAAACTAGGACAGCCCACAAATGCCTCAGCTGGTATGGAAACAGGAAAAAATATATTTATTTATTAAACAAAACTCTGCCCTCAGTAACAGATGAGCTGGAGCCCTCACTGTTTCCTAGATAAAAGGCTGTTTCCTAATGCATTGCATTTCAAATATACTAATTGCTAATTAAGTGAAATTTAGCAAAGGTGACTATAAATTCTGAATTTAAAGACTTCAGAAATATTTATTCTAGAACATAATCATGACCAGAGTCTAAACATTTCATTTTAGGCCTAAGATTATCTAGCTTCATGTTTACAGTTGAATTAAGGATTATTTATACTATTTAGATTACCACAAATTAGAAACAAACCCTTGGAACAATTAAATTACAACTAAAATGTATAAATAAATAAAAAGCTCTTTTAAGGCAATTACTACAACATCTACTCCAAACATTACATGTAATGGAAATATTTTGGAAAAAACAGCTATACCAATACCAGCAGTGAAACTGATGTAAAAACAAACTCTGGGTACACAATGTGTGTTTTGTACCGACCAACCAAGTAGCAAGTATTTGTCGAAACTAATACCCTTACACTCAGAAAGTTTAAAAAAAAAAAATCATCAAGGGAAAATAGTAAAAGTGCCGTGTTTCATGTTTTAGAAAAGAAACAGGTCATCCTTGCTATTCTTCTGATGGGGAACAGAGCGTCCCTTCAAGGAGGGGGAACAAACTAAAATTATACAAAATCCTTTAATTGCTCAAGACCTAGATGTATTATTTTAAATTATTCAGGCTTTCTTAAAAGTGCTTAAGTTATACAGTGTGTATTATCAACCCCCCGCCCTCCCGACCCCTTACAAACTGCAGCCAAGGCAGCCAGAGGACTTCAGAAGCAAGCGCTGTATTAACAAGCAACACAAAAGCCCTGATTTGTTTTCTCTTACTTGTTGTGGGAAACAGGTCCGTACAGAATGCTCTGTGTATCCAAAAGAAGGCCCCTCAAACACAGCTGTTGGAAGTTTTAGAACTTCTTTCAAAAACTGATCGAACTTTGTAAATATCATTAGTCCATTTGAATCTGATATTTGAGAGAAAATATCTGCAAGAAAAATATAATAAAACCCTACAGTAAATACATGCTTACTACAGAAAAGAAAAAAAAAATTTTAAACCCATTTAAACCCCAAGAAATTTCTTTTATTTGTTTTATTCTGAACATAATTTCTTACTGCTTGCTATCAAGATAAAATTTATAAATGAACGTATTTGAACATGCTAGGATATAAATCTTCCTGTTTCCTCCATCCCGTCTCACCCAATCTTGAGCAAAGATTCTGCCAGGACACGAGCTGTAACAGCAAGAAAGCAGAGGCTGGGAGGCATTTCAGAAGTTAGAGAACATTGCGCGTCACCATGGTTAGGCCTTCAAAATAAAACTATGGGAAATCCTTTGAGAAGACTCCTAAAATTTAAAAAAGTTGTAAGAATCACAAAGTCAAAACTGGCAAAACTCAGGGTAAATGCGGTGCAGGTCAAGGGCGTGTTGAATTTAAGTAACAGAGCGTCAGAAGAGAGCATTAGGGAAAAGGAGTGAGAAAGGGGGGTGCAGTGACCTGCACCCCAAGGACCAAGCACGGGAGCCCCGCAGCTGAGTGGACGGGGAAGGAGAAATCTGGTCTAGTTTTCTATCGGAGATGCTGCGCACACTGACCAGCTGGAATAGGAACTCCTGTCCCTACACGAGAGAAGTGTTTGCGATGAGACCAGGCACGCTTTTTAGTTAGCTATGGGGGGCTACATATATTTAGAAAGGAAAAAGAGGATGGAGCAGGACGCTGAGCCGCCCTGTGTGCGTATGGAAAAGGAAAGGCAGGGAGGGTGGCAGAAGGTGGCAGGGGGAAGGCAGCTGTGCGGGTGTTTTCAGTCCCTGGCTCCTAGCAATAGGCCTGTGGATGGAAGGGCAACTCCTGAGTCTCCTGCTCCGGGGTCCCTCTGTCCCCTTGGAGCTCAGCTCCAGCCCCTCTGCTCCAGCCACTCCATGCCACCAACCCAGCACGCCCAGGTCCCGCCTCTCGGGACACAGGGGAAGACGTGTAGATAGCACGATGTGAAAGTGACGTCACGTAAAGTATCAGGAGAGCTGCACACAGACAAAGCAGAACTGTCCTGGGATGAAAAATCTCTTTGGAAAAGAAAAAAATCTCTCAAACAGCAAAACTGGGTCTCTGATATACTTGCAGAGTCAGAGTTCTCTATAAAGGAAGATTTCTCTAAAAAGAACACTAATATTAGTAAGACCTAAAATTTTCCAAGATGTGACAGGTACCAGAACTCTTCACTGAACAGCCACTGAATGAGCCGTCAGGCTATTTAAGACATCATCCGTAACTGAACATCAAAAAGGATATGTTGACAGAAAATAACCTTAATTTAAGTGATCAAAACTAGGTCTGTAAAAAAAGCCCACCTATTTCAGAAAGGCATATTTCTAGTAAACCAGAGAAATTATTCTATTCTCCTGAATGAACGGGCTCATGAAGAAGCCTACAATATCTAAGTTAAAGGTGATAAAGCTATCTGGAATTTGTATCACTGGCTAAAGAGACAAGCTTGAACTGAAGGTCTGAAGCCCTTGTCAAATAATCTTATAAGGCATATTAGAAATAAAAGAGAGAGAGAGAGAGAGAAAATTAATCCAAGTGGAAAAATTAAATTTAACCTGAAAGTTGAATGTGGAAGAAAAATCAGGATCAAAACCATAGAATCACAGAAAGGTTTGGGACACCTTTGGCTCCCCCAGTGACCCCCCCTGCCCTGGGCAGGGACACCTCCCACCAGCCCAGGTTGCTCCAAGCCCCGTCCAACCTGGCCTTGAACCCCTCCAGGGATGGGGACACATCCCAGCACGCAAATGAAGAGTGTGGAAATAACCAAACCCAATCAGAGCACCAAACTTCCAGCATCTGAATCCATTCTAGATCAGAATCACTCCAGAACTGGCAGGTGCACAAAAACAGAAGGTCTAGTAATAAATCTGTCAAGGTGGGACTGGTAGAACACGACTGGAACACGACAGTACTTGTATTTAAAAAAGGACAGAAATCTTCTGGGTAAATAGAGTCTATTAATCTGAACTCAGCATTACGCAAGATTGAAACGATTTTAAGGAGAAAGTTAATTAAAGCTATGGAAATAAATTGAAAATGAGATAAAACAGAACAGGCTCTATCAAGGGTAAATTAAAAAAAAAAAAGCAAAACACAACCACCAAACCCCAAACCCCACTAACCTATATCTCAAGTCATTAAAAATGGGTTTTATGGTCAAAGTAAAGTTGAAATCATTTAAGCTGGAAACTTCCACATGGGAAATTACCAGTGAAATTGGAAAAGATAAAGATTAGTAGGATATAATTATAGAGTCATCTGCCCTTTTAAAGGGCAGTGAATTACCCTCAAAGAGAAAACCTCAAGCTAAACAGGGGCTAACAGTGTAATTTCTCCAGAGCTCACCTCAGGGTCACAACAGGCACGTGCTAATAAGGCTTCCTGATGACAAGGTATTATATTTTAATTCACATATAAAATTTCAGTTCAATGCTACTGTGCTATAAACCTATTTTTTTAAACCAGACAGAATAACAAATTCATAACTACAGAAAACACTGCTCAGTTCCAAAGATACCAACATAAAATGGTACTTGCGTAACTTACAATTTTCTTTTTTTGAATCTTTGTAGTGCATTTTACATTCAGAACAGAGCCCATAATACCATGTTAAACCTGCCCAGCAGTTCCCTCGAGAGCCTTTTTTCAGCTGCTTATAACTGCCAAAATTGACTTTTCCGGGCCTTCCAGTCAAGGCCTTTGCCTGATGCTCTGTATGGTTTCAGCTGAAGGCTCGACCATTTCTCTGATTAAGCTAAAAACAAAGCAACAAAAAGCTGGCACCCTCATTTTCTAGGGACTTGACCTCAAGTGTATCCTACATCTCACAATTCCTAAGAAATTGTCGATTTTTATCCCACAAATTCATAAAATATTTGTTAAATATTAGAAAAAAAATCTTCACAGGAGTGGTGAGACACTGGGACAGGCTGCCCAGGGAGGTGGTGGACTCACCGTCCCTGACTGCGTTTGAGAGTCGTTTCCATGTGGTGTTGGGGGCTGTGGTGTGGGGGAGAACTCTGTAGAGTGGGGGTGATGGTTGGACTCTGTGATCCCAAGGGTCTTTTCCAACCTGAATGGTTCTATGATTCTATGAAACACGGGCTGGCCAACCCCACTTCGGCTCCTGAGAAAATCATGGAGCAAATCTTCTTGGCACACATTCCGGGGCACACGAAAGAAAAGGTGACCAGGATTCATCAGTATGGATCTACTGAGGCTTAATCATATCTGACCGGCTCGTTTGTCTTCTGCAATATGATAACTGGATTTGTAGGTATCATTCACCTCAGCTCAAGCAAGGCTTATTATTTCCCCCCCTTCCCCAATATTCCAGTATCCAACCTGGGATGTCACATGGGTGAACAACCAGACAGGCGAGTGGCTGGTTGGATGATGGGGCTTGGAGGGTAGCGGATAATGGGTCAAATTCTATGTGGGGGCCACTGCTGGAAATCGTACTGGAACATGTCCTGCTCACCGTGTCTCAGTGGTGGGGGAGAAGTGCCAGAGTGCACTCTTGTCGCATTTGCAGATGATGCCAAATTGGGGGACCAGGTGATACCCTTGAGGTCAAGGGCTGCCATCCAGCAGGACCTAGACGGGCTGGAGGAACGGGCCAACTGTATGAAATCCAAAAAAGGCAAAAGCAAAGTCGTCCAGCCCTTAGGAAGGAAAAGACTCTGGCAGCCACACAGTCTGGGGACTGCCTGGCTGGGGAGCTGCTCTGCTGGAAAGGCCCCGTGGGTTTTGAGGTCACAAGCCGAACGTGAGCCGGCAGCGCGCTCTGGCAGCAAAGGTGGCCAACAGCACCCTGGGCTGGATGAAGAGGAGCTCAGCGAGCAGAGGGAAGTGATCACACTCCTCCACTCAGTGCTTGTTAGACCTCCTCCAGGTACTGTGTCGTTTTGGGACACCCCAGAATCAGAGAACTGTTGAGAATCACTGAATACGAAAGACACAGATTATGAAAGACAAACTGAAGTGAGCTCTGCAGAGGGCTACAAGGAAGGTCGGCACGCTGGAGCAGTTATGCTATGAGGGCAGGCTGAGGACACAGCAGGTGTTCAGCCTGGAGAAGATAAGACACAGAGAAGACCTAATAACACCACCCAAGCACCTACAAGGAGGTTACAAAGATGCTTCTGGAGGAAAATTTAGCAATTAGAGTTTGAGCGCTAGGTATCAGAGAGGTCCTAAGTCTGGGACAGATACTAGAGAGACCAAAGGATCAAAGAGGCTCCAAGAACCAGCTACCAGATAGATGAGCATCTAAGGCCAATCACTGGAGGAAACCATATGGTACAGGTATGTGCGTATACGTGTATCTGTATGGCACTAACAGGCTTTCATCCTGACCAGGCAGCGGGGACAGAACCACGCAGTTGGTGCTGTTCATGTTTGCGTGGCTGTCGCCGGTCTGTGTTCTCCGTGTGCCTCTGTCCCTGCTGGGAACGCATGCCCACCCTCAGCACGGGTGGGCTGGGGACTTGACGCTGCAGCACCTTACCTCTATCAGGGCAGACGTTGTGGCAGCTCCTAACATTTCTCATAAACAAATGAGATGTAAGAAAACCTGTATAAAATTGTGCACTGAACTTGGTCAGTTTGAATAGATGTCATTCCACAACAAACCATGTATTATTATTACTATTTTCATCCAAAACAAGTAACTCCCCTTTCACCTCCACTCCTCCAAAAAACAAAATACCCTCTTCCCCCAAGTCAAAACCCTACCATCTGGCTAATTCCTCTACAGCAAATTAACTTTCAGGGCCTTCATTATCCAAAACCTAGTATTTAGTGTACATTATTGTATGAATTTCAGGGTGAACTTCAGTAAGCACTAGAGGCTTACGAGAGCCAGCTGGCGAGAGGCAGAAGAGGAGCTGGTGAGGCAAGGGAGCCGAGGAGCACAGGCAGGGAGAGGCAGTCGTTAGGGAAGTTGTACACTCCTTAAAATGAGCAGGATGGAGTCTTGATTTACTCGACGCTCTGTTTGCAATTTATTTGCAGAAATGACATAGAAGGAAGCACTAATTACTTCACAACTAACCTACTTGAAGGCCAAAATGAAGTCAGCCGAATCCACAAAATGCAACATTTTTATATGGCTTTTCTTTGGCTGCAAAAGCTACAACAAAAATCCTGAAGTCCGTAGCAGTAGGCTGGCTTTATACCTCCTGCCTTGCACACCACACAAAGGAACTCCTTGGCAAGGAGTATCACATTTCTTTTCCAGATACCGCAAAGCGGTACCATTGAACAACTCCCATTTCAGTTGCACTGTCAGACACTGTAAGGACTGAAAAACACTCCATTTGTTCACAGCTTCAGAATTTTAAAAAAATAGGCCTGTACATATGCAGGTACAGAGACCAAGTTACTATCAGCCATATAAATTACGAGATGAGGAGAAAAAAATATTCACAATTTCCTGGAAAAGGCTGGTGTTCCAGATGAGCCGGGGGTGCCAGCCTGCTTGGGAAAGGGAGTGGAGGCAGCATGGGGCCGGGAGGGGAATCAGGGCAAGGAGTAAACTGGAAACAGAAGCAGCTGAGTGATGAAATGGGTCAGTAAGCAGAGAGACAGGTGGGAAAGACAGGAAAGGGAAAAATACCAGACAGCATATTCATAATCATCAGAAGCAGCAATGAAGATGAGAAGAGCTGAGGCAGATCAGATCAAAAGCCTGTTTATCCCCACAGCAGATGGCTCAGGCAAGCACGTTCCCCGGAATATTCCTCCACTCCCTGACAGCACCTTTGCATCCAGCAACCTTTGATGAATTTGCCTTCAGTGAAATTGGTTCAAGGAGTAATCGAGTGGTGTAAACGTTTGATACCGACAACACCGTTCGTTAAAGCTGAAAGAAGTATTGGGTTTTGTTGTTTCAGCCTGTCACTGCTGATTTCAGTCACTGCCCTTGAGTTCTTGTGCTGGAAGGGGAAAGGAGCAGCTCTTTCCTAGTCACCACCAACACGCCGCTTGTGATTTTATAGAACGCTATCCTTTCACCATCATTTTTTACCCAGGTTGAAGAGTCCTGCTCTATCTAGTTGTTCTTTGTACAAAAAGCTTTCTCTACTTTTGATAATCCTTGTTATTCTTCTCAGAAAAGAACTGGACAGGGCAGAGAACCAGATGTGAGTACCAGAGCAGCACTCATCCAAAGCGTAACACCACCTTGGGTTTATACAGTGCATTTTCCTCTCCACTTTGTTCTTCACGTCCTTCCCCTCCGTAACATTTCATGTTTTCAGCCGTTACTAAACAGAGTGCCAATGTCTTCATAGAAGCAGAGCTCCGAGATCTCTCATCTGAGCTCCCTTTCCGTTCTCCCCTTTCTGTGCATCACGTCAGGATCACACTTTGCTCCTCCAGCACGCACCACTCCGCATGTATTCACACTGAATTTCACCTTCCATTTCATTTCGCGGTTACTCAGTGTTGTCAGATGATGCTACAGCTCTTCGGTCTGTTTTAGCTTTTACTACACTGATGGACTCTGTATCAAACTGTCACCTTTCACTGTCACAAATGATCTGGAAAAATACAGTGTTAAAGCCGGTTTAGGTCCAGCACTTTCCACCCATCTCAATATACAAAAGGGATCTTTATTGCTCTTTTTGATTCCTTTTAACCAATCTTCTACGCACCTTTCATCCCTTTCAGCAAACTTTTGAATGTCTCTAAGAACACTCAGACCTTCTTAAGTAAAGGACCTTCTTGAATGCCTTTCAGAAATCCAAGAAGTCTGTATCAGCCAGATCTCCTTTGTCCATCTGTTTGGGATGTTTTACCTCCTTTAATGAACTCCTGTGGTTTTATAAGGCATCCCTTCACAAAAGCCATTTTCCCCAATAATAAAATCTCATTTATCCCTGTGCTAACTAATGCTGTTCTTTGTTACTTAAAGCTTGCCTGGAAGGTGTCAGGTACACAGGCCGGCAGCTCCCTTCATGTGACATTTTCTTCTTCCCACTCCCCCGCCCCTTAAAAAGTTTTCGGGAAGAGAGGTAACCAACAGTTAATAGTCTAGTTACTTTATTACTTTTCTGGAGTTCTGGTGATACTCCGAATATGACAAACTCCCCTCTTCTCCCCTGCCCTCACAAGGGTTACAAGATCCTACCCTGAGTCTCGGATTTTCTCCCACATTTCACAGAACACTGTCCTACCACCCTATCTGAAAAGTCAGCAGCCTAATTCTGTCCTGGTTTAGAGAAAGCTTTTCCCTCCTGCACAGATCTCCCATACTCCTAACAATCTCAATTCTAAATGAGCCAAAATCCCCTTCTCCTGGACAATTTTGTTAGTCAAGTGCCGACACTCTGCCTCCGTGTCTAACCTCGCACATGGCGCTGTGAGCGTTTCAGTGAATAACAACGAGGTGATTCCAGTCTTTAACTTTCTCTCCAACTAACGAGAGACAACAACGAGCGCGTGAGGGGACAGAGGAGCATCCAGAAGTGACAAAGGAGTATCGCCAGCAGATGATGCACGTGAAGGAAGTGCCATGACCATACAAAGCAGTAGCAAATGAGCATTACTGTTACAATTACAGATAAAGACATTTTTCTTTCTCAGTTGGCTCATAAGATATGGGTTATGGGATATCTGTACCTGACAGAACAAAGCCCCTCACCAAAAGAGGTTTTAGATAGGTGTGGTCAACGGTTAGTGCTCTATCATAAGAAATATCCCAGAAAGATCAAGTGGTGGGAAGTCACCGTGAGCGACATGCTGAAGTGGCGAGGAGAGGAACTGAGCTTTAGCACTGAATTTAAAAAAAAAGAAGTGCTACTATTCAAAACATGTCTAATACCAAGTCACATGCTCTTTGCAAATGATGCTCCACCTCCAAAGAAAAGTGCCCCAAGAAAAAAGGGAGAGCAGATGCTGGAGGAGGGACCTCAGAAGTACAAAGCAAACTGAAGGTCAGCTGGTGAGAACAACGGAAAAGAACAAAAATGGAAAGAACAATTAGAAGGCATGCCAACCAGAATGTAACAAGGCTGTAAGAAGCAGCACTATTCTTGAAAGCAGTCAAAAGCCCTTTCTCCTACACACATGAAAATCAGCTAAGAGTTTTTATAAAGAAGAAAGTTACAGGGGCAAAGGAAAAAGGAGCCAATAAAATAAGAAGAAAGAAAAAGGAAGCTTCAAATGCTATGAAGAAAAGCAGACATTATGGAAAGACAGAGAGAGAGTGAACAGTACACTAAATGTATAAATTTTAGTTAAGACCAGACACACCTGTTAAATAGGACTCTTAAATAAGGTGTCCTAAGGTGAAAGCATCTTACCTAGCCACCTTCTGAACCATTAACTTGAGGCTTAATGTAACTTCCAGAAGGGTATCTAGGTCTTTGTCTGAAAACATCAAAAGTTTACTGATTCCTATAACATTTAATTCCAGTGGTTAATTGCCTTTTCCACTAAAAGGTCACATTGACATTTTCTTGATGAGTTTCAGTATTGTCTTGCTAATTCAAGAATAATGCTCCTTTTCTGTCCCAGGCCTGTGCTGAACTGCTCATCTACTGTAACCTCCTCAAATCTTAGAGCATAATTAAATCCAAAGGAGATATAGTCTCGTTTTCCCCTAGTATCTGATCTTGCATATTTTATAGAGGTAATGCATTTGTTAAAACTGCTTAAGAAGCCTTAAATATCCTATGTCATATATACCTGTCACATTTATTTAACACTTATCTTTAGTCACCTGCAGCTTTGTGCACTTTGGTTGGTTGTTTTTGGTTTTTTTTAATTGGAGATTTTTGTAGTTACTGCCAGATTAAAAACCAGCATTTCCTGGTACTGAAACACATGCAGCCTTAACATTAATATGCGCATGCAATGATTTCTCATGCATTTAATTTAGCATTATTATAGCATTATACTAGTATTTCACGTACTGTATTTGCTTTAAAACTAGCAAAGAAGCTTAATGATGTAGAAGAGTCTAACGAATTCTTTACAGGGAGTGACAACCGTGGAGATTAGGAGGAATGGATTATTAGGAAATTTAGGGTGAGGTGACAGTGAGAAGACCTAAACAGTAAAATCTGGCACTGACAGTAAGATGAACTTCACAGCTCTGCAGGCTGGAAATGAAAAGAAAAGCACACCCATAACAAATGGACATCCTACCACTAAGAAAGAGAGAAGAACAAGAATTGCCATCACTGATTCTGTACTGATACAGCAGAAGGCTCATGGAAACAAGAAAAAAAAAAAGGAAGTAAAATTGATGAAAAGAGAATAAAAAGAGAGTTAAAGAATTAGAACTGAGGAGCTGGAATTACAGAATGAGCAGAGGCAGAGAGCACCTCAGATGAAGCAGGAGAGATACAGGAGCCCCCCACCATCCTCAGTTTTACATTTAAAGAAGTGCCCAAGCATTTCAAAATAAACAAACGTACTCGTAAAGCCTCCCGGTAACAAACTCAGTATGTTTTACGGCCAGCAGATGGCATGCGTAACACAACCATTAATACAGCAAGCTTCATTTCAGGATAAAGATCCCTGAATAAGCAAAAAAGTTAGCTTTCAGAATTTACTACAGTAAAACATACGTGGCCAGTCATGGAAACAAAATATTTCATAAAGTGGTTTGATTTGCTTGAAAATACTTACATCTTAGTTTGTCCAGTATTTTACCGCCACACATTGTTGCTAACATGGCTTTCACTGAAAATACCGTCAGCTTCCCATGGCCCTCGCTGTGAAAAAAAATGACACAGTAAGTAATTACTCCATCGAATGGAAAGTAACAACGATATGGAGGCCTAGGAAGGAAATGCATAAATGCTGTGTGTTAACTACTAAGATCTGCCAAAAGCATTTAATACAACATTAAAACAGTGACAACAGCAGCATTTGTAATATAATGGAAGGGTTAGCAAATGTCTAATCACAAATCAAATTTTCTTGCAGAATTATGAAAAATGCAGGGATAAAGAGGCTGCCATTTGTCTTGCTCATCCTGTAACTGTCCCAGAAAAAAGTAATTAATTTTTTGATTAATTAATTTTAAAGTGTTAATTTTTCCTATTAAAATACATTTTTTGACTGTAAAATACATAATTTTTTCCTCTGCTACCCTTTGCCAGTTGTTTTAAGATTTTACTCCTTGATTTAAACTCTGATGTTCAAATAACGTATTTCATTCTAAAACCAGTACAGTACCCGACAGCTAACGGAGGAGTCGTATGATATCCTGAATATACCATGTAGAACAAGAATAATGTCAACAGTGTTTTATTCTAATTTAAATTAATAAAGCTGCTATGCTATCAGAACAGATGGTATATTTGGGGAACCATTTTTCTAGTATCAGGCAAGAGAAAACGAATCTGTCTCCATGGAAAGTATGAAAAACCCCATTCAGCACAGTATGATATGTACAAACAGCTACGTGCACTATTCCTGCTACCAGAAAGAAAGATAAGGATGAAACTATGAGGGAATGAAGCCACCAGAAACACAGAAGGCGGCTGGCTGGGTTGAAGCACAGCGCAGTTGGTAGCAGTAACAGACGGCATGCGCCCGGTCTCCTCAGTTCCTCCGTCTTTCACAGTAACAAAGACGGAGCCAGAGAACCTCCAATACGTAATATTAAGCCAGCCACAGCGTGGCGATCTCGGTGTAAATCCGCTGTTACCATGAAGTTGGTTGAATATAGTGGTGTGTACGGCAAAAGAAATGTGTGTAAATGTGGGTAAAAGGTGTTGGAATTCCGAGCAACTTAATGCCCACCAGAAACATCCTGAGTCACGACCCTTAACTATAAACAGCAACAGTGGGACAGACCGATAAACCACCAAGAAGTTAAAGTCACATCTAGAAGGAGAAGGGGAATTAAAATAACTTCAAGTGACTGTAATTACATGTATTAGGCAGATAATTTGTACTATCACAGAAATACAATGATGGGGAAAACACATGATGAGTGTTGGAAGAGATCTAGGAAACTCTCGAAGGCTTCTCAGTGGGAACAAGATGCATATTTAACATTTGCACTTGAACGACTAGCACTTGGAAAGTGCTAAGAGTAGAATTATTTGAAGCAAACATTGGCTCACAGCACTGAAATAGTGACA
Source organism: Rhinoptilus africanus (assembly GCA_013400135.1). NCBI lineage: Eukaryota > Metazoa > Chordata > Aves > Charadriiformes > Glareolidae > Rhinoptilus > Rhinoptilus africanus. The sequence continues at coordinate 251,245 of VXBO01001574.1, read as the reverse complement.
AGGTCTAATGTCAGTGACAGACGAACAGCCAGATGGAGACATCAGGAAGTAACCAAATAACCTTTTTTCTCCTTTCTTGCTCAAGAGTTCACAGGCAAATATTATCTTCAGGTAACATTTCACATCCCACAGGGAGGCAAAGGCTCTCAACCTTCCTGAGGGTGAGACATACTTGAAATATAAAATGCTATTTCTCTAACACAGACTCGGAGCATCTTTCAAATGCTCCCTCTACAGAAGAGAGACAATCCCTCCTAGAGCTGCAACTGCAGGAAGATCTGTGAAGAGAGATGGGAACTCAAAGGCCATCACTTTGTTGGTATCCAGTAGCCTTTTAACTGCTGTTTGAAGACACCAAACAAAGGGAGAAAACTAAACACAGCAGATACCTATTTCAAGCTATATAAAGGCTAAAAAGTTAACAAGGTAAAGATCTCAGCTATCTGATTTTGCTTCTGTCTTTTATCAAACAGATTTCTCAAAGAAATAAGTTGACACTCCCTCTATGTGTAAAGAAAAAAAAAAAAAGTAAGCCTTGGCTGCATCTGAAACTGATTGTCTGAAAAGTTCATCCTCTTCAAGCCTTGACCTCCACCTCACCTGAGCAAATCTTATCGGCTAATTCCAATCTCCTGAGACCAGTCTCTCAGCCCCACTCCCCCTTTTCTTTTCAATAGACATTCGTTTTCTCCCAAAAGGGAGTTCAGCTTTGAATTCATTTCCAGAAAGAATAATTGACTACAGTCATTGGTATCTCCTCACAGGACACAACCTTATCCTTGCAAAGGTTCTTATGGTGCCTTCAGATATGAGGCCTGCTTCTGCTGACATTCTGTCTGTTAACGAGGAAAATACCAGATCTCCTCCCTCCGCCATCCGGTAGAGCTGTAGTGAGTAAGCAGCTTGCCAAAATCGATTTTTGCACCAATGCTATTCAATCCGCTGAATTCCCTATGGAAGGGAAGAAAGGCAAAAGTTTCAATGTAATTTTGAAACTCCTGTGACAATCAGGAGTTCTCAGGATTGTGAACACAGCTGGGAGACCTGTTTAGAAGAGAGTGGGCTGTGTACATCAGGCTTCTTCCAGTTGCCTGCAGAAAGCCCCATCCTCCCTGTCCTCCTTGCCAGGTGGCCTGCGGCAGGCGCCTGCAGTGATGATGTCCACGTCGGTCCGATCACTCATCCTGACTAACCTCCAGCTGGCTCCTGCCCATCCCCAGGCAGAGCTCCACCGACTCCAGCCCCGCTCCTGCAGAAAGGGCATCTCCCGCCTCCTCACCCGTCCCTCCCGCAGAACCCACTGCAGCACGCCAGCTGGGTCACCTCTCCCACCACGTCCTCCTCTTTGCTCCCCACGCCACAGCAATGGTGCACAGCCGCTTCAGAGAGACACCCGGTCATGCTGCTTTCCCAGAAGAGGCACAAGAACTTTCTGCACAGTGTTGATCCGCAGGGACTCCCTTATGTGTACACGTACGCCCCTGCCAGCTCTGCCAGGATGATGATGAGGTTCCTCCTCAGCACATCAACCCCCCTGGCTCGTCAACTCACTTCCTCACTCATTTGCTGGTCATCCTCTCCCTCCCCCTTAACTGTACGCTGCTTTATGGCCAGATGCAGTCTGGTTTGATACCTACAGTTAAAAAGAATTTGGAGCAACTAAACCCACTGTCAAATCAAATGTGATCTCTAGAAACACTGAAATAAAAAACTGACTGCTCTGAAAGGTTCAAATAGGGTGAGAGAATGAGCCGTTAACCTTGGGTGCCAGTAACGGGCGAGGGTCTTGTAAAGCCAGGAGAGGCGATCGGTAAAACCAGAGCAGGACTAAACTGTCAAACACCCATGCAAAGCTCTGTGGGAGCAAGCAGCGGAGAACATCACACCACTGTCTTTCCTCCTCACAACTCAACCCTCATCCCAGTGCAGACACGATGGCTCCTGCTGCATCAGTGGTGCTCCACGGACCCGTAGAAGGGCATTTTTCATACTCACCTAACATAAGCTCGAACTTAAATGTTTCCACAGGGAAGACGCTAGTCAATCTTTGATTCCCGTACCTGTTTGGTGGAACGTTAACGACTTTGCAGTGTTACGACCCGCCCCACGTTGTAAGAAGCTACTGCACTATGTGCATTCAAGCACACAGCCACCCCAGCGATGCCACTCCAGCACTACAGGTGTACTTCTATTTTTTTTAAATAAATGTCTCCCATGTGGATGAACTCCTGGAAAGGGAGCCTCAGCCCTACCTCTCCTCTTGTTCTTGGTTCTCCCACTGCACAAGGCAGCATTCCTGCTTCCCTCTCATCCCTGTGACAGACAGAGGAAGCGAAAGAGAAGCTGATGTTCTGTGCTGGCATCCCTTCCAGGGGAGGCAGAACTTGCGGGCTTGGGGACAGTGGGAGAGAAAAACATCTCTAAATCCTCAGTCTTTTGAGCCAGCTCCCCACAACATTGCCATTTCTATTTTTAAATTCTATATTTTCTACTGTTATCTGTCTCAAAATAACTAAAACCATCAGCTAACCCTTACAACCTCTCTCACAACTAATACCAAATCAGAACTAAACAGAAAAATACATATTTGATTCTGCTGTCATAGCAGTCTTCCTGCTCTGAGCTTTGTGTTGTTTTATCTGTGCTTAGTGAGACGGGGATTGTACCGAAGTCTTGGACTTTTTTGGGGGGGTAACCTAGCTTCTGTTTGGTGACAATAAGAAGTCGTCATGTTAGGAAAGGATCAAAGCCTGGATATTATAAACAGAACAATTATTTGGCATATTTGGTGCTGCAGTTTGTCTTGGGTAAAACTTCAGTCCCTGTGACAGCATCCTAGCCACCAGCAGTTCTCTGCTGCTAGGAGAGAGGGCAAAAGCAGGAGAAAGATAAGACTGAAGCAACAGCTGACTCTGCAAATGAGAAGACAAAAAGAAGTGCTAAACAAGAGTGAAAGATTTACAGTTGCTACTCAGAGATCCATCTACTCAAGAAGATTAACAGATAGAACCCCAAAGAAAGAGGCTGGGAAAGAAACTCATCCAACTGGACACCAGGAAATGCCTAGATAGTGCCCTGAGTGAGAAATCAAGCTTCTTCCAGCCAGGGCAGGAGAATTAGCCTTTATTCTCACAGCATATTAGAATGGGACACAAGCTGACTGACAAAACAAGGTAGCATTATGAAATGACCCTGCTGATCAAGATTCAATAAAACACTTTTGCTTTTTAAAAACCACCATGAACATAACGTTATGTTCTATCACAGGCTGCAGAACGCGGTTTCACTTCAGTTCAGACACACGGGTTACAGCAGTCTGCAAGTTCCAGAAGGCACTAACACATCTTCCTTAAGAGAGCAATTTTTAAGACAAAGCTTTGCTGCTGTGGCAATGTACATCTCTGCAGGCACTACTGCGCTATTAAATACGTGTGTGTGTGTGTGTGCACGCAACACACAATTTCATGAGCTTGAGAAATAGCATGCGGACAGTTCGGCAGAGACTCATGCAGTTGTTGGCTGCTTTTATCTAACTAGAAGAGAAAATTAGTTTAAGAATACAACTAGAGGAGTTACTAGCCTGTCATACGCTGCTATCATGAAGTTGAGGAGGAGGCTGATGGATTGCTCTACACTGATTTGGTGAGTAGAAGGAAGGCGTTTGTTTAGCTGGTAGTAGATGGATGAAATGATTGTTTCTAGTCGAGACACGTTGATCTCTGTGTTATGATCCAAAGTGTTAAGGCCATTATCTCGGAAGGCTTCAATCATATTCCAGATATCAACAAGATGAACTAAAAATAAAGGAAAAAAAATTAACTTCTCTTCTGTAAAGCATGCAAGCTTACTTTTATGGTACTGTTTCTGAATACTATGTTAGCTTTTATTTTGGAATGAACAGTTACTTATTTGTATTCAGAGTGAGAGACAGACCCTTGATATTCATAGTCGTGGCTCCTGTCAGCTCATTTAACTTAACAGAGCAGTGCCCAGACATTTTGTGTGCCTCTTACTCCACCCTTCAACACCCGGGTGCTCCAACAGTAAAACTTCATAAAGGAGAGAAGTGAACTTCCATCATCATGCAGCGCGATTTAGCAGTTAGATATTTTCATTTAAGAAAGGCATCACCGATATTCTAAATCCACGACAAATTGGTTACAGTAATTTTGAACATCCTTATGCCGACTAATAGTGGAGTATTGAGGGAGGAACTTGATGTTCCAGTTAAATATGACTATTTCCAGTTGATCCAGTTGCCAAGTCCAGAGCATAATGCTTTGTAAACATAGGTCTAGGACTCCAAAGCGTTTCCCTAAATTACCCTGCCGTATCTTAGCACCTATCTAAGAAGTGTTAACATGGTAGAAAAAAAGTTTTCCAAAACCACAGTGAGTGATCTGCAGAACCACATTAAATAACATTTTAAAATGTTTCAAAGCTTGAAAAGTATGCATGAGAGCGGGAGAAGACATCTAAGGATCAACAATAATCCATCGGTCCAAACTGAACATGCTCCAACAGTTACAAAGGACAGACTTATTTGCTGACTTCACAACTTCTGTTATCTTCCTTAACTTACAAAAAAGGGTCTGAAGTAAGAGTGTGATCTGTAACATTTCTTACATAAAACTTGTCTTTGTATTTCTCACATAAAACCCACACAACAATAAAAGCCAAGCTACCTATTGACACCAAGCACGTGCCCCGGGATCACCGTGTGGTCCAGGCAAAGCTCATAAAGGCACAGCCTCACCTATGCACACCCGGATGGGAAAGGCTTCTCGAGGCATAGGCACGGCATCAGTGAACTGGGCCCTAAGTGTGCAATGTACTACATTTAGCATTTCTTAATATGGCTCTACTGATTAAGTGAGATCTTTTCATTCAAGAGCACAAATTACAGACAAGAACTAACTTTTCCACAGGAATGAAAAAGTTGTAAGCCATCCATCAAACACTCAAGGCCCTGTGGTTACTGCCACAGGAGCTCTGAGAGCCACACACACAGAATCACAGAATGGTTTGGGTTGGAATGGACCTTAAGGATCATCTAGTTCCAACCCCCTGCCCTGGGAGGAGCTACGTCTTGCAGTTGCACACATCCTCTCCAGGACTCCTCAGCCCTCCTTCTGTCCCCTTCCACAGCAGCCACACACTGCTCCCGCCTCACTGGGAGGATGGACCTACTCCTGCATATACTGATCTCTTCCGATTTTTGCTTTCTGCAGTTCAGCGCTGGCAGCAGAAGACAGAGCAGCATCACCTGCTCGCCCGTGGGTTAGTCTTTGCTTTGGAGAGCTGCCCCAGGTCAAAGGACTATGGAGGAGCACGAGAAAACATACACTGACCAGTATGGTATGAACTTACAGAATTCTTTACTGCTGCTACATTTCATATATGCCACCAGGATGGGATCCAGGCACTTTCCTGCCAGTGACATACTGCACATCTCCAAACCCCCAGCGGTGCCCAGCTCTCAGCTGGTTTGGGGCGCACCACAAGGAGCTCAAAGAGCTCGACACTGCCTGCATCCAACCCTTCGGGCAACTGAAACGAGACAAGCTGCCCCACATATTCTAAATTTTAGAAACATTAAAGAATAAAACTGAAGACATTATAGAGCATTGGAAAAAGATTGCTGCCTTTCTTAATTATATATTTAATCTCTGTTTAGTTTAAGTAACAACTACCATTGTCTGACAAAACGTTTGCTTACTCTTGCTATACTTAAAATTCACATGGGTAGAATATTTGAAACAACCATGCAGGAGAAATTTTTGAAGATAAAGAGTAATTATAACTTACGATTACATCTTTTTTGTACAAACCGCAGTTTACAGGCTGTTCGATACGTTGAAAGTCTGATGACATCAAAATTCTGTGCTCCTATGAATAAAAAAAAGTTTGCATTTTTCTTTCCTCTAGAACATTCACCTTATCTGAGATAATTACTTCAAAAACGGCACGAGTGTTTCTTCACATACATCAGCTTTGTCATATGAACACAACAAAGATCTTCATTAGGTATCTCATGGTAAAGTGATTTCCAGCACTGTATTATAAACTGACCTAAGTTTGATATGAGTACCTAGAAAGGAAACAAGACTCAAGTGGTGAGTGGGTAAGGACAAGGATTGCACTGACATTGGAAGACACGTACACAAAAGCTAAGAGACAAAGAAAAGGGGAGGTTGGTACTCCTACCACCACCTGCATTGGAGCCCCATCAGGAACATGCTTTTGGCGTCCCAAACAGGTCCAAATCAGGTAAGAAACAGAAGAAAAAGCATAGAAGGAAAAAAAACCTTCTCTTCAACAACTTCCCACTTCAAGATGTGTGTTATCACAGCATCAGCAAATCGGGATGGTTTGGGTGGGAAGGGACCTTAAAGCCCCCCTAGTGCCCCCCCTGCCCTGGGCAGGGACACCTCCCACCAGCCCAGACTGCTCCAAGCCCCGTCCAACCTGGCCTTGAACCCCTCCAGGGATGGGGCAGCCACAGCTTCTCTGGGCAACCTGGGACAGGGGCTCACCCCCCTCACACCAAAGAATTTCTTCCCAATATCTCATCTCAAGCTCCCCTCTTTCAGTGTGAAACCCTTCCCCCTCATCCTATGACTCCCCTCCCTCATCCAGAGTCCCTCCCCAACCTTCAAACAGTAGCACATCACGAACCATTTCAATGTTATTATCCGTCATTGGGCTGTACCACATCTACCAGTTCCAGCAATTACTCTGAACATCACAAGCTTGAGGCATTTCAGAAAGTTGTGTTAACCCTCTGTCAGACAGACCCGTGTACCTCCTCTACTGGCCAAATGAGATAAACAAGGTGGGGATGATAAATGATACTGGTTCAAAGTCCAGTATCTATCATTTTAATTTGTAAGCAGCCAACAAATCAAGTCTTGAAAATCCCAATAAACATAAACCTTTAAATGGCTCACACGTACACAGCATTAGCAGCTACGTCCTACAATCAGTGCAGTTGTAAGGTGCAGTCTGAAGCAGTGCAGCTGCACGTGGGCGATGGCAGGGACACACATGGCTCCCGCGCCTCTTGGGTTCCCACAGGAGCGCGTAAAAGCAGGATCTGCTGCAGTCTTTCATACTTCTCTCAAAAGCCACAGCCTGGATGAGTGGAGAACTGAGAAATGGGGATAACTGTGACTTAGAGAATCCAGACTTCTAAAAGATACTTAAAAACAAAAAGCCAAACCTACATGCTCCTGACGAAGGCATCCATCGGCCAGACTTGCTCAAAGGTGATAACTTATTCCCTCCTACATTCTGAATTCAGAAACTAACTTGCAAATACCTCATTTGAATTACCTCTGTGTATGCACCCACTGACTCACAGCTGCAAGTTTAAGAAAGAAAGTATTCTTGCCTTTATTTCATTACGATTTCGCAAATACAATGCCAAAGCATCTGCTTGTTCTTAGAGACATACATACTGTGTCTTGAAAACGACATCGAAGGATTATTTCTCCTCATCGCTGATGCGGAACATGAGGTGAAAAGACTCTGATAAGATCAGTGAGGACGCCGATTTCCCAGCCCATGGCTCCCTATGACAGCTCACCTAAGAGTGGCACTGGACTAACCAGCACCTGAGGAGCATCCTGCCTGATAGCATGGTACAACAAACTCCAGCAGATTATTTCACACTATCATCTTCCGAAAACTAGTCTCATGTATTTCAGGGAAGTATGCGGCCAGGTAACGTAAGCTGGAGTATTCGGATCCAAGGCTACAACAAAATAGCTCGTTTTGTATTTTCTATGCAATATTCCTTTAAAACTCTCAATTAGGGTACATACTTGAAACCATAGAAAGCACTGCTGCAGACCATGAGTCTTCACAAAATGCTTTGTCTATATAAAATATATGTATATAAAGTTATATAAAAGATACATGTGTATACAAATACACACAGGTCATTTAATAGCTACATGCAAAAACAAAAACAAAGAGTTGTCCATTTTTTGTTCTTGTCCTCCTGCGTCACATTACCACAAAAGCTTCAACCAGGTTGTTCTTCTAAAAGATCTGTAGACAAAATGGGAGGTGTTTCCCAGACAGCCCACAGAGCAGAGAGTCACAGAACCGCTGAGGCTGGAGGGACTGCTGGAGATCAGCCAGTCCAGCCTCCCGCCCAAGCAGGGGCAGCCACGGCAGTTTGCCCAAGACTCCGTTCAGTTGAGTTTTGAGTATCTGCAAGGGTGGAGGCTCCACAACTTCGCTCGACAATCTCTCCCAGTGCTCAACCACCCTCGCAGTAAAAGTGGGGGTTTTTTACATTCAGACAGGATTTGCCATGTTTCAGGTTGTGCCCCCTGCCTTGTATCCTGCCACTGGGCTGAGGAAAATCTGGCTCCATCTTCTTTAGAATCATAGAATTGCCCAGGTTGGAAGGGACCTTTAAGATCTAGTCCAATCATGAACCTAACACTGAAAAAAGCCACCACTACCCCATGTCCCTCAGCACCGCGTCTGCCCAGCTTTTAAATACCCCCAGGGATGGCAACTCCACCACTGCCCTGGGCAGCCTCTTCCAGTGCTTCTTTATACCCTTCTGTAAGATTAACTCCATATGTATTCCCACTGGGTGCATCTGCTTGGAGCTGTTGACATGCCTGAGGGACAGGATGCCATCCAGAGGGACCTGCCCAGGCTGGAGAAGTGGGTCAGAGAAATCAGACCAGCTTGCAGAGAACTGTTGCCTGTCAGACAGCCCCACAAGTACTGCAAACCCAAGGAACACATTCTTGGGTAGCACGTCCAGTGGGGGTGAATGCCATGGGCTACACTTGACTCACATGGGCAAATATCTAGACACTTCAGCAAATCTGTGTGTTGTACGTTGACCAACACCAAATGGTCACCGAAAGCCATCAACACATCACATATCTGCTCTGTGTATGAAGCTCACCTAGAAAGGAAAATGTTTATGTGTTCACTTTATAGTGAAATGCTGCACCGCAGGACAGGTGAAGCTGGACGTCCTTTGATTTCTCGTACTGATATGCTAACGAGCCGCACTGAGCAGCAGCGCGGAACAGCTGTGCACCAGCACTTCCACCGATAACGAACCACAACCACCACTGCTGCAAAACTGACACCTCCTACAGAGATAATCAGAATATTTATAACAATTTAGCCAAAGCTAAAAACTATCAAGTCAATTTCTGTACTAAATGACCACAAGATGACTATAACACTTTAAAGTGATGCAACAAATGCACTACTCTGGTGCATCAGCCAAAACATAGTGAAGCACTATTGTGATTTTACAAGGTTCTAATGAGATTTCATCACAGATATCATGCACAATTCAGACACCATCGCTCAAGCAAGACTGACCAGAGGCAGAGAAGACCAGGAAAGGAGGTGCATGGCAGGGGGACCACAGGAGTTAGGTCATGCCATACGCTGAGTGAGCCAAAAAGGGACCTGACTCTAAACCCAGAGACAAAGCAAGCTGGGAAGGTGGGGAGAAATACCAACCATGACAGGTCTCGGGTGAGAGTAAGCAAACACAAACTAGACAGGGATGAAACTGTTCCTGAAATTATAAGATGCTTATAACCACAGTAAGAATGTTACTCTGGAATTCCTCCAACAAAATAACAGAAATTTACTATTATACTATTTAAGACAGACCTTCATCAGCCCGCAACTGGAATTCTGGGACGCGCTTGCCTAACCTGAGAGCTTCAGACAGTCCTGTGCTCCCATAGGAAAGCAGAATAACATGCTGACAGGCAGACATACAATCTCTAACCACTAACTACATGGTTCTTTTTAAAAGGTTATGTCTCATTCCTTTAAATTACATTATCTCTGGAGAGGCATTTGATTTCTAGTAACAATTACAGTCCCTCTTTCAGGGAATAGCCCTTAACACAAAACAACCCCCCAAACCGTTTCTCTTCTGAGTCATACCAGCATTGTGCTGCAATTTTTTTTGTTTTCTTTTAAAGCAAAAGGCAATCTGTCTGTTGTCATTATTTATTTTAACAAGTGTCCACAAACTTTAGATATTGTCATATATGAGAAATGTGAATGTTCCTTAAAACAGGAGCTTCAGAGAACGTAGAAATGAACGACCTTTCAGGTGGTTGTGACCCACTCCTTGCATTCTCCTCCTGACCAGCACCCAGGATGCTTGTCACTAGATGAGTCTTGTGGAAACAAGATGTAAATGATCTGGTAAAGCTATCAAAGCGATGCTCTCAGTAAAGAATACGGGACATTATGTCTTACATTTCTTACTTACTCATTTCCATGAACAGCTGTCTCTTCTCCGCCATTGTCCTCCTCCTCTTCCCACTCTCCTCAATCATTCTGAAGACAAAAATGGCAAACACTGTTTGTGCTAGAATTTCTGTGACAAGAGCAACTTACTGTGAACAACATTATTTTATCCCTCAGTTGAAACAGTTTGATTATATTTGGGAAATGAAAAGACGAGTAGAAAGACAGACACCTCCATAACAATCATATCCCACAGCAGAGAGATACGTTTTAGACTCAATACTTTTTAAAGCCATGCCCAGTACAGGAATAGTGGAATTTACAACAAGGCACGGAGGCATAGGGACGATTCAGCACCTTACGCCTTACTTCCCTCTGCAGTCCTAAAAGACAGATGCAAAATTTCAGTCAACACCAGTGAAAAAAAGCAATTAAATCCAGTATCAGTGTAAAATTTCACTTAAAATTATTGCATTACATTACTCTTTTGTTAACAGATTCACCAACTAATTAAATATGTTTCTTAAATGTCTAAAAAAAAAAAAGAGGGTGGCAAAAATACCAAACAATTCTTCTCCAATTACAAGAGAACCTAACTCTAAGGAAGTTAGTCAGCTCACCCGCGTGCAACATGGCAGGCCAGATTTCATTAGCCTTAAATGTCAACGGGGAAAAGAAAGTCGTGCCTTGGCACTTCACACATGTCTCTGATTAACAGCTTCCCTCGGCAGCTCCCCACTGCCTGCTAATTACTGCCGGTACAGATCTCACAACATCTATTCATCTTGGAACCCACCAAAGCCTCTTTCCTTACCTGTTCATAAAAGGAAAATAAGCGTATGGTGGTACAAAGTAATCTGCAGATATATTTCATTTCCTTATTTGTTCCTACTTTAGAAAAATCAGATTCAGAACCAACATACTTCTGGATTTCTTTTTTTAAAGGAAAAAACCTCAGTGGCATTTTTGCAGATGTCTAAGACTTTCGGGTTTTTTTCCAGCTTTCTAAAACAAATTGATTTTAAGTTAAATGAATATACACAAATGGAGTGTCTGAAGCAGGCGCTTAAAGAGCCAGGCACCGGGAAACTGCCTGTGCAATTTATTTTGTTCACCCACAAGGTGCAGCTCTCCTCGCACACTGCACACACTGCCCCAGGCCTCAGAGGTTTTGGAATTAGCTGCCATTCTCTTTATTCCCTGATCGCATAAAACATGTATGTCACCTTGAAGAATGCCAGTTACTGTACCAGTAATTAGCTTCATTTCAAGTGCTAGCGCCTCTCTAAATTCCACAACAGACGGACTCCAATGGGTAGATTAGTTATTTGATATTTTATTTTAGTAGCGACTATTTTATCAAGACTTAAGAGACAATACCACTTGAATCATGATAATATTAGATGTGCTGGTCCTTGGGCTCCGGGTGCACATGTCCCTCATTCCCCAACCCCTGCTTCCAAGGCAATCTCACTTTTCTGCAAAGCTGAACCAGCCCGGGGGAACTTGTCTCACATCGGAGCGACAAGGTGAAGCGATACTGCCTTTTTTTTAGAGGTCATTCAATCTGCATGGCCCACAGTCATAGGACGTCGTCGTACACAATCCACAGCTAAATAGGTTAGATTGACCAAGATACTGAATGAACACTGGCATCACCCTTCATGCTCTCTGCAAAGCAACTGAGCGAATTATCTCTTTGGCAATGTCCTTGAAATGAGATCCAAATGAGTAAACTGGTCTCTCCGTCATTCCAAAGTGCTGCAGGGACACATCAACAAAGCCTGATCAACCCACAGCTCAGGGATTCTCTTGTACAGATTTTTCAGGTATGGTCTGAGGAAAACCATGTCCTAAGGAAAGTTGCCTCAGGACCTCCTCCAAACCTTTTGCCTTTCTTGAAGGGAGCAAAATATTTGCAGTTTCCATGAGGTGAACAGCTCAACAGTCACATACCTGCCCACCGAAACACATCAAATGTCACCCTTCAGATTCACGAGCTCTGATTCTTTCTTGCTATTACCTGCGAGGGGCCCAACGTCTAGGAAATGATCTTTCTGGGCAAGAGTTACACGTTCTAAATACAAATAGAGTGGAAAGAGAAGGGACAAACTGGCATATATTTGGAAGAGTTCTGGAAATTAAATTAGTCACATGAGATCTATTAGAACAACTGACAAACCCATTTTTAAAGCCTGAACAACCAGCTACGGAAGGATCCCTTACTGATGAAGGTGGGAAGAAGAAAGATGGAAAGGCTATATTCACCTTTGCACTTTAAGCCTATTTCAAGTTCAAAACAGGAGCGAACTAAAACCAGAACGACTGCAATTATGCTAAAGATGCAAATTCCAGTGCCCAACATCAGAAAACAAGAAAGGTAAAGTGCAGTTTGTTCTGCACTGGGTTTTCGGTTTGGTTGGTTTTGTTTCTTTGAAGGGGGCGGGGGGGCTTGGTTTGTGTTTTGGGTGGGGATTTTTTCAGTGGGTTTTTTGTTTGGCTGGGTGTATGTTTTGGGTTTTTTTAAACATTAGTGGTACAATGCAGGAGGGAAGTGCTACGTAAGATACATGGACTGAAATGACAGGGCAGCCAAAAATCCTCAAGATGGATGCTCACCTTACAACGGACATATATGGAGGAAAAACCCACTCAAATATATTTATGTACCAACAGGGGATAACATGAACGCACTGGGGATTCTCCAGTATCACACTATGTGTAAACAGGAACTTATGAGGGGGGTTTTCATCCAGTTTTGTACTTCACGTTTCATGATGAGCTGCTTCTGAACACTTGGTATCTTGTTCATCGTTCCTAACCCCCCGGCAGGTGGGCAGTGCTTGGGATTAGCAGTGTAGAGAGACCAATGCCTGTCTCAGAGACCACCACTGCCTCTCTCTGCTCTCTCTTTAGTGTGTGCTACAGACCATTTTAGTATGGGCTGACTATACAGCACACGCTATATGATGGCTCTATGCTGAAGAGGTCCCAAGTCCATGCCAACAGTAACCAGGCACTATATTGCTACAAAAAGGACAGCAGCAACACACACCTGAAACTGTCAATACTTTACACTGTCAACAGAAGAAAGTTCTTACACATTCACAAAACATCAGCTTTGGACCTGAAGATTTTCATCACATTCCAGACCAAGTTTGTTGGACTTGAGTCGTTACAAGAACTCAGATAAAATGCTAAAGAGGGATTTAGAAGAAAAAACGTGCTTAGTCATGCTTAAAAGCCTTAATTATTTTATCGCAAAGTTCTACTAAGAGAATAACAGCACGCTACTGGGCCAAACCCAGATTCCCAATGCAGCGCCATGTCTCCAAAAGGAACCCAGAGACAATGTGCAGAGAAGAACACAAGAGCAGGGCAAGCCTACAGTAAAACTCTCAGAGAACTCCCTTTCAAATCCCGTAAGTCTGCAAAGCCAAGACTTTCTGAGCCAAAGTGATTCTCCATAGTTGGTAACCATCAACCGTTTCCCCCGCCCAAGCCCAGCGTCTGTCCCTTCACTGCCCATAAACTTCCGAGATTCACACACTCTGCAGCAAGAACTCCCGAGCACGAAACCCACAACTCAACAAACCACCGCCCTGGATCGGATTCACAAGCCTCCTAGTTCTTCTACTGAGGAGATATAGAACAATCAATCCAGCCTCTCCAGGACACTGATGATTTTATGGATCTCCAACATATCCCCCCTCAACATTCCTTCCTTGTACCAAAATGTGCTTTGTGCTCCCATGAGTCCAAATCAAGACACGTGCGTGGGGAAAGCTGAGCAGCTAAGGAAAGGCCAAACCCAGAGGGGTGGCTAAAGCAATTAACATGCACATAACGAGGAAAAGCCTAGAGTGGAAACCCACAACAGGCTGACCAAGGAGGTGGGGAGCAAGGAAGAACAGGGGTGATCATCACGGCTTTGCAGAGGAATGACTGAGATGGCCATGAGCCGCTGTGCACAACACACAGAATATTACTGTAGTTGCACAAACCGAGAGATGAGAGGTAAGCATCAAAATCACTAAAGGCAGCAGAAAAAACCCCAGCTTTTCCAAAATAAAGTAACTGTGAATTTAAGTTTTCTGCTACCCATGAAATATAATAATAAAATACATTCAATTTTCCCATAGCTTTGTGCATGTGCAGCTACATCCTACCTGAAGGTGCAAAATGCCTACAAACATCAGAACTTGAAGATGAAAAATCCATGCAGAAATCAATACGGATTCAGAAGATGAAATTAGGAGGCAGTTTTAGTAGAAAACTACCCTAAGTATTAATCAGACTTTTATAAAAGCAAGAGTAAACACTGTATCTTAGTGCATGTATTCAAAGGGAAACGGCCAAGCCTGAAAGGGAAAAGTTAAATCCTAACTTCAGTGTTTCTTTAAGCAGGGTCTGAAGCTGCATACACAAATACCAGAAATGTCAGCCAGCTTTCTGTGGCTTTGGCCATAGCACAACATGCTCCTCCATCCAGCCCGACTCCCTAATGCCAGGCAGTACCATTGTTTCCCATAGACCAGGCCTAAGCATTTCTTCTCTCTTCCCTTACGCTTCCTGTCATCTACCCTTTGAGTGCTTCAAAGGTAAAGTTCATCAAAATGGTCTATGAAAGAAGATACCAAGACTTGGGATTAGTAGTGTTTAATTAAGGAATCCACCCTCTTCCTTCCCCCACTCTAAATCAGCATGAAACCTCAGAATAATTACACAGAAAAGCGCGGTTCCCCAAGAGCAAAAAAAGTCTCACTTGCCCTCAGAGATACTTCAGCTTCTTGAAAGCCAAGCGCTGTCAGATCCAGACAATCCTGCCTGCTGTTTGTGTAAAGCTAGAAATCAAGACCCTCTCAATTTCACAGTAAACTCTAAAAATATTTCTAACTAGGTTCAGCGATGTTATGCTTTAATTATTCTGAAAAGGCTGGAATTTGCTTTAAAGGTCAGGGTTAAAAGTGTAGTACTGAGTCCTCTCTTCTCTGTGTTCCTTCTGTATGGCTGAGAAAACCAAAATTCCGTTCTGCAGGCTTGGAAATGTGTAGAGGTGTGGCTTTTGTTTGTTTATTTTAAATAGAAACATAAAAATGACCATACTGACTCAAATCAAAAGCATGGGTCCTCCTCATCTTTTGCTTCTTTTACACTCTTCACTGGCTGGTTCCATTTTATGCTTCCTCCTGCCTCCACCCACTTCTGTACTGGACAAGACACGAAGAGTCCTCAGCCACCATCTCTTCTCTGGGCAGGAGAATCTGGAGACTGGCTTTTTCTTGCCCAGAAATCACTTAGGATTTATCTTTACCACATTCTCCATCCCTTTTCTTGTTCCATCATTTGCTTTCAGAGATGAAGGAGAAACAGAAGGGAGTATTCAGTATGTAGGCACACCACTGCTTTATAAAGCAGCAATAACATTCTTTTTCATTTTTTAAAAGATTCATAATATTCTATTAGCTTCTTTCTTTTTTTCACTGACTGAGCATTGGTTTGAAGCTCTCCCAGAACTGCACTGAAGCATCAGATGGTATTCCCGAGGGGCTGTTCACAGCCCAGGAGCAGACATATAAACCTCAGACTGCCTGTTTGTCCTCTCCCCTCTCACCCTTTATTTGCACAGCTTGACATGCCTCTATGCTGGACAATAAAAGAGGAGGTGGAATTAAATTGCAAAGAGTCCTTCTAACCTGCTTAAGAACTGGCTTGCATTTTTAATGTGATTTCCTTCAGCAGAGGCTCCACTGGTCACCCTCTGGCAGGAGGTGTCCCTGCCCAGGGCTGGAACAAGATGGTCTTTAAGGTCCCTTCCCACCCAAACCATTCTGTGACTCTGTGATTAGTCACTGCTGTTTGCAACAGTGACAGAGTAAGCCTGGGGACAGCAAGACCTCAAAGAACTGACCTGGGACTCTTTAGCTATATTGGTCTTCTGCACAAAAATGTAACCTTGCTCTTAGAGTAGAAGGATGTTTTTCCTACCTCTACCCTGTACCGAGGCTTTCTGAGGAGTAAGATAATGTGTTAGTCTGGTTTTGTTTTCCTTTCCCTTTCCCCACCCCAGTGTTTTCCAAATCAGAAATCTACGTTGTGTGATCTAAAACAAAGCTATTTTCTCACTGGCTAAAAAGACACAGAAGGCATGGTCAAAGTAAATACTCACAACTGAATCAAAAGAAAAATCAGGGATCTACAAATTGCTTCAAGTGAGACCAGCAGAGTTTCAAAATGTCCAGAATTGGTGCACATATAAATAACTGAAGAATAACACTGGAGTTTCATTTCTTTAGCTTTAATAACGCTCAAGTCAACCAAAGGCTGAAACTGCCTGGAAACAAACCTTCTGTACTGCCACTACCCTTTATCAGAGGGGAAAAATGTAGAATCTGATAAAGATGTGGATTTCACACACAGAGGTGTTTGATGACGAACATCCTGTTTTGCTATTCTAGCAAAAGCAGTATCATCAAATAACTTACTCTGCTCCCAGCCATGGAGATGTGACAGCGAGTGTCTACATGGTCTGTCCTGGATGATTTCCACAGGTATTTCTTCCTCCAAAAGCTTTTTGTAATGGTTAGCAATCCGGAGAGGACACGTGCATCATGACAGCTCCAGGTTCACTTAAGCATAAGGACTAAGAGTAGGTTCAGCCTGCTGCATTTTTCCTTTTAAGGTTGTTAAACCCAGCTGCAGTTGAATTTGCTTGCCAGAGCCAGTCTCTTCTGGCTGGATATCTCCCAAAGCTTCAAGGATTCTGATAAGCATGGAGAGCTGGAAGGAAGTGTTAGTTCCACAGGTTTTGGTCTTCCCATCAGCTCTTGCTCTGACAGCAAGGGCTAAATTTATACTCATTGCCTAAGGTGGAAGTACAGAAAACTCGCAAGAGAGTGCACAAGTATGACTCGGTGAAATACAGCGTTTCCTCCCTGCAGCGGTAGAACAGTGCTTGAATTTACAGTAAGAATGGTGCTGGTTCCATAGAATACGGGTCTGCTTTGTGGCAGGAGGCAGCAACTTTACGGAAGAAAATCTGAAAGCAGGAAGGTGAACCCAGTATTGGCCAAGAGTTTCCCTCTTAGGTGCCTGAGAAGTCAGTGACTAACTGACTGCAGCTGAGGAGCCTGAAGAGCCAAGGGTGCTCGAGCTGAAGCCAGAAGTGGAAGTTTAGGAGCTGAAGTCCCTGCTGCAGCCGGGACTTGACCCCGCGCAGGCTGTGGTTGCTGGTGGAACTTCAGAAACAGCAAAAGCAGCCGCAACATGCTCTGATCGCAGCTCCTTCTGTCGTAACGCGTGTGCTCTACTCACTTTTCTGAGTGCTCAGATTAGAGGCTGAGCCTGCTGTAAACTACTGAGACATTGTAATATTATAATGATCATTTATTTTTACTTATACATTAAGTGTGTGTGTATATATGTATGTGTGTATATATATATATAAAAAAGGGATTATTTTTTTTTACTGCAATGGGAGGACTAACTTCAAGTCCCATGGGAGATTTTAGTTCAAGGTGCCTACTATGTAAATTTATAATTTTGAGAATTAGCAAGCAATTAGCTCACTGCAGTAAAATATTCAGAAGAATATTTTATCTCTATTTTAATTCATAAGAATTAAACACAGTTTAATTATTACTAAATATTAGAAAAAATTCATTAAATGCTAAATTATTTGTATACACTTGTTGCAAAGTAATGTTCACCTTAAAGCAGAACAATTATGTAAGATACAGTACCTTACAAAACTAGAGTTTTTTTGATGCATCAAAAAGTTTACTATTTCCGTTTATCCCTTCACCTTCTCCCTCTCTCAGTAGCTACAATAAAACTGTTCAATTGCTTTGTGAGCAACCTCTATGACAGAGTTAATATAAAGGCTAATTTATAAACTCCATACCAGTAAGCGTGGAGAATTCTACAGTCACTCACCATCTAATGTATCTGCAACAGCACCATAAACTCAAACATTTCTCTTATTTCTCTCAGGTTTTATTTTCCCTTTTCTTGTTTGTATTCCATTCTTCTGTTTCACAGTTCTCCCTTTTCCTTACCTTTAAAAGCTCTCTCCCACCCCCACAACAGACACATGCATGATGTATGTACACCTGGCTGGATGGAAACGAGCGATATAAATAAAAAATAAATCCTAATGACTGTTTTCCCCTTGACTTGCTCTAACAGGTTCAGCCCCTTATGACTCTGGACCACACATTCCTGTGGCTCTTGATCCCGCTTGTAGCTTAAGCACAGAACTGAAGACAAGCCCCTCTGGGGTGTTAGGCCAATACTACAGGACCTATCTTAAAAGGTTTCGCTCTTCTTGGAGCTCATCAGCTGTAGGTAACGGCCTAAATAACCAGCTTTTCCTCTTCCAGCTGAAGGGAGGGGGACAGACTGTGTTATTCGGCTCAGCTAATACGGCAGCCTTTACAGTCCTGCACTAACCACAGCCACCATCTCAGAAGGCACACTTCTGTTCCTCCCTTACTGCTATTATAATGACTTCCTGCTGTGTTAGAGAATATGCATTTAAACTTCATCATTTGGGTTCCACACCTGCCATTTCAGGTGCTTTCTCACTGCTTTTTTAATTACTCTAATGTAGTCACTAAATCAATCAATTAGCTAGATTTTTTTTTTTTGCTTTACAGTCAGTTTTGTTTTATTTCATATTTCAACCTTTAAGATATAGTCCAAAGGAAATTCTGATCCTTATGATTTGATAGTCATTTCCAGCCACACAGAACACAAAAATACAAGTTATTTTATGAATTATTAAATTTGAGTTTGTTCAGATTCTTGATGTTGCAGTTTACTAGCAGAAATAATATTTGATATCACTAATAAGATGACTGCAGTTGCTGTGTAAGGGTAAAATCGTGCTTATAGAACTTGTGTTCAGGAATAAACTGTAATTAAAAAAAAATCAGAATACCAGTTTGAGGCATGTGTTGATCTTAAACATACTTGATACACAGTGAAGAAGTTTAGTAACTTTCAGCTGATTTTCTAAATAGAAGGAACACATCTTCACAGGTGGTTTAAAGAAAAATGCTCTCATTCCCCTATGCCCCTTACTAGAAAATAGAAAGCAATGTAGAAGTTATTTCAGGAGGACACGTCTAACACAGTTAGACCAAAACCCAGGAAAACAGAAGATAAGCCTTTTATACTTATGCAAGTAGGCTCAGAACTTCTTAATTTAAAGCATATTGTAACCATTTCTGATAATTCTCCTAGTTTAACTTAAAATTTCAAACTCTGTTCCCATCACCGTATGGGATAAGTGATTTAATCATAAGCAATTGTGCACAAAGGTATTTTTAATACTTTAAAATGTTACTTCTGTATGTACAGCAACAGGAGTAACAAAGCATCTTTGAAAATAACAGGCATCATCTAGTAGCATAGTTTCCCAAAAACTTAAAGGTCTGGATCTCTCTCAAATTTTTAAGATAAAGCTTTTTTACAAGTATCGGACTCAAATGCTTGTGTAAGATCTTTAAAAGTCAAAACTGACTTGAGTCTAGAAGGGTGTAAGCAAAAAACAACAACACTAGACTAAGACCAAGAGACTGGATTAGAACTTTGCAGTGAAATTCTACAGAAGTCAATGGGTGCTTTTTAAATAAATACACTTGATCCAGAGCTACTCTTAAGTAAGATTTTGAAAAAACATGCACATATTATACAGTAAATTTTCTTGAAAATTAACAGGCAAACAAGTAGTTCAAGGAAAAAGAGTTAGTACTAAGATCTAAACATTTCCCCACTCCACACCTTGCCACTTCTGTTTAAACTCTAAGATTTTTTCACGGCATAAAATGCTGTTTTGTGTGTACAGAACATTGCACGCAGCAACACAGCCTCTTTAAGCCCTTACTGCCTTAATGTACTGCTACGGCAAACAGCCACAGCATTGGACTAAGCCCCGGGATGAGACCAGCAATCTTATCTTCCCACCATGTAAGAAACTGACAAAGATTTTACTACATACAAGTTACACAAAGATGGAACAAGTAACAATATTTAATCATGGGTTTACTTCAAAGCCTTCAAAACCTTTTAACTCTATCTTAAAAGGAAGCTTTAGATTACCTCAAGACAAAATAGAAAAAAAATCCCAATCCAAGTACAGTTCCAAACCACACAAGTTACTATAACACAACAAGATTTCACTTCATGTAGGTAACTATTTGTTCAGCATCCAGAACAGAAGAAATCCCTGCCCTAAAGAATCCACAGGTCAGGTGCAAGACTATAGAGGAGTTGATGAGACTGACCATATGTTAGTAGCCTACTTCTTGTGGAGTTTAAGTCATAATAATAAAGACAGCTTTAAAATAATACTCCAAGATATTACTTTAGGTACATAGCAATATATATTAATTAGGAAACAGGGAATTGTTAAGCATGGGGAGCAGGAAAATTGCAAGCTATTAAGGACAACACTGCATGTTTAAACACAGTCAGATCTGTTTCCCAGCAAACTAAAAGAGGATGCACAGAAGTCAGGGCACAAAGAGCCTGGAATGCAAAAATGCTTTTCTTGAGTAACAGGAGAACCATCACAAACTCTGGGTTTTCTTTATTGCTCAAAAGCCTGGGGAACAGAAATGGGTTTTTACAGCCTGCCCTGTGGATTTTGAGGCTGAAGTCAGAAGTAGTGTCTATACGTAAGATTTACCATCATCCTGCAAACAAGAGCAAATTTAGCCGTTAAAATAAAATAAAACAGTGTTAATGTTAGGTAATTACACCATGATTACCACGTAATAAGAAGTTGGAAATATCCTGATTAATAGCTTACCTCTCCCTCTCAGGAAGGGAAAGCTCATCTTCTTTGTAACCCTGGAGGGGATTTCTGTGCAATCTGTCCTTCCCAGCTTTTCCAACAGGAATCTTACAACCCCCTGTCTAGCCATTCCAAGCTGCAGATTCCCAGAACTGCTCACTAGAGCACAAGAGAGAATTCTAAAAGTGCCTCTTCGGCAAAATGAAATATTTATTAGGAAATGTCTGGAGTAACATTTTTGCCCTTTTCTCTATTAACCTAGATTAAGAGATCAAGCACGAGCAGAGTAAGGAACACACCGCCAGCAGGATAACGTACACACGTGAACACTGACAGAACGCAAACGAGCCCTTGGCTGGGGGGTGACTTAGAGCATAAACACCACTCTCCTCCCAATCCATCCACATCAGTAGAAAATAATGCCATTTTCAGTGCCTGTCATCGCCTCCAGTTCTCTATCACCCGCTGCCATCTTCACCAATCAATAGTAATCCACCAAGACTTTACCGTCCCACCTCACTTCAGATGTAATCACCTCAGACTAAAAGTTTCAGCACATCAGAAAAAGTTCTCACAAATGGCTCCTTTGGCACACCTGCAGAGATGGCAAACTCCAGTCAAAGAAACCTGGAAACATCAACTACTTTCGCTATCACAACTGAATTAGGGAAAAAAGGCTTACCCATGCTTAATTCTTTACATAATGATAAAATTATCTCCTACATTAATTAAAAAACATGAAAACATTCTCACGAACTTCACAAGACTACTAAGTTGTTTGGTTTTTTTTTAAAGTGTTAAGAGTTATTAAAAGTGTATAAAAGTATAGAACAAGGAATTTACATTAATCTGAACTTAAAAGTTTATCTGCCATTTGCCACAGTCGATGGGAAAGTGAACAGATATATAAACCCAGGTACAAGAAAACCTTGGTTTTGCTTGAGCTGCCAGAAACACACAAAATGCCTCCCGCAAAAATTTGGCTGTACCCATACTGCTTCTCAAAACCATCAGTGCCTCCCTACTGCCTTGGTATTTCCTTTGATGTGATCATTCTATTAAAAAATAAATAAATAAAAGAGTAACTCACAATAATTAAAAGATAAGATTCCATAAGCACTGCAAAAAATAAAGTAATATAAATAAACAAACGCAGAGAATACTGTTGTGCTTTTTACACGGCATTCTGCCTGTCCTCAAAGCACCTCTCCCCACTGTAACTCCGCTGTGCCCACGCAGCCAGGCTGCTCCGCCCAGCGATCCAAGGGAAGCCTCTCCCGGCTTCCAGGCTTGCTCTTAGTGCAAGGTACTGGAAACCCCCCAAACCATATTGTGGTTGCATGCACTAGGTAACTAGGGCAAGAAACTCTTTAATGTGCATACTTCTCAGCACACCTACTTCCAAACAGTTTGCTGTCTGCTCTGCTATACCCCCTGTAGGATGAGACACATACAGCAATTTAACTGATGCTGCTGCCCAGCCTGGTGTTCTTAGTGGTACTTGCTGCTTTTAGTTTCTTCTCAAAGTCTGTTCAGCTGTTATAAAAACCTGACCTACCAGCATTAACACAGAATACACACAGCACTACTGGGAACTTCATCCCTACCCTGCCTCCCACCTCACTTCTCTTTGCGGACTATATTCAAAATATCCCTTTTAGGATATTCCTTAACATCCAGCGCTACATGCTGTTCCCACATACGTGTCCGTAACACACAGAGAACTCTCTCAGCTTCTTTTCTAATCATCTATGATCCAACAACAGTCAAATATCTGACCAACTGTGGGCACAAATGAAGTTTTTTTCTTTCTTTAAGGAAAACCAAAATAAACCAATTGTAAAACTTTAACTGATCATGCTTACCATTGTCTTCTGTAAAACCAAGAGCTTTTATCCATCAGCTTTATCACTTTTCCTGTTTTTAAAGAAATTGAAACTAGGGCTTAGACTCCCTCACTGTTCGCTTTATGGCAGAACACCCTTCTCATCTCTCCACCCCTTAAATGAAGTAAAAAAACTGCCCTTGGAAAGCAAGACTGATAAAGACCAAAAAATATCTCACACCTGTAGTCAGTCAGTAACTACTTACAGTAGAGTTGTCATGATTTTAAGTGGTTTGTAACTACAGTACACACTTTATACTTCCAATCTTTTTAAAATTTAGAACTGGTACCTGATGTTATAATTCCATTAATTTCCAAAACAATACAACTGACCAAATAGAGCTCCCCAACAGATATCACAGTGTAAGATCTCCTATCATTTCTTCCAGGTTTAGGTTGCCTAAAAATCTTAATTGGTTAAGTATTTTTATAAGTCTGTATTACTTAAACATAGCTATGAAGTTAAAATACTTTTATTCCTTCTAGTAGCCCTTGAAAGCCCACACGACTGGAAAACACCCATGAAATTGTTTAAGTTTAGTCACAGTTTATCAGTGGAAACCTGTTTAAGCACTAAACCAAACATACACAATACAATCACAGTTTGTTTTCCCTTTCCCTACTCAAGGGGGGGAAAAAAAAACCTTAATGCAAATATTCTGAATTCAACTCCTTATTGCCAGATAACATGACCCTGAAACCACAAAGTACAAAAAAGCAGCAGCGATAGATGATGGTAAGAGAATCAGGCTGTGCCGTGAGTGAATGCCGAAAGCCAACCCTTCACACCTGCTGGGAAATGGTCTTCCTTTCCATCAGGTGGCATTCTGTAAATACACAGGCAGGGTCACCACAGACTACCACGCCTAGGCTCAGAGAGCTATTTACCTTTCTTTTCAAAAGAAGGTCAAGGAAATTATTTGCAGAAAGTGATCTGAATACATCATTATGGTTCTATAAAAGCTTGTAAGGGACCAGCCACACGAAGCCAGGCTCTCTGAAGGACGTAGACAGAGAATGGGTTGTGCACTCTGGTTAATGAGCCAACTAGTCCCCAAGTCCTTGGTTTAAACTTCAAGACTTGAGTTTCTCCCTCTTCAAAAACTGTCAGCTTGCACAAGGTACCACAGATAACATACGACTGTGGCTACAAACAATTCTAAGCTGTCACTCCTAACTCCGCTCTGTGGTACTGAGTATGCATTATAACTAAACTGACAGAAAAATGATGCCTTTATGATTTTGCAAAAGCCTTTGTTCTGTCATTATGGCTTCTTCCTAAGTTTTCGATACCATTCCTCACTTAACTTCTTAAAATTTATATTATTACTGAAACATCTAGGTTCTGTGATAAACCAGAAGCCTGAACGTATTAGCTGCAACACAGACAACATATAAAGGAATTCACTGTTTTAAATAACCTACAGCCTAAGACAAGAAGCAATCTGCTGCAAAAAAGCAGGGAGCCTGAGACAATACTGGCACAGCTTCTGTATTCATCACAACAAAAACTGTGATGAACAATGAGGGAGCTGTCATGAGGCGCTTACACGGAGATCTACTGGATATGCCCTCTAAAATGTGGTGTCACGTAACAAGTATGCAACAAACTCTGGCATCCCAAACACCAGAGGGGGAAGCTCCCATCTTGGTATTGAACCTCAGCTGCAGATTGGGAGTGCAACATCAAACAGCTACAAAACGAGGACAGGAACCCTAGGCATGATAATGGTAAGAAGCAGAAACCCAAAGAGGATTTAAATAGGACAATACGGTCAAGGCAATGACCTAAGCAAGCTATCTCTGAAGTAGCATCCTGGAGAGCTGAAAGCCTAGCAAGAGTTTAAGAGTTAAAGGAATGATGTTGCTGGAAACACAACATGAACTGACTAGTCAGGGAAAGAACTTCAGAAAAGACTGTAGCATGGGCCATGGACAGCCTTCGCAAAATGCACATCTGGTGAGAGAGGTTACTGTTCAATCTACCCTACACTGTCTACAGCAATTCGTCCTCCTCTTTCCACCTTCCCCCAAAAGGGAGTCTTCAGATCAGTAGAATGTTTGCCCCTTTTATCTGAATTCCCCACTAATCCGAAATATCCTTTGGAGAAGAGGAACATAAAAAGTAAGTGTCTTAAACCAACACTTTTGAGTTACCTCCTTTCCCTTGGGTGGACTTTATGATATCATCTAGGATCATACACACATATCAAGGAAAAGAAAAAAGCCAGGGAGGGAAGAAAAAACTCAATTCTTCAGTCCAGGATTTCCCGACTTTTAACACCTGGAACTGAGACTTCTGACACTCCATGTTCAGGCACAGGGAGTGTTCTTGTCACTGGGCAGCCACACCAGACAGAGCATCAGACTATATAATCAGTTTTAGGAACCAGAGTAAGAAAAGAAAACTGAGAGTACAAAGCATTTTTAAAGGACAGTCAGGCACAACTACTGACCAAACTCTAATTTAATAACTCAGATTCTACCAGACACAGATTTTGAAGCAGCACAGAAATAACTTTCAAAGTATCCTTGTGCTGTCCAGCCTGCTCTCGGTCTCACCAATCTCCTCTGAAAGAAAGTACTACACTGATGCTCTGCGTACCACTAATGGTCTCCATAACAGTATCCAACGGCTTCTCCTTCCCCAGCTAAAGGATCTGTCGCACAAGAATGTAATTCTGTGGGTTTTTATAAATAAAGGATTCCGTCTCACATAGGAATATTTCACATGTACAATACCTCACATAAAATACAGAAATCACTACTTCATACCAGAAGTTTGTCACAAATGGAAAAATTCAATATAATTTATGCAAGTGTGAACAAACAGGTAACTGAAATCCACTATATAACACAAGGTTTCAAGTTCAATACCACAGGTAGTCACAGCAGAGCACGTTACCTGAATTACACTGAGAAGTCTCTCAGGACAACTTCCACTTTCCTGGGCTCAGTTCCTTCTTCAGACATTTAAAGACAATCTAAAGAGATGCAGGGGGAAAAGACAAGCTTTTTTTCCAAGACAGATGTTGTTTTCCAACGAAAAATAACCCCCCCCCCCCCCCCATTTTGCAGTTTTAACTACGATTATGCTACTTTTGCCCTGATTGCGTCTCCTGTTAATTACCAAGAGATGAAGCGGGCAGA
The DNA here is from genome assembly GCA_013400135.1 of Rhinoptilus africanus. NCBI lineage: Eukaryota > Metazoa > Chordata > Aves > Charadriiformes > Glareolidae > Rhinoptilus > Rhinoptilus africanus. Next base: position 225,146 of record VXBO01001574.1, on the reverse strand, counting down.
GTCTGCGCCTACGCGAGCAGCTGTCTGCTACGACGTGAAACAGCGAGACACAGCCAACCCCCGCCGGGCGCCGGGACTGTCCCCGCTGCNCGGGGGGTGCCGGGGCTGCCCGGGCACGGTCGGCGCCGTCCGGGCGGGCAGCGGCCGCCGCACCGCCGGCCCCACAGAGACGGGCGACCGGACGCCTCAGCCGCCCCGCTCGAACGGTCCCCGGCCGCCTCGCGCCGCCCAGCCAATCCCAGCACGCCTCCGCAGGGGCGCGCGCACTCTCGCCAATCTAAACCCGCGCCCGCCCCCCCGCCGCCAGCCAATCGGCAGACGAGGCCGCCCGCACCTCCCGCTCCGCGCGACGCCCGCCCGGCCTCCAATCACGGGGCCGACGCTTCGCCGCCGGCGGACGTGCGTGCGCTCACCCCGCGCGCTCCCCGCTTTCCCTCAGCCAATCGGCGCCCGAGGTCGTGCCCCCACCAGCGCGGTCTCAGCCAATCAGCCGCCAGGGCAGCCTCGCGCGCTCCCGACGCGTGGCGCAGCGGTAGCGCGCAGGCGCAGCGGGCGCCGCTGAGGAGACGGGGCGGTCCCGCGCGGCCGTGACAGGGTGCGGGTCCGCGGCCGGTGCCTGTGGTGCCTCTAGAGCTGTGTGGAGTAGGGAGGTGACTTCTTAAAGCCATTTAAACATCTAGAGGTACCTGTGGAAACGCTGTTCAGAGCCTGAGGGCGATCTGTCAGTGGGACAGAGCGAGGCCCGGCAGGGGTGGCCTCTGGTAGAGCCTTCCGTGGGGTCGTTGCGACGCCAAAAAGCACTAGGGGGTGGGCGCGTATGTATATTCGACACTCCTGAGGGACGGGAGGCCATCCAGAGGGACCTGGACAGGCTGGAGA
>VXBO01001574.1:178317-218465 GCA_013400135.1 Rhinoptilus africanus | reverse complement strand
AGCACTGGAACAGGCTGCCCAGGGAGGTGGTGGAGTCTCCGTCTCTGGAGACATTCAAAACCCGCCTGGACGCGTTCCTGTGTAACCTGCTCTAAGGTGGCCCTGCTCTGGCAGGGGGGTTGGACTAGATGATCTACTAAGGTCCCTTCCAACCCTAGGATTCTATGATTCTATGATTCTATGATTCTAAGTGGATTGGAGCTGGTAATAGCAAACAGCTCTTCCAAGCCCACAGTGTTTCTCTTTTGGATGCAGCAACAGCTACATGGAAAAGGAGAAGGGGCTGAAGACATTCCTCTGTAGGAATGTGCTTTGATGATACAATTCTGACAGAAGGGTTTTTTTCAGAAGAATGTACTTCGCATTCCAGGGTAGTGGTACTAGTTTAAAAATAATAGGAAATTTGGCATAGGAAATGTTTTCCTTCTTGTTGAGATCTTCAGTTTCAGCGTCATCACACGTCATTTCATGCAATTGTGATCAAAACACAAAACTAAAAGGAAACCTCAGATGTCACCTCAGATCTAAGCACAAGATTGAATTTGCGCTTTAGGACTGTCACGAGATATTAAGAGGAACAAAAGCAAACCCAAAAGTAGATGATTGTAGATATAGAAGGTTTATAATATTCCTTAATTTTGTGTTCTAGTAGAAGAGCATCCTGCTTGCTTGGAATATAGTGTTCATGGTGCACAGAAAGTAAGTCTTGAATGGACCTCTTTCTGTCCTGTGGGAAAACGAACACGTCCATCATGTTTCTGTCATAACATGGAACATGTGCACATAACGTGTTTGTCAAACATGGTTTAAAAAACTTGTGGCAACCGAAAATTCATAATCTCCCTAGGCGAGCCTTCCCATTAGAGAGTTATTTCTGCGCAGCTCTCTGTCCTCCCTCCATTGGATATTGAGCAACTCGAGTCCCTTCCTCGTCACAGTTATTTCTGGGTTGCTCTGATGCCCCTTAAGCTTCCTCTTCTCACACACAAGCAGCAGCTCTCCTTGCGGGGCGTGTTTTCTGTGCAGCAATACTCGGCTGCTCTTCTCTGGACCCTAGCCCAGTTGTCCCTCTCATCCCTGAACCTGGGTCCCCAAGCCAAGACACAGCACGCCGGGGCCGTGCCATCCTCAGTCCGTGCTCTGGAAGAACCGCTTTGCCGTACTCACAACCGCTGCTCCTCTCTGTGCAGCCCACTGTCACGGTTTCCTTTTGCTCAGGTAGGTGTTGGAAAGACCACGTGCAGCGCTGCCGCCTGCCCTGTCCCGCTGCTGCGCGCGCGGCTGCTGGTACCAACCCCCATTTCTCTGTGCTGCTGCTGCTGCTGCAGCGCTTTTCCTTTGACAACTCCTGTAAAAACCGCTCAGTGCAGAGAATGTGAAATACATTGGCACCTCTTTGCTCAAGTTCAGTGCCCCAGCACGTTTTGGAACATTACCCTAACTTCTATTTACAAGCCTCTGTATTCAGAGACCTCCCGCAGGGAATCAGCTGTTCATTTTATTTTCCATTACTAAATATTCAGCACTAAATAGAATTTTAAAACCAAAATGCCTGTTAGGGCCACTCTACTCTGCTTCCCCACACTTAAAATTTAAGAAGCTGTGGTTTGGGCCAGCTTCAGCCAAGACAGGAGGGGGTTTTCAGAAGGTGTGATGGGAGAGGGCTAAACCAAATTTAGTGGAGGTGAAGAAGAAATTAAAACAGAAAAAAACCCCACTGGAGTTGTTTAAGCTTTGTCTGGAGAAAGAGTGAAGGATTTGCAAGGTCAGTAATAACAGAAGTTGCACAGCAATGTAAACAGCTTACTTTTTCCATTATTCTGAAGTAAAAAGAAGCATTTTCCATAGGCTATATTTGTCTTCTGTGTGGTTTTCCTCAGCTGTACAAGCGTATTAAGGCTTCTGTCTAAAAGAACCACAAAGAAAAGAAGACGAGGGCGGTGGTGGGAGCTGCCCACTGCAACACTGCGAGTGTCGGCAGTGACATCTCCGCTAATGCTGAGGCAGCAAACTCCGACCAGAGTCAGTTCAAGGGCAATTGTTTCTCAAAGATAAATTGTGCAAAATAGAGAAAAAAATCATGGGGGCGAGCTGGGGGGGAGGGAGGAGACAGTGGCACCATCTTTTATGTCCTTCCCCTTTTACAACTGTTGCTTTCTTAGCAAAGTGTCAAAATGTGGCAAAATTTGCTTAAAATTCATTTGCAGCTTCTTGTGTCTTGAAGCAGAGATAAGACATTCCAGAAGATAACCACTGAATTTCAGATCTTCAGCAGATACTTGGTTTCTTTCCAGTCATTGACTGAAAGTTGCTTTTCTGTTAAACTTGTGGTGAAATCGATGGTGAGGAAAGGTGTTGGTAAGGGGTGACTTAAAAGCGGCACATTCCACCACTGGGTGAGTTGGACCCTTTTATTTACGTGACATCTCCAAAGGTGACATAGTCCACAAAGATTATTTAATCGTTAGACACCTAGAACTGGGAAGAATCTCTTGGATCATCCAGAACAGCTCCTTGATGTCACTAGCAACGTGTCTCTAATTCACTCCATAAATTTATAAGGTTTAAAAACTGTTGGATTTTCCACCTGCCCATCTGTTGGAAGGTGCTCCAAACTCCTGCTTCTCTGCAGACAGAAGCCATTTTCTAACTTTCATTCAAATTTAAACACTGCTCAGAGCGCTCCAGTCCTATGCCCGTGTTCCTTTAGTTCCAGTAGTTATCTTATCTCTTTTCAGGTTGGTGGTTTTTTTGGTTTTGTTTATGAAGAGCAATAGGACCTACCTTCATTTTGTTTAATTTTTGTCAAAATTTCTCCAATTAAATCAATGTAGGCAATTCTGTGATTCTACAATTTATTGTTAACTGCATGTCACAAGCTGCTCCTGCATCTCAGAGGTATTCCCAGTTTGCAGCCAACACGGGAACTGAGATAAAGCAGCAGCTGAGCTCAGGAGAGAGGAACAATCTCTTTTGTTCCTCTTCAGTGTGACAAGGTAATTGCCTTGCTGGAGCCATAAGCGTGCTCCTTACCTTTATTTAGAAATGGATTCTGCAGCTTTTCTTTCACTCACAAGGGGTTTTTTATTGCAATTTGTCAGAGAACAAAACAAGCCAGATGATGATTGTAAAACTGAAGCAGATTCGGTTAAAATACAGGTGAAAAGTCTAGGTTTAATAGGACGTCCTCTGTACGTCTGCCTCCCACGGCACAGAACTTCCCACAGCTAACTCATTTCTGGAGAGGTGTTTGGAAAGAATACGAATGCGGGAAGGTATGGAGCTCTTAGAATGTAAATACTCACGGGTTACAACCAGCTGGGAACAGTGGCAGGGAGGGATTCAATGCAACAGGGCGCTCCACTGCAGGATAACAGAAGTCTGCCTTCCTGAGTTTTTGTTCTCTATTATGGAGAGAATAACGGCAGAGGATTTTCCAACCTAAACGATTCTGTGGCCGTATCTACCATTTACTAAGAAGACGCAGGCTCCAAAGTCACCGTTCAGAGCAGCACCCCGTCTCCTCAGCAGTGTACAGCCAAATTAGCATTTGGAAAATCAGTTTGCCATGTGGTCTGCAGGGAGAGGTTCTGAAACCTAGAAAAACAAGAGATGGTGACCTGGTTTTATTTATTTATGCCTTTGACTCTTAGAGTTCAGGATTCACTGTTCTGTAACTCAGGGTTATGCCCATCCTTGTTCTTCCCGAAGGTCAGAGGGGAGTTCTACGGGGCTAACAAGAGGTTCAAGTCTTATTTATTTAACACCAAGATACAGCAACCCATTAGTTACATGAATTAAAAAAGAGAAGGCTAAAACTCAAGAAGATAATAAAGTCCAGTGGTGACACCAAGCCGAGTGNCCAGGGCAGGGGGGGGCACTGGGGGGGCTTTAAGGTCCCTTCCCACCCAACCCATTGTGAGTTGATGACACCAGCACCCCTCCAGGATGGGGAGTATTTAATGCAAGAAGCAATTACAGATAAGCTGCAATATCTCCCCCTGAGGAACTGACATCGTTGCCAGAAATTAAGAACGGTTGTGTGTGTCCCGGCTGGGGAGGACCAACCCTTGGGTGGGCTGCACAGGAGGATAATCCCACCGGAGCTTTTGATGGCACAGCACTTCAGGGGTGCTGCATTTCAGCAACAAGATGTGAGGTGTGTAGGAACCCTTAAGATGAGGAATAGAGCACGGGAGACATTATTCACACTTCCAACACATGACTGGTGGGACTGAGATGGACCAGTGGCAGAACAACCTTTAAGGAACAGAACAAAACAGATGAAAAAGCAGCGCTGAGGGCATGACATCATTTTCAACACAGACATGAAAACGAAGAGAATAATTTAAATTGCTCATAAAAATCACTGAGCTCTAAAACGGAGTGTTTAATTCAGTAACATTATCTGGACATTCCTGTTGACATCTGAAAAAAAATTAAGTCTTAGGAAAACAGGATGGTCAAGGGCTCCCTAGGACATCAAGCCCAACAAGCGAACAGCGACATACCATCCCTGTAACTGTCTGTTCAGGTTTACGTTCTGTCAAGTACCAACTTTCTTCTGGTTTCTAAGCAAAGTTTATCCCCGTGTGTCCCTCTACTGGAGCCGAATAGCTGCTCCCCCCCACTAATGTTTATCCTGGTGATAGAGAGCCTTTTACCTTTTGGGTTTTAACTTTTGGACTTCTTACCGTGTCGGAGCCTCTCCCTTCCCAGTTGTTTGGCTCCCTCTCAGTGCGCCCGTCCCAGGCTGAACTGGTTTCTCTGTCCCGCAGGTGAGCGGAACCCCACGGCACATCCCAGTGCCGCGGGCACTTCCCACCCGGATCCTCGCTCCTGGCAGGACACGGACTGGACTTCCCACGGCAACCTCACACTCCCAGCTTATAACCACGGGGTGTGATTAATTAGCACATCCAGCGCCTTCTCATCCTCCTTCCAGCCACTCCCAGAGCAGCAGCTTGTCATTTGTCCCTGGGCACCCTGTGACACCAGCGTGTGCTGCTTTCCCTTCACAGCTCCCGCTGCAGTTACGGTTTTCCAGGTTTGTCTGTCGGCGCAGACACCCCACTTCATTTTGCTGGGACCCTCAGGACTTTTGGTGTTCGTATCGCTGACAAAAATCTTAAAAAGATTCACGGCCGGACTGATCCTGGTGACATTTCAGTAGAATTCTCCATCCAAACTGATTCCCCACTGTGTGCTGAGCACCTTTGAGCCAGTTTTTACTTTATATCTACTTTATCTTCCATCTGCTCAAGTTTTAGTACCGATTTCCCACCGATCAGTTTCTTTTATCATTTTTATGACTGAAGAAATACCTTATTTTATCTGACCAGAAAGCCATTTATCAGCACAATACACTGGATGCGTCTGCCCCCTCCTTCGGTGAGGCTGTGGTGCTTTCTGTCCCGTTTATCAGCCCGCTTCCAGTGAGTCTCCGCGTCCCAGCTTCCAGGGCCTTCCACACCAGTCCTGTCATTTCCTCTTACTCTTAGACACAGCTAGAACTGCGCTGCAGGCGTTACTGCACGTCTCTTCATCAACAAGAAAACGTGTTACCTGAACTACAGCTTGTGTCGCCTTTCAAAGGCCGCCGTGCGCCTGGAGGCCATCGCTTTGGGTTTGGGCCGTGTCTGGCGACTGTCTTTAATCACCATCTTCTCTTCTTTGCCTCTTTTTGTGGTTTTTTGCTGTACGAGGTGGTAGAATTTGGGGGTTTTTTTGCTAACAGGTGCAGACTCAGGCTCGGCTGGACTCATGATTGGCTCTTTGCTCTGCAAAACAGGAAATTTCTTTTTACCGATCTTTCCTTCTCCGTTTTATGGCCACTCTTGACACTTCCGATGCGATTATTGACACCGGTAGGTTCCCAGCCCGGTCACAGCACCTTTGCACACTGGGAGCCGAGAGTGGTGGCGCTTCCATCCGTTCAGCGAGGAGAAATCCCCGGCTCCTGCGCAGCCCAGGCGGCTCGCTCCCGCTGACGGTGCCGAGTGGGACGCGCGTTCGCAGCCCGCCCGGGAGAACCCAGGGAAGGGGCGCGGAACGGGGCGAGTTCTCTGCATCCCGCCACTGAAGAGACATCGCGTTGCAATCACTCAATACAGGTTTCCTCCTTTTTCCCAAATCTACAGCTCAGCGCCCCTGAAATGTTTCAGGACCCCAAGAAGCGAGGCTTGAGGGAACTGCAGTGTGTCTTAAGGCTTGGTATTAAACCCAAGTTTTCCCCTTGAAATACATCGAGAAACATTTACAGATGCCCGCAGCTTATACAGCCAGAGAAACGTACTGCGCTGTCGCTTCTCAGGGCCCCCGGGAAGAAAAAATGTCCATTTCACTGACAAATGAACGTGAGCAGTACTAACGACCATAAAATCATATGCTTTTTATTTAACATAAAATGAAACATTAAGATAAAATACACATTTGTCCATGTGCTGAAGAGCTACTGTATTTTACATTCGTTTATAAAGCAGGTAGTTTTACATGACAAAAATAAGTGAGAGGAAGAGGAAGAGACTCCGCAATAAGACATAAGCCACAGGGCAGGCTTTTGCTTGCCAAAGTGCTGGCCCCTAAGGGCACGCAGATCCTCCCGTGCCAGGCTGGAGCTGGCCCTTCCCAGCACTCCTCGGCCCCCTTGGGACGCTGGCGAGAAGCTCGGGTGGAATCGTACACAGCAAAATGCGTGGAAACGGCACAGCGCGGCACGAGGGCCCCGGCCCTCCCTGCCGGCACAGCCCACGCGCGTTTCCACTGCGCAGGAGCTCCCTTTGCTCAACTACAACTGCTTTTTTTTTTCCATACAAACCTCGCCACGTTTCTTACTTAAATTTGGCTTTGCAACCGGACCGTGCCAGGGTACGGGCTTCCAATTGTGGAGATTTACGGCAACAGAAGGCGCTGTACATCCAGCCGGGTCGGCTGTTTGCGGGCGTACCCTCATACAGCTCCAAGCACCGGACAAAAAACTGCAACTGAACCCTCTGTCCCTGAGGTTCAAGGTGACGCCGGCCCGTCCCCGTGGGCCCAGAGCATCCGGAGGGATAGAGCGTTCCAGCCGCGCCAGTTGGGAAGCAGCTGGGAAGCCGCAGCGCGTCCGTCCCCACACCTGCGCTGCTGCTGCTGCTGCTGCTGCTTCGCGCCCCCGGCGCTGGCCCTGGGGGCCCCGGAGCCCCCAAAACTCCAAGTCTGGGCGCAGCTTTCCCAATATAAACCCCACCGCGCAGCACCCGAGGGGTCGCAGCTGCAGGGTGCGGGAGGCCAACTGGTTTTCTGTTTGAAATCGGGGTAGGGAGGAGTGGGAGATGCAGCAGGTACCAGGGGAATAAGGAATGTTTTTTTTTTTCACAAAGTGCAGCAGATCAAACCCCGTTGCTATTCCATCGTTTGTCTAACCCTCGTATCCTAAACGCGGAAACAAACCGCAAAGCTGCAATTCCCTCTCAGGCCTGTGGTAACTTGGCACGGTGTGACGTCACCAGAGGACTGAGAGGAGGCTGGTCTCGCTGCGTACCCGGAGCTGAACTCCAGCTCTGTCTGCGCACGTGGACACCCCCCGCGCCCCCCCTGAGACCCTATGGACATACACCCCCAAACTGCGGGACTGCCTCATACTGCAACCGCTGACAGCCCGAGAGCCCCCGCCGCGTGCCGGAGCAAGTCTGGGCACGGCCTTGGCTGCCACGTTTTGTTTTTTTTCAAGAGATTCCAATAATAATTGTAGCGGTATAAGAATACCAGTTTCCTGCCTTTTCAGGTCTCGGATTTGTACTTCTAAAACCTGACTCGTTAATGCTTTTTCTCCCACAGCCAGTTTCCTTCCCATTGCGCACCGGAGTCCTGCGACTGCTCGCCGGGGTGAGCGGAATAGTCTAAGTGTCATTTGAGATTCATCTCAGCCAAAATGGGCATCCTGGAAAAGGGGCCGCGGCAAGGACACCGTCCTCCTGCACTGCGGGGCTGCGGACACCTTTCTTTCAGGAGAGATCTGTAACAGAGATATATAAAAATACATATATATCTCTACGCACAGGACTAGGGCCAGCGATGGCAGGGGCTGCAGGCCTCCTCCTCCTCCAGAGGCAGAACAAGCGGTTATTTGCTCTCTTCTCTAACGAACAGTCCCGTGAAGCGGTGCCAGGAGGCAGCGGGGGAAGCTGATGTGCCGCGCCGTGTATCTGGGGTTAATCCCCGCAGCGCCGTGACCCCCCGGTCCGCACCCCGCTGCTCTCCGGCCGCCCCACGGCTGCCCTCCGCTCTGCCCGGGCCAGGCGACTGCTCACGGAGCACCTCGGGTTCCCATTCCCAACGAGAATTCACTCCGTTTCTAAGAGCTGCAAAGACGTGCTACAGCATCTACCCTCTACAGCAAGATTTTCACCAGAATTCCTACAAATTAAAAAAAAACCAATCTGCTTTGATAGTGTTTCCTTGAAATCATTGGACTTTTGGTGCATGGTTTGGATTCCCCATAAGTGCCGTGAGATGCTCGCCCAGGAAATCCAGCTGTTGTCGGTGGCACAGCAGAACCCAGGAGCTTCCCATTCCGTTTTGGTTGAGCAGCTTCGGGACCGGCACCTCTTTGGCTCTGGCGGTGGCATCGTTGCATTAAAGATCCACCTCCACTCTTGTCTTCTCACCAGAGGTTTATTCTGGGTGGTTACGAGGCAAAATGGACGAATATGAACGGAAACACAGACAGGACGGAAAAACATTGTGTGTGTGTGCTCTGCCTGGAACTGCCGAGCTCCTCCCGCGCGGCTGCCGCGTCCCCTCGCCCTCCTTTCCTTTTGTTTTCACCCATCATTACATGCTCAAATCCAACCAGCTCAAATGCTTTTTAATACACCGAAAATGTAAAATAAAGAATATATGAAGTACATACAGTATATATATACATATTTCAAATACTTAAAATTCTTATGTAAAATATGCTTTTTTCTATATTATTTGTGTAAAAATACATTTTTAAATGGTGTCAACTTGATTTTTCTGTACATACCCTCTATTCCAATTTAAGTCCCTTTTAAAAAGGCAAAAGACAGACAAAGGTTTCGTATCTTCTGGACTCTGTTTACAGGCCTGTTGTCAAAACAAGAACAGCACGTGGTAAACAGTACTGGATTCCTTCTTTTTAAGAATTCCCGTTTTTATTGCATTAATGGAAAAAAAACCTGACTCTCTTCACTTCTCCTGCTTGTCAAACTGCCCCCGGCCTCGCACATGCCCATACCCTGTTTATCTACTCCATAAATCAACCTCTGTCTTTTTTTTTTTTTTTTACAGATAGTAAAATATATATTACTTAAAATATATTACTGTAAGCTCTTAAAATCGATCTTCTGTTATATCAAATGTATAGCATTAAAAAAAAACCAACCTAGGCAACAAAGAAAGTCCCGGATGCCACGACCCCCGGGAAGGCGGGGGCTGTGGTGCCGGGGGCGCCGCTGGCAGAGCCCTGCCCGGAGCCGCGGGTGCCCGGGGCAGCAGTGGCCTGGCAATGCTCTTCTCCCCACCCCCCCCAAAGCAATTAATCCCTGCTAATTGCCGGGGTGCACACGCCATCGGTGCCCTCCCGCCGCCGCGCAGCCACCCTTCTCAGAGGTGGGACCCCCAGGTTCAAACCAGCCCAGCCCCGGGACCCTCCACCGGGAGCCGTGGCCAGCAGAGCCGCCGGGGCGACACCAACCGCGGCTTTCCAACAACTCTCCTCAAGCAAAACTCCCACGAGAAACACAACCGTGTCCCCCAGGCTCCCCGTGTCCCTGGCGAGACGGCGCCAGCGAAAGAAGCTGCTGCCTGCAGGCGCTTCCCAAGGGAACAGCCCAACCAGCGCGTCTCCGAGACCAGGCCACCAGCGCGGTGGTGGCTTCTGCCCCCAGCCCCACCACGGGCCACGTGCTGCCACCACCTCTCGCCCCACGGCTGCTCGGGGCCGCCCAGCGCCGGAGCCCAACCGCCGCTGGAGAAGGTGGGAAGGTCCTGGGCAGGGCTGGTGCTGGCCACCTCCCGGTGGCCCCCCACGGCCCAGTGGTTTAAATGAAGCGTGAGACGGAGCCCCCCCCGGAGCAGAGAAGCCCCAGCCCAGCTCCGGTCTCCCACCGCGGGCATGTCGGCAGGGACTGGACCCGGGATGGACCTTGCTGGGGCGGCAGCAGGGTGAAGGACCCCCCTCGACCCGAGGACACCTCCCGGCTGTCAGCGGCTCCACCACCAGCTATTCCTTATCACCACCAGAAGGAGACGCACCCCTGGGACATGAAAATTTCACACAAAATTCCTTCCCCGTGCTACCGACCCACCTCAAAACCGGATCTCTCGTAGGGAGCTGCCTCCGCGCCCCCACGGCACCAGCCCCTGCCGGGGGTCTGCTCCGGCAAGAGAAGCCCCGGGGGTCAGTCTGTGCTTCCAGTTTTCACGCTGCAGGGCCTGGGTACGGCCCAAAAGGGAGAATCTCAGGATCTTTTCTTACTCAAGTTGCTTTCGCTGCCGCAAACATAATTTGACGTTGGGCTTTGAAAACATTTTATCTCTGATTTTCTTTATGACAGCATTTACTATAGTGCTATTAATTTCTGGGGGATGTAACTCTAACGCTTTCAACTGCCTCACGACACCCCTTCTGTTGATAAACGCAGCGCGAGGGCAGGTCTGTGATCCCGCTGGAAGGGGCAGCGGGAAGGGCAGGGATGGGGGAGCGGAGGCTGCGGCAGGAGGCTCGGCAGCGGCCTGACCCCGCGCCGGCAACAATCCTGCACAGGCGGCAGGATTTCCCCTCTCAAAGGCGCTACTCGATAACCAGAACTGTGAAACCCACAAAGCTTTCACGGCTCCATGTCCACCTGCAAGTCATTATTACACTGAGCCCCGTTATCTCTAATAATTTCCTAACGACTTAATGCCCTCTTCCAGACCTGGGGGGACTGGTCCTTCAAGCTGCAGCCAGGAGCTCACAGCTTGCGCTCACATCAAAAGACGTGCAGTCAAAAGAATTTATTTTCTTAAAAAGAAACGGAATAAAAGTAGCCAGAGAAAAGTGCTGATCCATTAAAATATCCCTAAGGCACTGAACGGGGTTGTAAACTTCCAGGTCATCCCGCAGGATGCCCACACTCTCCCACACAGCTCTGGAGCCCCGGAGCCCTTGGTGGTGGCCGCACGTCCCACCCCAGGACGGTGACACGGGGCAGGCGCCTTCCCTGCGGGGCCACGCTCCAACGGCAGCTCCTGGCCTTTCACAAGAGGTGTCTGTGGCACAGAAAACTGAGCCCACACACGGCAGGGGACGCGTGTGAAATTCCCAGGGCGGAACAAGCCAGAGCCTCGGCCGGGGCGGTGATGGCTTTGGGAAGTGCCGAGAGGAGCAATGGAGCAGCCTCTCCCAGCCCCAGCCACGTTAAAACCCACACACCAAGAGCGCCATCAGCCTCCCTCCCCACCACCGCCTCAGAAAACCCCACTGGGAAAAGTCGGGGCACGGACAGAATTGATCCAATTATCCCAGCAAAACCTCTTTGTTCTTACGTGGGGCAAGAACGACTTTTGCAGTTTATCTGGTCACCACCAACGACCTTCAGGATGCTGGGATCTGCCTTAGCCAGGAGCGAGCATGTCGACCCGAGGATTATGGCACCGCTGGAGCTTCTGCACGCCTAGACAAGGCCCGAGTAACGCGACGGGACAGACCCCGCTCCCTGCGACCCCTCAGCCCGTCTCATGCTGCGTCCCCAGGGTTAAAAAGCTGGCAGGAATCCCTTTTCCATCCCAGGAGAGGGAATCGGGCGGTGGGGGCTGCGGGGAGGGGGTGAGCCCTGCTCCAGCGCCGGGGCTGGAAGGGGAGCAGCCAGCTCTGCCCCTCCGCAGGCACGCGCGCACCCAGCGGGGGGAACACGCACAAGCCGGGGTGCTCCTCGGGCTACAGCCACCCCCAATGCCCCTGCAGCACGAGGGAAACGCTGGGAGGAATCTGTGCGTAGGGTTTTGGGGTTTTTTTTTTGAGATTTCACTTACAGATTAAAAGATTTGACTTTATTTCTAATGCTTAAATCCTCTTCATCACTGGATGCCTGAGCTGTGCTGCATCGTTAGAAGGGAGGGGTCACTGCTCCCCCACAAATTAACGATGAGGAAAACGGAGACCGAGATGCGCGGCAGCTCCTGCTCCCTCCCACCACCCGCCCTGCTCGGGAGCCGCCGGCTCTGCTGGGCAGCCAAGGGAACGCCTCTGTTACGGCGCGGTGACGGCTGTCGCTCTCTTTTTCTCTATCACTACCAAATAAATCACCACCCGCTCCATGGAAGACCACTCTGCTTCCCAGGTGGTTGTTTCTGGTCTTTCCCAACCGCTGGCGGGTTCCCGGGCGAGGGGAGAGCAGCAGCACAGCCAACGGGAGAGGGAAGGGAAGGCTGAGGACCCCTCACAAACCAGCTGTCCCACCTATTTTGTTAATATTGCTTCATCATAAAAAGGCCTTTGGATTAAAAGTGAATTCAGTGCTTTGCCATCAAAAAAGTTACGATGATCCGTTACCTGACCGAGGTGCAGAATAGCCCCCCACCCACCCCCACAGCGACAACATGGGGCCGGGGGGGACTAGTGAACCCCGTGGGCTCGGTTTCCCATGAGAAACACCAGACACTCCCTCCATGGGATGCGGACATGTTGCAATACCTCAAACTGCAGATTGGCATGTGCTTCGTTAGCCAGCCTGTCGTCAGAGTACCATTTAGTAACTGCTTCAATTCCCATTAATCCAAGTGAGTGGATTTTGAAGGCTGAGGGGAAGGAGGAGCACCCCTGGCCGTGTCCCAGGCTCAGGTCGGAGGGGTGCAGAGCCCCGTCCCCAGCCCAGGACCGCGGCTGCGCAGACCCCGAGCGGGGACGAGCCCCATTTGGTATTGAAAAACACAGAGACACCCACAGCGGGGTCACGTGAGGCCCAACAAGACACTTATTTTCCTGTCCCTACCCTTTGCTAAATATAAAATCTATACAGAAATTTGCCAAGTCTGCCTATCGGGGCACAGAAGCAGCTTCCTAGGCAGCCGCAGGACCGAGGGTGACGCTCGGTGCGCTCCACTCGCATCCCGGGCTGTCCCAGCCCATGGCTCCCGACTGCCGGACGGCGCTTCCCGGCTCGCTCAAATGCCTCATGTAAGAGCAGGGCTCTGCCGAGTCCCGGCAGGCCAGACGTGAAACGCAGTTCAGCACGTGCTTGGGATCTCTGCTTTAAATGGTTCCTGGGACTCCCCATCAGCACAGTTACCGAGTTGTTTTAGTGATTTAAATTCTGGACTCCTACGGTTAGAACAGTTGCCTTTTTGAGTTATTTACCAGGAGCAAATCAAGACACTACTTTCCTTAAAACAAGGTTACTGCAACTGCCTCCTTGAAGAGGAGAGGATACGCAAATCAGAAACTCCAGCCAATATTGCACAACCCAGTACGCCTCCTGGACACGGCCCGCTCACGAGGGAAAGGCAATCACTTGAAAGGCTGGTACAATGTTTAACGCCTTCCTATTCTGAAAAACTCAAACTAAAATTTCGAGCGACCAAGTGAGCCCAGTCAGGGATTCCTGCCCCGGTGCTCCCACCAGTCGGTACTAACGTTTCCGTTCTTGATTATCCGGTTCTTCTCTTTGCCAAGAGAAGCCCAAGCTCAGGCTGAGGTTTTGCCGGGGGTTCGCTCCCCCATCTAGAGCAGAGCTCAGCAAGGATGCTGGAGAGCAGGCTGGGGTTAATGAAACTGCAGTACAAGTCAAACGCTATCTCCTAAAAGACTGAAAAAATATTTTTAAACAAAATAAGGTGACATATTTACATAATTCCTTAAGTGCAAACTCTTGTCACAATTCACGTAGTTGAGCTCAATTTAGACTCACTGTACAAGAAGGTGCTCTTTCTTTAATGAAAGAAGAACTCTACTCTGTATTCCTGATTCGGTAACGTGTCTCTTGTGCAAGGCAGTAAATTTCCTGTTTCTTCCCATTGCACTTCCAAAAGCAAACCCAAGATCAAGCCATCCTCCTCCCCGCCTCCCGTCCTGGTTACCGCACCACGAGGCAGGAGACACAGAGCTTAGAGGGGCCGATGCAGTCATCATGGCAGAAGGCACCGCAGCCCTTGCACATGATCATGGCTTTCAACCTGCAGTAGCATTTGGAAGGGGAATCCTCCATGCTGCTGTCTTCAGCGAAGGCTTGAACGGGGATGGTCTGACCGTGGCTGCCGGAGCTCATAGCCTGGCTGGTGGGAATGGTGGTTACAGTCACGGAGAAGGACATGACGTTCCCCATGCTACTGGACAACTGATTGCATTCCGACAGCCCGCTCATGAGAGACCCCTGGTTCACGTCCGGGGAGGTGGAGACATTTATTGTCCCGCTGTAACTGGGCCCGAGGAGCTGTGCTGCAGCGCTCCCGGAGAGCTTTGGAGGGTGCGCAGGAGAGAGCAGCGGAGGCTGCTGCTGCGCAGAGTCCGAGGACGGGACAGGACTGAAAAGCTCCGGGCTGCTGTGCATTTTCCCCCTCATTGCGTGTGCCATTTGCTCTTGAGCGGCTTGAATGAGATCTCGTGCTAACGTAGTTCCATCAAAGGCCTGAAAGTTCTCCTTGCTGCCTGCTGCCCGCTGCGATGTGGCTGCTTCCGTCTTTACACCCTTTTTAGTAAGGGTGCTGTGATCCGACGGATTTATGCTACGTGGTACCTGTTCTCTTTCACACTGACCAGAAACCTGGGCAGCCTGGGGCTCCTCTTTCACACTCATACGCTCACGTTCATCACCAGTACTCTCATCATCTGCATCCCCTTCATCGCTGCTGCTGCCCTGGCCGGCTGTCTCCTCGCATTCCCCACATTCCGCTTTGGGAGCATCAGCAGGACTGTTCAGACACAGGCGGTTCTCAGGGTTCAAGGAGAAGCCTCTCCTCAAACTCTCTGAACCACGACCGTAGGTGGAAATGTTGAGCAGGTAATGACCAGACATGGCAGGCTTGGATGTCCTTCTGCCCACGAAACCCAGCATAAATCGCTGGCTGGTGGAGCTGTTCTCCAACTGGAAACCTGAGTGGGTGAGGTTCAGTTGTGAAGGCTGAAGGACCGGCAACAAATTCTGCCTCTGGACCCTCTTGATAAGAGTCTGCAGGATCTGCTCTTGGGTTGTCTTGCTGAGCGCCTCGTGGCACTGGTGCTGGTCAAGACTGGAGTCCTTTCCTGAGGGGAGTGGAAAGGTCCTTGGAATGTGAGGCAGAGGCCTGTTCTGGCAAAAGATCTTCCCAAGCTGTTGTGCGGGTAAACTCGATTGTTTTTCACCACCCTCGGCTCCAGCACCGCCCCTGGCTACACTTGGGGCGCTGGATGCTGCCGCTGCCCCTTTGTCTTCAGGAGAAGCTAATGGGACCGGTTTCATCTCTGCTTTGGTGAGAGGCTTCGGCAGGATTTGCTCCAGAGGGACATCTTTGCCTTGAAGAAGCTGGGTGACCAAAGGGTTGTTGGCAGGAATACTGGAGCTGGGTTTTGGGAGGGCCCCGCTTGAGCCTGCTTGAGTTTTAAGGCCGGGGGCTCCTGAGGAGGTGTTAGAGGGCGGGACAGATGCGACCGCAGCTCCAGCCGGGGCTTCCGAGCTCGTGGATGCCAGTGAAGACATCGGAGGGGAAGGAGATTTGCTTTTAGAAACATCTATGCTGGTCCCTCCTAAGGCCGTAGGTGCTACCTTAGTTCGGTTTGTGCTGGTGTCTGCTGTGGGCGCGGCGGCGCAGCCTGTTCCATCCCTGACAGCTGGTGCCCCACAGGCCTGGCTCGGACCTGCCGGAGCAGAAGGTGCTTTCTCTGGTTTGTCACCGCTACCAGCATACGGGGAGCCTGAAACCTGACTTACAGCCATACTGGGGGGGCTCTGGGCCGTCCTCTGGATTTTCTCTAGTGCCGACACCGCTGCTGGGGAGGAGGTGCTGCCCGTGCCGCTGGCTGGAGTTCTGGGCTGCAGCGTGGAAGTTTGCTGTAGTTGTGCTCGAGAAGGATCGTGAGGCGGTGCCGGGCCCGGGGCCTGGGTCTCCATTTGGGTATGTGTCCCTGGACAATGGGGAAGAAACCTTCTCGAACTTCCCCCGCTTCCAGTTCCTGCCAGTTCCAGTGCATTTCCTCGAATTCCAGTTTCGTTGGTTCCGCTTGCCGCTGTGTTACTCTTCTCTCCTCCACCACCCGGTGGGCCCCCGCCGCCGCCCGGTCCCGGCCCCGGCACGGCCCCCCCCNGGCCGCTGCCCTCTGAGCCTTGGCTTGCTGGGCTCTTGCCTTGATGTCTGCCAAAGTTCTGGCCCCTGTTCTTCCCGGACTGGTAAATGAGATGGGGAAACGTGCCCTGGGAGAGACCTGGCTCGCAGGAAATGGCATCGGGGAGATTCTGGAAACAGGAATCTGAAACAGAGCAGGAGAAAAGCACAACTGAGGTACGGGAACACTTAATCCATGAATTTAAGACCTTCAGTGTTTATAGTTGTAGTCTTAGAGAAATAACTAGTTTTGGAGAAATCCCTTTTCTCCCTCCCTTGAGCTGCACAGTAAGACACGTATGATCTCTGCTGCCCGGCACAGCTCCCGTGAGCCCATTACGATCTCAGTGACACGGACCGGGAACTCGTCCCTTGCAGCCACAGGCTACAGCAGCGCACACTGGGACGCAAAACCTGTCAGGCCCCCTCAGAAAAGGGAGGCCGTAAGGTTGTTCCAGACTCAGCACCTACTGTCCCTTGTTCTAGGTTTCGTGCTTTATTCATACGTCATTTATATCCTTTTAAAGGCTTGCGCCAACACTCTGCGCGATGTTGCGCCGCGTTGCTACCCCTGCGTGTTTACACATCTCCTCACTGGCTCTACCCAAAGCAGGGACAATCCCTCTGCCGTGTAGCTGTGGAGGAAGCGCCAACATGTTAGTGCTGTCTCCCAAAATACATTCCCCACTCCCCTCTTCGTTCCGGTCTACCTCCTTTCGAATGCAAGCGACGGGACCAGCGCGCTGACGTTAGTGCTCTCCCGTCTCCCTTGCAAGGACTGAAGCTAGGATATTTTAAGGTTACATTTGTTTTCATGTCTCTGCAATACCTGGCTGCCTCCCACCCTGCTGCTCATTAACCCCCTCACCACTTCCTTGTTTTTTGAGGAATGATTTGTCTTCTGCCTTATAGGGGAAACTATATTTACGAGTGCCCTTAAATTCACTCTAGTATTACATTAAATCCCATGTTTATTGCACTGGAAGGCCAACTTTTCTTCCTGTAGGATATTTCAAATCTCTTTTATTGACAGTTTTCCCCCAATTTTCTGTCACTAACAATTTTTATTAGTGCTTTTGTACCTTTGTGCCATACTTATTAACATAGTGTGAGTAACGAACCATTTAAAAAAATGTTGTGTTCATGTAATTCCTAGTATAAAAGAGTCTTAACAGGAGAGCAGAATTCTTAGGACATACAGAAATACAGTAATTAGGCAGTTTTCCATTTACAACTTCTGCCTAAGGCCCCAAACCAGGGAGCTGAACTTTAACCAGAGCAAATTCTGGGGGAAAAAGCACAGGCTCTGCGCTACAGAAACCAAACTTTTCTATTCACACAGTCACATGGGACTGTAAAAAAGATTTCTGTGCTGGTTCATCCATTTACTATCTGCTGTTGAGCGGAACATCCCTGAAGAAAGAATCAGTGGTATCGTACCTGCGCCAACTTGCGATCGTTTTCTGCCGGAGTATAAAGGGCTGAACGCAGGGGGTTCATCACTCACCCGGGGGGTTTCCTGGCAGCTCAGCAGTAGGTGTGTGGGCCTGTGACTGGGATCCCAAGGGCAAGAGCACAACATCGTCCAGGCCAAAGTGGGACCGCTCCTGCCATGCTCCCTGCCCACC
Source organism: Rhinoptilus africanus (assembly GCA_013400135.1). Lineage (NCBI taxonomy): Eukaryota > Metazoa > Chordata > Aves > Charadriiformes > Glareolidae > Rhinoptilus > Rhinoptilus africanus. The sequence continues at coordinate 200,556 of VXBO01001574.1, read as the reverse complement.
TGCCCTATCCCAGCGGAGACTGGTTGTCCGCTCCCTTTCCCAGGTAGTTTCTGCTAAGCCTCAGCAGCCAAAGGCCGTTGGAATTGAGATGTTCCCTAAATCGGTCTCTCCCGCTGCCTGGTCTGACACCACACTGCATGCAGCTGCTCTAAGTGAGAACTGCGTTATTTCTACATGGTCTTTTTTTAAACACGGGTAAATAACTTAGTTTCTGGAGCTGATACAACAGAGGAAGCTGCTGGCAGCATTCTTTCCAGACCTGTTACTGTACTGCTGGGGGTACTCGCACCTCTGCAAAGCTCCGCGCGCTCCTGGGCTACAACTGGCTTTGCTGTTACAGTCTCGCAGCTCCGCCGCAGCTCTCCCGTTTCCAACGAGAACTGCAATGCATTAGACTCTGTCTGGGGCTTTTGCACAATTCTCGGAGCTTCTGGCACAGAAGATCTTTTAACACGTGCATGTGTACGAGAGACACTTAACTGAAGTTCTGGTGATTAGCCAGCCAGCAGATTCCCTGTAGCAAACAGCTGAGCTCTTGCGTTTTTGGATCAAATATTCCCATTGCTGTAATAAGCAGGTACCATAATTTACAGACATAACTAGAACTGAACAGACAAAGCACTTCTGTGAGGGCCACCAGCTGAAGTGACCCACGTAGCGGGGATCTGTCCTCCTTTCTCTTTACCTTGAGTGGGGGCACCCGTGGCACCGGGGTCCCCGCCGCAGGAAAGGACTGGGGCTGGGCCCGAAATGCCTGGTGGTGCTGGCAGTTCTCCGTCATGCGGGGCTTTTTTTCAGGAGTGGTCAGAGCTTCTTCGTGACTCTCTGACTTCCTCTTATGGGCTTCAACGCTGACTTCCATTTCTTCGCTTATAGGGGGCTTCTTTTCTGGGGGCTCTGGGGCAATCACTGGACTTTTCACATCCGCTACTACTTCACCTGCTTCGGGGCTCTTTGGTTTACTCGGGGCCAAAACTGAGGTACTGACAGCCTCTCTCGCGAGCACTTCCTTCGAGGCAGCATGCTTTCTCTCTTCTTCGGGCTTTTGACTAACGGCAGTTTGCGGTGTCTCCGGAATGGATTCTCCCGGGACTCTCTCTTTGACAGGCAGAGCGCAGTCGCCAGGTTTCACTGCGCACCCACCCGGGGAAACCGAGGCCTCTGCAGATTTGGCTGCTTTGGGCTGTGTGTCTTCTCTTCTTTCCTCTCCTCCTCTTTTCATCGCTGGTGCTTCCTGGACTGCTTGTGCTTTAGACGCTAGGGGAGAAGGAACCTCCTCTTTGAGTGGTGCCAGAGCGGCTGGCGCACGTTTTGGCTGTTCAGCTGCTGCATTTTCAGGCTCTGTCTCGGCAGGGCTGGCATTTGCTGTCAGTCTCTTCGACTCTTCAGGACTTAGTCCAGAACTGTCAATAAAACCAGAATTTTTATTCTGTAAAACATACTCGCAAAAAGCATACTGTCCTTATGGAAACAGAGAGCATTCTCCACATACCACACCCTGAATAAATGTGACTCCCACACCCAGTTCTGTGCCATAATCTTCGAAAACCTTCTGTACCGTTAGTACTTCTGCATGGGACAGAACTTACTAGCACTGTTTAAAACCAACTAAATGAGATACACGAACACAGGTTCGACCTAGTCCTCTACCCAGATACACATTTTCCAGGCTGCAAATCCCATGAATTTGGCTAGCAGTAAATATTCCCTTTATTGGCCACCAGACTTGTCTCTGCAGCACGCAAACCACCCCCCACGGCTCGCGTCTGACTGAAGCTCATATGGTGACATTTGCGGAGAGGGACACTGAGAGCGTCCCACCATTTTTTCCAGGGGAACATGGCTGCTGCCAGAACCACCGACGCACCTTTAGCTTAGAACTGACATTGCTGCCTTTCTCTATCAGCAAAAAGCTGATGGATAATACAGGGAAATATTATTAATCCATCCTGAATTATTCATCCATCTTTATTTGTGAAAGAAATGAAGAAGCTGGGACTCTAAGTCCCAGAGCGACGTCTGGTTTAGGATTAACTTTGTCCATCCCTCTTAATGAAATATCAAATCTGGTTTTTTGCCCAAACATGAACCCATAAGATGCGATGAAGCCAGTCTGATGAAGGCTGCTGTGGGATTGATTTCTACTAGACAAGCTCTTAGGAGCTGGAGAGAACTGAAGTCCTGCTGTTGTGCAGGACACCTCCATGCTGTCCTGCTGTTCCCTGTCCCCCTCTAAAGCTTCAGAATGTGGCTGTCACCTTTTATCTTCTAGCCCAGAGCTCCACACGTTATTACATACTGGTTTTCAGCACTGGGAGAACTGGGTGAGTCAGTCAAGTACAGCTCTTTGCTGTACCACCAGATGACCTGCATTCCCAACCCAGTGTATTCCGTGACCCGGTACCGCAGCCTGCCACGTGTACACACACACCCCAGGCTCCCACTCCCCCTGGAGAGCCCAAACTATCAGCCATGGAATGATTAAAACAGGGCCTGCAATAATCCAAATGCCCTGGAGGGTTAAACATCACAGAGGAACGGGAGGGAAACTGGCTGACAGTCCAAGACCAAGCGTAAAAGCTCACTGTCGAGATGCAGGATAAGAAACCCCTCATTAGTTATTTGTGTCTGTTTGTTTTCAAGTTTCTTAGTACAGTTATTCGCACAGAAACACGAAATCCTCTCCATGACCCAAAAGAATGGGAAAATCTTGAAGCAAAAAGAAGCAGAGAATGGAAGACCTGCAGACTTGGGAGTTTAACCAAATCCGCGTCTGACCGAAGCTGTGGGGAAAGACACAGGACTGCAGGCAGCAGGTGGAGCTGGCGTAAGGCAGAGCGGGCTCAACCAGCTCAGCCCCGCGGGGCTGCAGAGCCCTGCCACGAGGACCACTGCAGGAGGGGAGCGGCTCACAGTACCGCGGGAAGGAGCGGGGAAGGTCAATACGTGAGGTCTAAGGGACATCCTCGCCTAAGGAACACAGACCTACCCTGGGTAAAGCATTAGAAATCCTGACAGCAAACACTTCGCTTCTGACCGTGATCATTGGGGCGTTTTCTCAGTTCTGCGGCAGCCAGACAAAGCGAGGGACCTTTGTCCGGTTTCAGGCTTAACGAACAGTGATGCTAACTGACAGACAGCACACTGCAAATGCAGCTACAGGTACGTACGGACAGGCAACATGGGAGTAAAAAGACAGCTGAATCTCTTACCTCTGGCCATAGTAGCTCTCGAAAAAATGTTCCTTCCACAGCTCGACCTTCTTTTCCTTTTCTATTTCTTGCCGTATTCTTAGCTGCATTTCTGGTGTAAACTCACCTGCAAAAGGCAATAAAGGTTATCTTCCACAAAAGCTGTGGATAAAATGAATCAGGATAATCACAGGAACCTTCCCGCTCGGAGGTGTGAGTGTCATCTCACAGAAGTCCCCCCAGCCTGTGACACTGCAGCCCTGCCTCTGGAACTTCAGCCTTTCTCCTGAGCTGCAAGGTGTTTCATAGAGCAGTTTTGTGTTGGAAGGGACCTCAAAGGCCATCTAGTCCAGTGCCACCCCCTACCCTGGGCAGGGACACCTCCCACCAGCCCAGGTTGCTCCAAGCCCCGTCCAACCTGGCCTTGAACCCCTCCAGGGATGGGGCAGCCACAGCTTCTCTGGGCAGCCTGGGACAGGGGCTCACCCCCCTCACACCAAAGAATTTCTTCCCAATATCTCATCTCAATCTCCCCTCTTCCAGTGTAAAACCCTTCCCCCTCGTCCCACGGCTCCCCTCCCTGCTCCAGAGTCCCTCCCCAGCTTTCCTGGAGCCCCTGGAGGGCCTGGAAGGGGCTGGAAGGTCTCCCCGGAGCCTTCTCCAGGCTGACCCCCCCCAGCTCTCTCAGCCTGTCCCCACAGCAGAGGGGCTCCAGCCCCCCCAGCATCTCCGGGGCCTCCTCTGGCCCCGCTCCAACAGCTCCGTCTCTCTCCTGTGCTGAGGCCCCAGCGCTGGGGGCAGCACTGCAGGGGGGTCTCCCCGAGCGGAGCAGAGGGGCAGAATCCCCCCCTCGCCCCCCTGCCCACGCTGGGGGGATGCAGCCCAGGCTGCGGGGGGGTCTGGGCTGCCAGCGCACAGTGCCAGCTCATGGGCAGCTTCTCATCCACCAACACCAACAGGTCCCTCTCTGCTGCCTGCTCCTTGCAGCCAAAGGGCAACAGCTTCACACCTGACAGTCACAACCCCTCTCCCTGCCAGTGTCTGCTCTGGCTGATGATAAATTCTTTACATGAAACAGCGCTTATTAAGCAAATACCTATCTACACACAAACCTATGCTCTATGTGTGCATGCGCTGCGTAACTGCCATTTTTGGAAGGCTGTGAAGCCCATGCAGATGGCAGAGCATTCTGGCACCTTGCACCAGCAGTGGTGGGTGGGTGGCTGTGGGGAAGGTTGCACGCAACAACATCAGAGACTTCTTGCCCGGCACAAATGACAGAAAATATTTCGGGTAATGGATGCTGTTCTGTCGCAGGCAGGTGGGAAACAAAAAAAAACCCTCTCACACATCTGAAGTGCACGTTTCACACATGTGTACTGTGGTTTGTAGGAAGTATTTCCTCATGTCAAGTCTGAACCTGCCCCAACGTGGCTTTGAAACGTTAAATGTCGTATGTTAATATTTTAAGAGTTCATCATTAGGCAAGAAAGCTTGGGTTTTTAACACAACTGCAGTGCTTTGGTGACAGACATGTGGCCTTGAGCCTCAAGCCTTCATTCATTGTCAAGGTTTCTCTCGTTCACACGTTTTGTTTGTGTTCTTTAGCACTGGAGGGAAGAGTTACTAGAATCTGATCTTTTCCAACACTGCAGTTATCAGAGGGATGCTGTAAAGATATTACCAGAAACTGAATAGTTTCATCACTGCGCTGTTTGTTTCTCAATAATTTTCTCTAGTCAAATAAGGGGATTGCAAGAAATTCTTGCTGAGTTTGCTCTCCATGCAGTTATCAAAACACGTCCCAGGGAAACTGAGAGTGTGTCCCTTTTGAGTACACTGTTACGTGTCGGTATGAAATCAGGACAGTCATCTTTGTATTGCAGCAAGTACAGAGGGCCCAAACCACAATCTCTGGTACATCAACTTTCTTTTCTATTTTCGCATAATCTTGGTCAGGTAAACAAACACAGAAAGCCTGTTATATCACAAACAGCAGAATGCCTGCCTTTGCTTAGAGTAATTTAGCAACAGGGTACAAAATTGGTTCATTTGAAACAGTCTCTGCTGTAGCAGTGAATGTTGGATTTCCGTTCTGCGGTTATGCCACCTTTGTCCCCAGCTGGGAGAGTTCAACTAGAAGCGTACCCCTGCATCGGCCCAGGCTTGCACTGAGCGCAAAGCACAGCGAAAACCTACGTGGTGGCTTGCAGTCAAGTGGAAGTGATTTACTTATCAGCATCTACCTGAACCAGTCCAACCTCCAGCTCACAGCAGGGTCAGCTTGGCTCCACCAGGTTGCTCAGGGTTCTGGCCAACTGTGTCTTGGAAACCTCCCAGGCTGGAGATGGCACAACCTCCCTGGGTCCCACTGCTGGACCGTCCTCATGGGGAAAAAGCTTCTCCTTGTAGCCCATCTGACTCACGCCCATTTTTTCTTGTCCTGCCATGCCCCACTGCGATAAGCCTGGCTCCACCTTCCTGCTGGCCTCCCAGCAGGAGCAGGAGGCTGCTATCAGGTCCCCCCTCCCCAGCCCGTATCACTGACAGGGGCTCTTCCTTCCCGGGGGCTGGATCCTGCCCCTCTCCGGCCTGTCTCGACCCCGCTGGATGGCAGCCCTGCCCTCGTGCTGGTGCCCCCAGTTTGGTGTCCTCCACAGGCTCCCCCAGGGTCACTGATGAAGAAGGCAAATAGCACTGGTGCCCTGACAGGTCCCTGTGGTCTCTGCTTGTTACCAGCCTCCAAGCGTGAACTATGACTCCAAGCCTGAGTGTGTAACCAGCTACGCACCCATCTGGTTATCCACCCATCTAGACCCCAGTGTCCCAGTGCGAATGCAAGAGTATTGTGGGAGACACTCATCAAAAGTTTGCTTAGGATGAGGTAAATGACACCCACTTCTCTCCCCTTGTTCACAAATTCAGTAATTTCTAACGCAGTCACACTCTTCAGGCATGATTTACCCTTGGTAAAACCATGGTGATGGGTTCCAATCACCTCCTTCGTCCCATGCGCAGAGATGTGCTCCCAGAGGGCTCGCTCCATCGCTTTCCCAGTGATGACACTGAAGCTGACCAGGCCTGCATTTTCTCTAGATACGGCTGACCAGGCCTGTGTATCTTAAATATCACTGTGGGTGACCCCAACAGCATTGTGATGAATTGTCCATACCTCGAAGAGTAGCTGAAAGGAGCCTACAGGACTGCTCTGCCCACAGAGGCACCGTGCTCTGGTACTTGAGCAGGGACACGGTGCTCAGTGAGAACATCAGCTGAGGTCTCCAGACCCCACCCTGGCCACTGCAAGCTTTGCCACCGCAGCAGCTTCTACAGCAGTTTGGCTCTGGTGAGAAAACTTTGTCTATATGTAGCTGCACCCTCTAGATGTGCAGTCACCAATGGACAAAAGGTCTTCTAAGAAGCATTAAAGGGGAAACACTAAATGATGGCGGCCAAACCCAGGAGTGGTTTTAACAATTAAACAGATTGGACAGCCGAGTGCTATGCCTTCCTGTCTACTGGCATAGATACACCCAGAACCTACAAAAGACAAAGAGAATTGGATACATTTTCTATGGAAAAGCCTCTTAAGAGTCAATCAACTGGGTGTGAGTAAATGACACCCCCCTCTTCTTAAAGTGAGCCCTGACTGGTGCTCTCGTCTTTGTAAAACTCTGGTAGAGGGGCTGCAGGGCTGGATTCTGTAGAGGAAACACTCCCCGCCCACAATGAGCGAGTCGCTTCTGATGATGTGATTTGATCAAATCACGGAATTAAGCACCTCTAAGTTCAAGATGCCAATGACTGTTGAAGGTGCCGCAGTCCTGTAGCTTAGTAAATGGCTGCCTTGATGTTACATAAAAATTATGGCTCAGAGGACTGACAATACCAACCCTGGTTTGACGACTTTCCTGATGACAAAGTGCATTACTCTGGGAATATAATTCACCTTCTCTACTGATCTTCGCTACCACAACTTGAGAATAACACAGCTCTATTGTCATTGCAACAAGGTTTTAAAGGCATTTTTCCTTCTTTTCTCATCTCTTCCAGAGACTTGCTCATTTTTACACATGTGAAGTTCGAAAGAGAAGTCCTTACTGCGGCCCCCTCTATGATGTTGAGATTAGATAGTTCTAGGCTTGCCCTTGCTCTCATGGGCCGTATTGACTACAGCTGTCTTCACCAAGTACGTCACTACAGTGCTTCAACTTCTCCACAGAATATCTTTTACACATTCCCCACAACATGCACTAGCTTTCTAGCGTTGTACTTGGCTGTCTGGGGAAGTTTTACCTTCTGACAACCGCTCCTTCCAGCCCTGGGCAGCCGAAGTGAAGAACTCGTTGTTGAGCGCAGAGCCACTCAGCTTCATCACACCATCCGCCCCAACCTGGAACACATCACAAGGCAAATCGTATGAACCAGCTGGAAAAGCAAATGTTGCATGTTGTCGTATGGGATCTGAAAGCAGAGCAAGAGTTCCGACATTGCCACAAATCTCTCTGGAATCTGCCTTTAACTCACTCAGAAGAAAACAAACAGCATTCTTAAGGCTGTGCGTAGCCAAGTCTGGGATCCAGGAGATTGTGGCAAGTTTTCCTCATCCTTGTTTCAGCCCACCCTCTGTAGTCCTGCTGCTGCACAAACATGCACGAGCAGCAGACGGTACAGGTGGCAGGGAGAGCACAAGGGATCAGCACAGCCTCGGAAAAGCTGCTTCAGATGTCCTTTCCCTGCAACATGAATGCACAGCATCATCTGAACTACCATCCAAAGCAACAGCTCTGCTGTCTTCTGGGCAACATAAAAATGTGCACGAGGAAAAAGCCAGGACATAAAAGGTATCGTATAAAAGTAACTTTGAAACGTGTATGATCATAACCAGGCATGATTCAGGAAAAACAGGGACAAATGAAGCTCAAAACCCATTCTGTTTTCAAAATGTGGCTAACCAAATAGGGCAGTCGTGCTATAGAGTAGGACACACATCAGAAAGCATGAGGCTAAGACTGGAACATAACACTGAGGGAAATTAAAACCAGGTAACAAAACATACATGAGGGCTGCTTTTGCTCCTTATCCTACAGAAGCAAACGTGGAATTTCTCTGCCAGAAACACTAAAATACAGGTATCATTCAGTAAGTTGCAGTGGGCAAAACTGGTATGTTTCTATTTCTTGTATAAATAATAAATCATAAGAAACAAGCAAAATCCAACTGCCCAGATGTAGGATACATCTGATTACACGGGGAGATCTGTGCAGCAATCGCTCAATGGTGCAGGATTTGGTAGAGAAAAACACTTTTCCTGAGGCAGCATTTGTCAGGCAGGTAATTAACATGGTGGAGGTGACCTAATGGAAGGGTTTTTAGGTAAGATTTAGTTAGAAAATTTTAAGTTGTAAGTTAAGAGTTATTATAGGGATTTACAAAAGCAGAGATTTATTTTCTAGGCTAAATCTCTATTGATCAACTACAGGGAGCAGAATTCACAACGCGGTGTTGCCTGTTCCTTGTGCTGGAGGACAGACAAGTACCGTAGGCCTGTCTGGGTCCCACCCCAAAGCGCCCACTTCTACAGAAACCCCAGCTGTAACGGCTCAGACGGAGCCACTGCCAAGCAAAACACAACAGATCCGTGACCTTTCACAACTGGCATGTCCAACGCCTTCACCTCTTCTCCTGTTTCCCACAGCAAGCCTGACATTTTTTAAAGCACACCTCACCACTTGATGTGGTGGTGGGCTGCTCTAAGAGATTTCCTACAGTGAAACGTAAAATTTGTCCTCTCTGGAGCCACGCAGTATTATTCAGTTAGTCAAAATTTGCTCTTAGTCAAATTCTAATTCAATTTAAGGAAAATTAAACTTAAGAGTCAGGACCATCTGCTGTGAGGTTCTTGCCAGTAAACTCCAGCTGCAAACTCCATCACATCATATTTTGACACATACCTAATTATTACAAAGGCCACAGGACTTATAAAACAATTCCTTCAAATATTTATTGGATCAGCCTTGGACTAACAAGTCCCCGATGAATGCTGATTGGAGATTAGAATTTATGAGACAACATAAAATGTTGGAACTGCCCTTAACTCCAAACGAACGCTATCTGTTCGGCAAAGCATCCTCTGTAAAGCAGACCCCAGTGCTGCCTGACCCGTATGTACCATTAACATTTTGGGAGAACCAGGAGAGCAGCACAGCTGTGAAGATGCATCTACGTTCAGGCACGTCTGTGCTATATGTGTCTACGGCTAAGCTGGTGTCCCTCCACAGTTCAGAGTGACGGAGTCAACTGAGCGTGTGGAGGGGGGGATTCGGTTCATCTCGTCCTGAAGCAGACACCTGTACTTGGTCTCAGGCTCTTGATGGTACCAGCCGGCTTTCCACTGCCTGTACAAGGGGCCCAGAGTAACGAGCTGAGATGCAGACTCCTGGGAGGTGACTGTGGAGGGTAAACATCGGCATCTACTACTGATCTGAACACCACACAGAAAAGCATCTTCAAGGGACACGCAGATCTGAGACAGGACGTACAGAAGACTTCCATCTGGAGTGGCAGCTTGAAGCCAGCTTTGATATCTAAAGAACATTTAAAATGGCTCCAGGCACACATGTGAAGGCATCTGAGTTAACAGCTCTACATCTGAAGTGGAAGCACAGCGCAGAATTCCGCTTTGCTCTGAAGCTCCCAGTCACTTGGGGTAGGAATGCTGAAGACAAACGTACGTATGAATGCAGTAAAAGGAAGGAAGCTCCTTGTTCCATCTACAACTTTTCTGGTATTGAGCATAAACAGATTGAACCTCACTTCCTCAACTCAGTGGTTTTTCCTCCTTTCACATGCAAGTGCAACATTTGTTCTTTGCATCTCTTTGTACCATCCCTGCCTTCTACAAGCTGCTGAAGAAAACTGCTATNTTGAACTGAGGGGCCCAGAACTGGACACAAGACTCCAGATGTGGCCTCACCAATGCACCAATGTGAGGTTGCTTCAGGCAGTTCTTTTATATACTCCTTAGGATGGAATTCATCAGATCCAGCTGAGCTGATCTGACTCTATCAAAAGAGTCTCTTAGCTCTTGCTTTGATGCCGAAGGCTGAGTTCTTACCCCCTTCTCACTCAGGATAATCGTTCCAGTTATCACCAACCATTTAGCAAAGAGCTCAGTGAGAACAAACCTTCACTGCTTCTTCTGTGCCACTCCCAGAGCAGATCAACCCAATTCCTCCCCACTGAGAACTTTTCTCCTTTTTCACATCCCTCTCTTTACTCAAAGAGGTCTTAGACAGATAGTTCATATAAAAATAAACTGCCTTCAAGGCTGACTCACCCTTCCTGCCTGGTACCTCTAATCTAGTGTATGTTTCAGGGCAGGACACAAGCTCTTTGGTGAAGGCCAAGTCTACTCTGCCATCTGGACAGCGTGACTATGCAATAGAAAACTCAGTCAGTTTTGACTTTACCAAATTCGGAATCTGAGAGCAGCAACACCAGGTAATGAGAAACGAGAATGGGGGAACTCAATGGCCACAGCCATTGAGGCACTGTGGGGAAAGGCACCAGTCTAAAGGCTACAGGGTCAATCCTGTACCGAAGAGCCTGGGAGAGGGCAGGAGAGAGGAGGATGCTGAAATCGCTGCACTCCCATCACTCCTGGCCCTCTTCAAGTCCAACGTAACAGAAATGCTGCCCTCGCTGTACCTGGGAATATGGAGTTGACTGAACAGAATTAAGCCACTGGTTTATCAAACCTCAATTCTCTTTTTCTGGTAGCAACAAATACACAAATGAATCACTGAAGAATCTTCCAATTTTTTTTTACACTGTGCACAGAAGAAAAAGTCTATCCCATTTGGCATAAACACGGTATTTGGGCGTCCAGTCTGAATTACTTCTGGAGATGCTCCCCGTGACACCCAAGAGCCAAGCTGCTCTCCACCACAGAAACCACGACATACCTGCCTGTCCACCTCGGGCAGCAGCAGCAGCAGGCGCTGCTGGCATTCTGTAGGCAGAACAGAGAAGGTGTGCTTGTTGATCAGGGCCCGCAGGTTGGTGTTCACCAGGATGGAGTCAGGAGTTTCCACATCAATTTCAGCACACTTTGTTCTCTTCAGCTGCCCTGCAATGAACCACAAAGGGCGTCAGTAACATCTTACCTAAGAGAGGATTTTAAAGGCTCCTGAGATTTTCAAATTGACACTTTATTAATCCATTTCATACCTTGACTTGAAATACACATTTTACCTTTGCACATATAGTTAAAAGAACACGAGATCCTCTCCAGCAAAGAAAATTTCCATATCTAATATACTGTAGCCTGTGTCAGTTCACCTAATTTTTGTAGGAATCCTAGCTGTCTGGGGGCTGCAAGGAGTCTTTTTCAGGAGTGTTTCTAGAGCTGCTTTTAGCCACATTAGTTTTCTATTTTAAGCCTCTAGTCAAGGTCAGTTTGTTCCTCAGGATTTCTTCTTGGACTTTCCTACTTTGCTCTCAGCAAAAGCATTTCAGAAAAAATCATCAGCTCATTGTGCTTGCGAAGAAACCACAACACTAGACAAAGCACTAAAAATGAATAACTATTCTCTTTCCTTTTCTGTGTTTGAAAGCCAGCAAGTCCAGCATTAACCCATATACCACAGCCAGCTGCGTGTGTGTGCTGCAAATTCAGAGAGAAGTAATGAAGAAAGTGTTTGTACTGCGCACTCCACATCTTTGGGTTCATCACTGCCTATTACTGGCAAAACACCCTGTGTTTTGAAGCTTAGATAAGAAGTGCAGTGTTAGCAAAACAGACAGACCCTGGCTTCCCCGACTTCAGGGATGACAGCAATTATTTTTAAGGTAGCAGCACCTAATAAAGTAAATGCCAGGGAGGCTTGTTTCATTAGGGGCAGTTTGCTCTATTAGAAGTCACTCAGAAAATGGCTCTGCAGGTTTATCATCCACTGAAGCTGCGGAATTTCCTAATTACAGGGGACAAACGAAACACACCTTGAAATGTGCCCATTTAGCGATAAAGGAAATCTAGGATGATTAACACAGATAGGGACCTCAGAATAGCCTTAAGTTCACCGAGGTCAATCCCATCATTGGTATATGTAAAAGAAACCACAAAAGGTCAAGAGGGCCGAGAAAGAGCCAACTTCAATGAACGGGAAGGAAGCCAAGTAACACTAAGGTCTGATGTTTAAAGATCTGGGAAGGAATTTCTTTTTACTTTCTAATGTTATCAAAGTGTCTTAAGCACGTTAAAAAGCCTGATAAATAATGCAAGTCCTTTTTTTTTTTGCTTCTCAAACTAAATTCACAGGCAGAAACCCCTGATGATAAGAAAGGAGAAAAGGCGCATTGGCACATGTAAGGTTTGAATTATTTATCCTAATTCACACAGCATACTAGCAGTACCTTCCAGCGCTGCCCAGAAGTCACTTTAGAAATGGAATTAATTACACATTTTACTCAATTTTGCTATTTAGGCTTTTGTTCTGTCATCTGAGCAACCACATCTCTGTAAGCAGAAAAATAAATCTCTTACTTGCATGGAGCCTGTCAGATCTCTGGAATGGTTTCTTCCCCAGCCCTGGCAAGGAGTTATCAAGCTTAACAGAGGGAGAGGAACTGGAGGTGGAGTTCTGAGGGCTGCTGGACTGTCCATCTGACTGCTTGCCTTCCCAAGCTGCACAGGAAATTGAAACATTTAAACACCGGCATGTACAAAGAAATATTACAGGAGACATCTGTTTGGACTGAAATAAAGATCCTTTAGCGTGCATCCCCTAATCCCAGCAGCTCTGGGACAAGCACTTCTAGGATACTTATATTCCTTTATGCTTGTAGCACTCAATTCCCCAGGGGCCAAAAGTAGAAGACCCCTTTGTAGCTACCAGACTATCACAAAATAAAGGAACAACAGCCATTTCATTTATGGTTTGAGTCTATTTCCCAGTGAGGCCCATCTTATTTCCCATCTATATCCAAATCCAATGATGATCTTTTTAAAACTTCCCTTCGGAGACAGCTTTAGTTTCTGTTAGAGTTCACTGTTGGGAAAAATCTCTTCATATTTTATGTGTACTTTCTAAATTTTAACCTACAATTGTAGCGCTTGTTCTTTCAGACCACCCTCAGTAATTCCTCCTCCTCTTTCAAATACTCAAGAGGTATTTTCATGTCCTCCTCCAAAGTCACTACTTAGCCAAACTAGACAGATTTCACCACTGTGATTTCTCCTTACAAATCACTGCCACCCACATTCTCTTCTGTACAGCAGTATTTTTGCTGCTGGTGGGAAGAGCTTCTTCCCTAGATTCTCCTGCCTTCCTTTCCCTCCTCGTCTTAAATGAGACGAATTAAGAACATGAGCTGGTCTTCCCTCTGCCCTCTTCAGGTTTGTGTGTAGTAACAGGTACTCAAGTACGGAAAGGTACCGAGTCCCATACCTCGGAATAGACATTTCACAACCCGTGTGATCAGCCCGCAAACTGAACGCCTGCTGGCTCTGATTAATGGCTTGCACTACTCAATTCCTTCACCCAGTCTGTGCCAGATTTGTTCCCTGTCTGCTTCTCTTACTCCCCCCTCTGCCCAGTTCCTTTCCCCTTCCTTCTCTTCCTTACGATAGCTGTTCCAGTTCTGACCGAATACATCCCTGAAATTGTGGAATCAGTGTGTTGCTTTCTACCAAAATACTGTTCTTTCTCTACTTGTATGCTTAATTTACTTCTCCACCTCAACATATCCCGCTGTCCCGGCTGTGAGCTATTTCCATGTCCTATCACGTGGACAGGAGGGGAAAAAGGACTCCATGGATGCTGATGAAAAACATCCAAATGCCACTCATGTTGCAGGAACATTCAAAGGCTTTTACAGTAATTGATTTACAGTCTAACTGGGGGCTGCATAAACACACACTGTTCCTACCCCAGATGAGTCGAATAAGGCCATAGCAAAAGCTGAGGAATACGGCTTTCCTGACACCACATGTGAAATGAGCACGATCTGTCCCTCTCAGTCTTTAAGGCAGGAAAGCTCACATGGCTGGATACTGGCATGGATAGGTGGCACCAGCCCTCAGGAAAGACAGGCAAGGGAGACAAGTCAAGACGGTTCTCTCTACCCGTACAAGCCTAATGAACAACACAAGTTGAACCCAAGGGTCCGGGGGGAGCTCACCAGTGTCCTCACAAGGCCTCTCTACCATCTTTGAACAGGAATGAAGATGGCAGGAGATTCCCCACAACTAAGAAAAGCAAATGTGAAAAAGGGCCAAATAGACAATGTGAAAAAATACAGACTAGTTAAGCCTCAGTTTTCTCCCTGGGAAAATCATGGAGTGATCCCTCTTGGAGCACATATCTGATCACACAAAGGAGATAATGACGACTGGAGGCAGTCAGCGTGGACATACCACGGGTAAATCATGCCTGACCAGCCAGATTGCCTTCTGTGATCAAATAACTAGACTTATGGATGAGCAAAGAGACGTGGATGCCTTTCACCTTGACTTTAGCAAGACATTTGACATTGTGTCCCACAATACTGTATGTGAGCTGGGACATTAGGGGCTGGATGGGTGGAGAACTAGATGGGTAAGCAACTGGTGAGGTGGCCAGGCTTGGAGAGTCATGCTCCATCCTCTGCCCAGAGGCTGGGAACAACGGAGTGCCTCAGGGCATGCGTCCTGGTTCACATTTTTCCTTTGGGGAGGCAATGGAGCACTTGCTCAAGTTTGCAGGTAATGACAAACTTGCAGGGACCAGTCACTCTGCTTGAGGGCAGAGCTGCCACCAGTGGGACCGTGCCAGGCTGGAGGTCACAGCCAGCAGATAAAGGGAAGCAGTTATCCTCCTTTGCTCAGCACTCATTACACCACACCTCAATTCTGTGTCCTGTCCCGGGGCCTCTAATATGAGGAAGACATCAAAACCAGGAGCAAGCTCAGCTGAGGGCCACCAAGATGCGCAGGGGACTGCAGCGCTTGCCCTGTGAGAAGAGGCTGAGGGCTCAGGGCTTGTTCAGGCTGGGGAAGGAAAAAGGCTGAGGGGGACCCATAGCCACCACCCTGCTCCTACTGGGAGACCAGCAGAAGATGGAGCTGGGCTTGTCACAGTGGTGCATGGCAGGAGGACAAGAAAAAACAGGCAAGAATCAGCCAGGATACAAGGAAAAACGTTATCCTCATGAGGCCAGTCTGCAGTGGAGCAGGGGCCCAGAGAGGCAGTGCCATCTCCAGCCTGAGAGGTTTTCCAAGACGTGACTGCCCAGAGCCCTGAGCAACCTGCTGGAGCCAAGCTGACCCTGCTGTGAGCTGGAGGTTGGACTGGGGACCTCCTTGGGGTCCCTACCGGCATGAATAGTCCTATGATTCTAACGTTTTCAGAGTAGCAGTAGGAAGGCTGGATAAGCTGACGTGCAGAATGTAAGATACCTTGCAACTGTAATGTAGCAGCAAAATATGGGAAGTCAGAGAAAAAAAATCAGTAACAAAAATTAAATAGAGATGTTGGAAGAAAATAGTTCACCCATGATTAAAATGGATGTGGCAATAGTTTTGGAAGTGTGAAACCAAAATAAGGAGAGAAACTGATATGCCGTGACCTCCTGCTCCAGAGGCCTGACATGCAGCGCCTTGGAAGGGCCAGAGAGCAGGCCTCCGGCAGCCCGATTCTGGTCATTCCCAGGAAAGGCAAAAGCCTCACTATAATAATCACAAAAAATAAAGACACTAAACAATACGTTAAGTACTCAAAGTAACATGAGTTTAGATTACTTACTCCATTAGTCTATTTTAATAATTACTCTATGTTAGCTAACAATCTTATGAAATATCCTACCTGTTTCAGTCCCTCCTAGGTCTCCCTGTTCCTAGTTCCCTAAGTGCAGATGCAATTCCTCCTGGGGCAGGGGGCTCAGGAGATGGGGTCCGCCAGGAACGATATCTGCCTGTTGTGCTAATGAACCATTCAGGTTTAATCCTAGTTAGCAGAGAAATTGCAAAAGGCTTTTAAACTATCATTTCATACTAAAGACTTCATATACCTGGCACATCATTTTCTTAATACCGTCATGGGAAATGTGTAATTTTCTACAGGATTAATTTTAGGTTCCTTCTCAGACCACACCAGCCTAAGTGTAAAGGGCACCAGAACAGCTTAGGACTGAATTTCAAACAAGCTAGATGATATTAACCTTCTTCCCCTTAACCATTTTGAAAGGGTCTGCCTGGGAACAACAGGCAACCTCATCAGCTGTTAAATTCTTACTCTGCTATTGAATGATGCGTGAAGTACAGCTGATAAAAACGCTTGTTCCTTTCAATATGGTGCATAGCCGCAACTTTGCATATGTCTGAACAGATGTTACAAGAAACATTCCAGCAGTATATAACCAGCAAGCCAGGACAGATTGGTCTAGTTTTGGTTTGGATTTGTTTAGAGCTATTTGGAAAGGGAGAATAAACAAACACACTAAAACAGAGAAAGAATTTTATACTGAAGAAAATCAGCAAGAGATGAGGAAACACCACCAATTATGTGAAAGGCAGTAGGGAGATCAAATCAAATAACCTGCACTCTGTGTCCGTGGTAGACAGGAAATCTTGGGTTTAAACCCAAGGAAGCAAGAAAAGATTCTGATTACAGGCTAAGAAAAACATTTTAAGGATAAAGTTCACCAAGCAGGAAGGGCAAGACTTGCTAGGAGTTTTTGACGCAATCGGTCTTTGCGTCAACGGCATCTCTGAGAACAGACTGAAGAAAACATCCGTCAGGAATGCATCACAGGTCCTGCCCTGAGGAAGGGATGTGGACTACACGAGCTCTCAAGGCTACTCTTAGGTCTAGCTTCTGATGGCTCTATGAAATTTCTTAACCTGACCAGTGCATTTCAGCTAAACATTCACTTAATTACACCAAGAATATCCAAGAGCAAAATGTTTTTCATGCTAATACTGTCTTATTGCTGTTGTCTAATCCTCTCTGGCTACTTCTATAGCAGTAAAGAGAACAGTGGCACTGGGTGTTCCCCCAGCCCTGAGAACAACCGGCTGAGTTTACATCCTTACGCTTTCTCTCTCCCTCAGGTGGGATTGGTCCTGTTCCAACTGCCTGCAGGGAATGACGTCTGGCCTGTGCTGAACCCCAAGCTGTGCCCAGGATGGCCTGTGAGACTGCT
Source organism: Rhinoptilus africanus (assembly GCA_013400135.1). Lineage (NCBI taxonomy): Eukaryota > Metazoa > Chordata > Aves > Charadriiformes > Glareolidae > Rhinoptilus > Rhinoptilus africanus. Next base: position 183,181 of record VXBO01001574.1, on the reverse strand, counting down.
AGCTTGTCCTGAGCCACAGCTATGTTAGGGAATTTAGCAGGATGGATTGACTTGAGTTGCCGTCCCTGTGTCCAGTACTTCGTCAGTGACTAACTCCGTAGCAGAGACGCAGCTTCTCTCTCTCCACATGCAGGTGTTTCTTCTTCTAAGCACAGGCTTGTTGGGTGAAGGATGGACTGTTTGGAAGGGGAAGGAGTTGTGGGACTGGAAATAAATGCTGTTCATAGATGCTATAAGAAGAAAGAAGGCACACCTTTGTTCAGTATGGTAACAGTTTGTTATATTACTCATGTTATCAGGCTTTAACAAAAAGTTATTTTTAAGAAGACTGAAAATAGCTTAGGATTTGGGATTGGAAATTTAATTTTATTACAATCTGATTGCTTTCACTCCCTTTTTTTGGGTAAGTTTCATGACTGCCAGTCCCAGCCACTCCATCTGTGGGAGAATACCCGACCGAAGTCTTTTAGAGCGTGTGTTCTTACTGCCCCTTCCTCAATGGTTACATTTTCATCATCATCATCATCTTTCCAAGATGAATAAGGACCAGTCAAGTAAATCAAGGGTGAAGGATGGAGAAACAGTGTAATTACTGAGGGGGAGGGAATTTCCATCTCATAGAAGTGCCTGAGTTTGACCGCACAGCATTTTACCCATGGTAATTAGTGCAGCAGGTGTAAGGGTAGGGACTTCAGAAGCACACACAGCTTAAACAGACAGGGTCTGTGAACGTGCTGCAGAAGATGGTGAAGCAGGACTGGCATCAGCAGCACCGTGAAGCAGAGGAGGAGACTGTTGCTTGTTGGAAGAGATCTCAGCCTCAAAAGGCCAGCCTTGTTTTCCTCTTGTACACAGTCCTGCTGATCCTGCTCCTGCCTCTCCCTGCACCGTACCACATACACTAACCGTGTGCCTAAATTCTGTTTATTTCTTAGGTCCCAACACCTACCCTCCCATTACAGCTGCATAACCTAATGATGATGAATAGCTGTGTGGTCAAAGAACAGATATGGTTCACTGTACAGAAACATGAAGTGATCTACAGAAAGAACTCCCCAACCTTGCATATGTAGACTTGGGTCCTAAAATAGAAAATGACAACTCAGGAAAGTCTCAGAATCTCCACAGTTCTAGGAAAATGCCCGCTCTTGGCAGGGTCAAAAAAGCAAACTGAATGCTAGGAATCGTTAAAAAAAGATGAACAAAATATAGATTGCCAAAATGATGTTACACAAATTGAGAATGCATCTTGCACCCTGAATACTATGTACACTCTCCATTGCAAAAAGCATACAGCCTTCTATATGAGGGATGAGGTAATACAGCAGGACTCTTCGCACTGAAAAAGAGATGTCTATGAAAGTCATGAGTGGCAAGAAGTTGTTGAATAAACAATAGTTGTTCACTGCCTATTTGATCATTAGAAGGCATCAAATAAGGAGCCTGGCTCAAAACAAACACAAATGAGTAGTTTTTACAGTGTGGTGTTTGCCACAAGGCATTTACACAGTCAACATTCCCACCCCTCAGGTTAGGCAAATCCACCAAAGAAAATCCCACCAAGTCCATGAAATCCAAAGACACCTCCTCTTGCTTTGGAGCTCCCTGAGCACAACACACTTCGTTCTGGGAGAGCACTACACACGCCTGCCTGGCTTTTACACCCTTCACGTGTGTGCCATCAGCAGTGTCAGACACAGGTCATCAGGCCAAATACCTTTGATTTGATTTGATGGGCCCGCTGTAAGCATGAACAAAAGCTAATTGGTGCTCAGTAATGTGGGAGATGGTACTGAGCCACTACTGGTCATGTTTACAGATGACTTGAGAAATTGTGGATTGATATTGATATGTGGAGTGATGGCATTAGTCTACAAAGTCATTTATTTGTACAACATGAAAACCCATCTATACAAACACAGAGGCATTTCTTGCATCGAAAAGAAAACAACTTGAGTCACGCTCACAGAATCAGGAGCTTGTAATGGCAACCAGTTACACTGAAAAGAATTTAGAGAAAACTAGCTAGAAGTAACTACCAGGAATTTATGATAACCAGTGAAATGCCGCTGCTGGTAAGGGAGATAATGCACTGTTGAATGAAGCCGAGAAGAGCAGTGATCTCATTAATTTCTACTGCAGCATAAATGCTGGAAATGACATGGGATCTTTCAGATCAGAACTTTCTTCGAACAAGACATGAAAGCCACACTACAGAATGAGGAGCCACCTTGGAAACAAATGAATACTAAGAGAAACACCAACTTAATTTGCTTAGCCATGAGAAGTACCTGACCACAGCGTACAGGCAACTATAGGGGAAGACATTTATGGCAGAAAGCAGCTTTTTAACCAGACAATGGCACAGTAAGATCTATTCAAGATCTATTCTTAACTGAATGCATTCCTAATAAAATCAAAGCCAGGAAAAGAGAAGCTAGACTATTTCAGAAATGAAAAGAATACCATATGAAAAGAGCACTTTCTTCTCTCATCCCCTAAGAAGAAGAAAAGGCAAGTTAGAGAGATAAAACAGTAAAAGAACACATAGGAGTGTCACTGCCACCTACTAGATTTTGCTGGTGTGGCATCACTGGCTGCCTTGACGTGCTTCAGAAGGACGTGCTGATTAGAGGACACGGGCATGCCGGCTCTGCATTGCTGCTGCTGCTGCTTCTGCTGCTGTTGTTTCAAGGCCTGGGGAAGAGGAGAGAAGAACATAACCAAAGAGAAATTAAAAATATTCTTATAAGTTATTAGCACACAGTACAAACCACTTGTTTTACAGCAACCGATATTATAACTACATGGAAAGTTCAAAATAAGTTCTGAAACACATTCAGTTCACATGGGATGCTGATACTGTCTATTTAAATACATTACTACAGGGAGACAGATTCCCTACCTTTGCATCTAAAGCAAAAAAAAAGAATGTTTGCAGAATATCTTAAGTTGTGTCTTTTCATGAAAAAAAAAAAGATCTCTAGAGATCTCTAGAGAATGCAAAGAGAAAGGATGCCAAATACAGAGTTGGTTCATGAAGTAATTATATAAATAACTTCAAAGCACCGTAATATAATTCATTTCCGTCTCCTGGAGAAGCAAGTAGCAACTTACTAAAAAGCCTTCAACAGAGATGCTACTCATTAGGAAGGATTTTTTTAATTAGGAGAGTAACAACAATTAAAACACTGAAGGGAAGGAAATAAAATCCTTTGTTTCATAAAAGACGGTTAAAGCAGCCATGGTACAGCCCAAAAGGCACAAATGACTAAGACAAGGAAGTGAGAAGGCATTTGGTTAAACTGCAGCATTTACCCAAACCAAAGTGTCTGTTTTCAAAAACCCAAATAAACTTCACAACAGAATAAGCTACGAAGCATCAACAATATAGTACAATTTCAAACCAGGAAGTAATGGGAAATATTACGCTGCATATATACAAATGAGTGGGACTCTTAACTAGAGATCATTGCTATCTTAAATAATAACAACAACAATGATGATAATAATACAGCGAGAACTAGCAGAGTATTAAAATGTGCAGAAACCTGCAGAACCTGCCATATGAGGAAAACAGCAGACAGTTTGTAGACGCAAATGAGGGAGACTGACCACAAAAGGATACAGATAATGAATGGACATGTTAGCTTCCCATTTTCCAATTTTTATTAAATAGTTCTTATTTAGCTATTTCTACCAGAGGTTAAAAAAACCCATTCAGCCAAACTGAAACACAGCAAAATCAAAAATTAGTAAGAGGAAGTATCCTCTGCAACACACAATTAACCTCCTGTTATTGAGGTCAAAAGCTTTTAAAAATACAGAAAGATAAAAGAGAGACCCAGCATTCACGAGTAACAAACATCCATAAACAAGTTCAAGAAAGCTTTTACAAATTCTTTTTTGGTTTGAAGATGAACCACAGGCAACTGTGAATGTCCAGAAAGTACCAGACTCTGAAGACCACTAGTATGTTCAGGGGCTTGTCTGAATCCCATACTGCCATTATGCAAATCACTACAAATATTTAAGGGTTTCTGTATTCAATTTACCCATTCTGTATGCCATTTAATTGCTGCATTTTTCTCAGCCTAGGTAAAAGAATTCTGCTTCTGTTCATTTTGTCACCTCAGTTCTCGGTCATGCAGCGCCGGCCCACGCCAATGGTGGCTCAGGCATGTGTGGGAAGAGGAGGAAACGATTATTCATTAGATACTGCTTTTTAAATTGCATGTCAGCTTCGCACTTGTGTTCTCTGTTATAAATATGTGGGGGCTCCTTTAATGTATCTAATTTATATTGAGTCCTGTCATAATCACAGAATAATTCTGGTGGGAAGGGACCCCAAGGAGGTCTCCAGTCCAACCTCCAGCTCACAGCAGGGTCAGCTTGGCTCCACCAGGTTGCTCAGGGCTCTGGCCAACTGGGTCTTGGAAGCCTCCCAGGCTGAGATGGCACAACCTACCTCCCTGGGCTCCCGCTCTACGGCTGGACTGACTTAATGGGGAAAAAGCTTTTCCTCATGTCCTGTTTTCCCTTATACAATCCAACTTACGCCCACCGTTTCTCATCATCCCACTTCCTCACTGCCTGGGTTGGAAAGGACCTTTCAGATCAAATCCAACCATCAACCCAACACTGACAAAAACCACCACTAAACCGTATTGCTAAGCGCTACGTCTACCTTCTTTTAAATACCTCCAGTGATGACGATTCCACCTCTTCCCTGGGCAGCCTGTTCCAATACTTGACAACCCTTTCAGTGTAAAAATTTTTGCTAATATCTAATAGAAACCCCTCCAGCACAACTTGAGGCCATTTCCTCTTGTCCTATCGCCTGTTCCTTGGGAGAAGAGACAGA
>VXBO01001574.1:122412-167020 GCA_013400135.1 Rhinoptilus africanus | reverse complement strand
AAATGTTTCCTGATATCCAATCTAAACCTGCCCTGACATAACTTGACCCCGTTTCCTCTTGTCCTATCCCTTGTCCCCAGGGAGAAGAGCTCAGCCCCCATCTCTCTCCCCCCTCCTTTCAGGGAGTTGTAGAGGGGTATGAGGGCTCCCCTCAGCCTCCTCTTCTCCAGGCTGAACAACCCCAGTTCCTTCAGTCGTTCCTTATAAGGTTTGTAATCTTGATAATAGGTGCTAAGGACAGAAAGGTGGCTAAAGGGCAGTGACAAAAAAACCTTGTGTATTTGAGAGCACTGGCTCTGAGAAACAAATATGTGCATCCCCAGCCAGGATAGCTCCAAAACGCGTAACTGCACACCTGGCCCCCGGTGACGGCGCCGGCTGGGTCACTCACCAGCCTCCACTGCTCCCTGCTGGGGGTTTGGCTGGGAGACAGGTCTGCCGGGTGAAACCCTAACTCTTCGCTGAGACTAACATAGATGAGATAAAGAGAACATGTGTCAGCCAAACCTCACGAGCCCAGACTTGTTAGTTAAACTAAGAATGGATCCAATATAGTCCCATGGCCCAGTTGGAAGAATAAATACGGAGGAAGATCCATCTGCAGCCAATTACAGCTGTAATTTGTGGGACAGGGACCCCTGTACACTTTAGAGTTCTTACTTGGGAGTGTCACTGACACGAGGGCATTTCTTCTGAGAAATGAAATTACAACAGAACTTTAATTATGTTAGAGGTCAATTACATTAGAAATTTAAGTCTGGCAAGATCTGATAACATTTTACAAGGTATTGCGTTCCCTTAAGATTTGCAATCCCTAAACCATTGGTCAATCAATTCTCTTTATACATTTATAAAAAAAACTGTGCTAACAGCAGCAAAGGGAAGTAGTAAGATTTATTTAACAATAACTTATTGAAGATGATGAGAGGCTAATTCTTTTAGAAAAACTGCAGTAAACTGCTGCAAATATTAAATGCCGGATGTAGTCTAGGGATCCCCTCTAACAGGAATAGTAAGACTGCACAGTTTCATCAAGACGCTGCCTCGTGTCTTTCCTTTCGGAGTCCCGATTAAGTTAAACACTACAGACTTTCTGCTTGACCCTCTTGGGCAAAGGAATGTCCTGATCAACCACAGCCTCAAACGAGGCGACTAAAGTAGGATTTGACCACAGGTCCATTTAAACAGCATACAACACCATACAACACCATGTGTTTTCCCAGTGCTGGAACACCCCAGGACTTCGATCCCACCACACACTCTCTGCTGTCACTGCCCAGCACACCGCTGGCCCGCTGAAACTGGACTTTAGCCAGTCTCCAGCTAAATGCCATCCCACCACCCAGGAAGAAGCACCAAGAGTTGTAATTCTCATCCGCTGGCAGGTACCAGCAGAGCTCTGCACACTGCATGAGACTGAAAATAACAGAGAGTTGAAGATGCCCAAAATATTTTTACCGTATTTTTCCCTTTGATGTCTCACTGGGATATTTGTTTGAAATCCCACTGGTTTCCAGTATACATCTGCTTGCTTGCCAAAGATGGTATTTAATAACAATATTCTGGCTAATGTCTGTCTTTTACAAACAGTCTCGGAAAAATAACAATGAGAAAATACACGGACGTAGCTGATCCTGCTTTGGGGTGGTAAAACTGACTGTACGGCTGTAATGCCCCTTTAAGCTCAGCACATCTATTAGACAGAATTATAGAGATCTTTGCTCACTCAGACACTAATTTCCTTTCTGATCGATTGCCTCCTCCTCCCCGGTCCCTGCGCGGAGCGGAGCCGGCTGCAGGACCGGGCTATTCCAAGCCCAGCGGTTTGAGCCAGCACAGAACACCTGGAGCAGCACCGAGCCAGAGAGGAGGGAACGGAAAAGCAGAGGGAGGTCTAACAGCAGAACAATGGGGATGATGACAGAACTCACACTTTCTTGGCAGGCACTCAGGCAATTCCTAAATCAAGATGAAGATTTTCTTAAACTGATGTAGCAGAAGTGACTGCTGGGTTTCTCAGGCCTGTTTCCGAAGAGATGCAGCGGGTGCCGCTGAAGAAAGCGAGCATAAAGAGTGACCTGGCATTTATACAACAGTTTTATGTCAGTGGCTCCAAAAGAAAATTACTCTTAGGGTCACTCGGCTTCAGGTCAGCCTTGACACTTCACCTTGCAGAATACTGGCATGTGGGTGTCTTGACTAATACACTAACTGTTTAACAGCATGAAACAAAACAAACCAATTAAAAATGTGCTAGAAGTAAAGGAAAAATACACCTACAATTGTTGGGAGAATTTGGGAGTCAAAATACTTCCAAATCAGAAGGGAAAAAAAAAGATAAAACAGTTTGTGAAACTAAAATTAATCTGACAAGAGTCTTGCTGGAACTGTGGCTGAAGACAACCAAACCCAACCCTCCAAACACCAGCCCCACAACACCCTGCGGCCCCTGGGGTTTGCCACCGCCACAGGCTCAGTGTTGCAGCAAAGGGCACAGCCCCTGAACCGCTCACACGACGGCTCCTGGAACCGGGGGGCTTACTGGATCTCTCATCCTTTATCTTTTAAAGATCAGAGCTAATTGTAGTTTCAATTATACTGTGCAATAAAAGAAGCTCTCATCTTCGGCTAAGTGGGATCAAACTATTTTGGAGCAATGAAATTGTTCTGCTAAATTTATGCTCAGAGCATTACATTAAAAAAAAAATCATCTCCCAGGGATAAAAAGCCTTTTGCTGGGTAACTGCTGCATGAGCGTCACCTAACAAACTGCTCGGGCTGCAGCGCTGCAGAAATCCATGCCGTCTTATGAATGGGTAACGCATCCTGGTAATTCACTCCACCCATTAGCAGTCTGGAGTCTGAAATCCCGCTGCCAGCGTAAATTTGATTTATTATTTGGCACAGAAGCAGCGCTCTTCCGTACAGTCTTCAGGCAGGAGATGTTTACTCTTTGCCTTTAAAAAGACCAAAACGCAGCAGGATCTAGACACAAGACACGTCCCATGGGCAGGCGCTGCCGGCAGCCCTGCGCTCCTCTCCCCGCTCCTGCAGCAGAGCTCGGTGCGAAGCCACGTGGACTCACGGACCCGGTACTCACCTCTGCGTCCCGGCTGGAGCTCAGCGGCAGGAGCTCTACGGGAGGGTTGTCTCTGAGTTTGTGTGGGCTTGGGAGAGTATAATATGAAAAGAAATGACTATAGCAGATCCAGAGTTGCTGCTGAAAGGGGTGCATGCATTTCCAGGGGGTTGTCTGCCCTGAGATCTACACGTTCAGAAAGAAAAGGCTGCACTTTACTCACTTGGAAAGAAAGTACAGTCAAGCTGAACTAAAAATACAGTATCCCTCCCTTCAACTTCATGCAGTCATAAGCTTAAAATAACCCAATTTTAAACAGCTAATGGGATCCAGATGTATTACAAGAAAAACTTCTAGTGAAAGCCATTAAAACACATTTTGAGAAGCAGAGAAATGTTTCCTGTTAATCCAATGCCCTTCTTTCCTACAGGCATGTGGTTTGCCAGAATGAGACTGGGAACTCGACCTTGAATTCATATCAAAACATCATCAAACTTACAAGTGAGACAACCATTTCAAAAAAAGTTCTCCCTCACATGACTGTTCCTTGCTAAAATGAAGGAAGAAAAAAAGCTCAAAAATACCGTCCAATTGCAACTTCCCAGAACTCCCCCTCCTGCACTCACCCTGGTAAAGCTGAAACTTGTACTGCTCTGACGAGCATTACGCACTCCTGTTATCCAATTGCGTTTTTATAAACATAAAAAAAAAAATCAACTGCCTGCTTCGTATAGAGACTGGGGAGTATTTTGCACAGGCAGCTCTGAGAAAATAAACTGAAGTTCTCAACAAGGCTGTGTCTGATGGCTCACACGTCTCCATGCTCCGATGACCCCACCTAAGCTCTCTCTCGACCCTCTTTCTCTCCCAATTTAAAGCTTTCTTAGAGTAAATTTATTCATACATGTTTTCTTGGTTACTGAGTAGTTACTTGGTTAATGCAAACCAGGTAGTTCCTCCACTCTAGGAAAGGACATCAATTAAATACTAACGAACGCCTTAAGAAAGAGGACGAAAGAGAAAAGGAAGGATACAGCTCTCAGCTCTCTGCTCTAGGGAAGAAATAAAGTTGGCACCAAGCAGCTTAACACCACGGAGTGTAGTACTGGATGCCTTAGAGAAAGGTCTGGCAACCTGAGCTGCCAGTAGCAGCCAAAGGCTCTACATCTAATACTGGTGACGCTGACATCAAAACCTGCTCTGCGTGTCCAGGATGGCCCTTGGTGGGAGGGACGCTCAGTGCGGAGCGCTGTGGGACGCGGGACTCTCCCAAGCATCAGACTGGCTGCGGTACTCTCCAGCCTGCACACGGGAACATCATCAGCATCGTGAACATTTCAGACACCATCTCTGCCATAAAGCCTTATCAGCGATGGAGATCTCCCAGCTTACAAACCCCGGGCTTACCTAAATGAGAGAGAAGTAGTTCTGGTTTCAGCCCCGGCACGGGGAGCGCACACGGCCGGGTTTATTATTTCCCTTTGATGTCTCAACACCGGCTGGAAGATAGGAACACCAGCCGCAGGCTGGAAGACTCTGCTGCCCAGAGTGTATGTGCAAAAGGAATGAGCAGTCCCCAGCCCAGCAGGCTCAGAACCTAACTATAAAACAAACGAGACTAAAAGAAACAGTAAAGAGAAATGCTCGGTCATTTGTACCCCTGTCACTCCCTAAACTTAAGCATTTTCAAGTTCTGGAGGACACGTTGCAATGACAAAGGCAGACAAAGGCACAGCTCCCCAGGTGTTCCAGAAGTCAAATCGTGATCATCAAAATCTTCTGCATTTAGAGATATTATACCAATCCAAACAACATTTTTTCAGCTGTTGCACTGTAAGGAAGAAGAGAAATAAAGCATTTTACATAAACTCATTTAAAAATTACAGCTGTAAGTGCCAATTACCTCAGCTGATATCAAATTAGCCAACATCAATGAGTTGTTCTATTGTTTGGGGGGTTTTTTTGTTAAAAACCAAACATTACAGCAGAGGAGTGCCTTTAGGAGAAAGTCAAGACAGTAAGGTGAGAGATAAATCCGAGCTATTCACGATCTGAAATACCTGGTAGGCCAGGCAGCTGACAGCAGCAATCGTTCATTGACCCCACTGATAAACATCCAACACTCACTGAAAGCCATTTGACATCAGACCTCGCAGCTGCCCTGTCTGGTCTCAGTACGTCAGTGCACAGATTTCAGTGTCTGCTTTTTACTTTACCTAAAATACACGTTTCCATGTCAAGAGCACTTCCCTAAAAATCACCTCCAGAGCTCAGAGATCTGAGCAGTTCACCTGAACTTCTCTCCTCTTGGACGCTGAGAAGCAGAAGTGAAATTATTCAGGTCAAAGCCAGTTGTGTAAACCCAAGAACTGAATCTCGCAGTCCCTCCCACCAGCACTTACTCCACACAAAATCTGGTGACAGCACATGTGTACGTCCGGGGTGTCCCTGCAGGTCAGTGGAGAAAACCCATCCCAAATTCATAAACTGTAACTGTACAATTCATGAGAAGAGCAAAAGAAGGAAACACAGGTTTTATAGGATGATATAGAAGTGGGGAGAAACCTCCCTCAGTGGCGAGACCCAAGTGACAGCGTTCATGTTCCTGGTATCCTTCTGCTGCTCAGTTTGAGCACGGCACTTGCTTCGAGGAGCCTCTGAAGTGACCCTTGTCATTCCTTGCAGGAATTCTCTCTCTGGATGATGTGCAACCGCCCAAGAACAGCTGTCATCTCAATAGGTTGTTCCTTGAGTTCTGAGTCCTTTAGGAGAAAACGTACAGCCTACAGAACAGGCGTCGAGGTGAGCAACTGCAGGTCAGGCAGGACACGGACACTGCTGTGCCACCACCTCGGGCCATCATGCAGGGACACACACAAGGGCAGAAGCAGAGCGCACCTCTTCTCCCTCACTTTTCAGGCATTGCAAAAAAAGAAGCATGAAAAGTATTTCTGTATCAGACGTGTGAAGAAGGAGAGAGACTAATTGTGCAACGGTACACCCACTCAGCGGGTTCGCTCGGCCTGTCAGGGCCTGCGAGAGGAAACGCGGGCAGGTCATGGCCACCTCCGGCACACCAAGCATTTGGCAGCTCTACAGACACGGTCACTCAAAAGCCGGCATCCTGTGCACGCGAGAGACAGGCTTCAGTAAGACTTCTTCTCATCGTACTCCCAAGCAAGGATGTGAACTGGAGCACAGCATCAATAAGGCACCATGGAAACAGAAACGGAGGCAGATCTACTGAGAAGCAAGAAGCAGCACAAACACAGCGCTTTTCTCTCTCTCCTGTGTCTTGAAACAGAGAGCAAAGAGGACGGGTCGCCCCCCAAGGAAAAAGTCTTGTGATGTGGACGGTTCACCTTGCAACACAGATCAACAACCTGGGTCGACAACAGCAACACCGAATTAACAGCAAGAGAGAGCAGAGAAACTCAATTGCTCATATGAAACCGTTCCAGCGCATTTACGTGCGTTAGTCCCTGCGTTCCTAGGAGTGCACGGGTTTAAAAAACACACAACAGCCACTGCAGCGCACACACAACAGGCACCCACGGCACTCGCTGCCCAGTACCTTGTCAAGCAGGGCCACTGTCCTGAAGAGCTCGTCAGAACCCAAAGCTTTGCCTCATGGTGTCAAGTGCAAGATGCCCACAAAGGTCAAAGGAGGTTCCACTGACTGTCGTGACTGCCACCATTGTATTTTTAATAACACTTTATTTTTAAGAGAATCCACTTGCTATATAACTCCTTCTGTACGGGAGTACTTCCTTGGAAGAAGTGACACACCTGCAGCTGAAATGCACCCCCATACAACTTGTTCCTTGTCAAGCAGCCCCCTTTGGGCAGCGTACGGTTGTGGAGAAACCCACGTAAGTAAGTTACAGCGCCGATTCTTGTGCTGCTTTACCGAATTCTTCAGTAAAGTATTTTCTGAGTATTACTTGTGACTGCCCACTAACACCACAGCACACTGACGTGCGCTCCTGACCCAGAACAACCTGTCTGGAGCACAGCAAGTTTAAAGTACGCAAGCAACTCTCTAATGGCTTGCTGTCATCAGAAGGAGGTCTTACACCCGTCCGCTCCCTTGGCCCGTCCTGGCATGCATCAGGTCCCTCCACAACCTGATTCAAACTGCTAATCAGGCACAAGGCTGTCAGTGTTTTTAAGGCTATGTTCTTTTTTGTAGGGCTACCGAGGTGTGCTGGCTCGCAGTGGGGTCCCACAGATGCCCAGCTCTACCCAGGGACCGGAGTCCTGGGCAGAGAGAGTCTTCTGAGCAGCGCAGCTGACCCTCCGCATCTCTCTCCAGCAGATACTTAGCACCAATGTAAGCAGGACCATATGCTTCGGGCGCTTTGTTTTGGGGTAACAGAACATGCTTCAAAGTCGCTGACTCAAACACAGAGCAGATCAGAGGTGGCCAAACGCGAACCGCGTAGGAAGCTAACGTGGGTGTTCGAAGAGGGGAAGATGTGGTCACGTTTCTTTGAACTCCCCCGTGGGCTCTGGCATCACGTATCACCTCGGTGTGACTGCATCGGGGGCAGCACGGCTGCTCCCCTCCAGTCTGAAGAGTACAACTAACTCATCAGCTCTCGGGTCTCTCTGATCGTTGTTATTGCATCTTGTCTCTGCCAATATACATTTTAATAAAAGAACACAAGTGGCTTAAAAAATCTCGTCTCCTGATGGCGGAGGATCTCCGACCCAGCATCGCAACCTGGAACCAGCCGAGGTTTGCTCATCGCTCTCCCAGCCACCACCCAACCCGTGCCTGCAAGGTGTCTCACCGACTAATCCACCTCACCAGGGCTTCCAGCCAAGATACACACGCTGGAAAACGAGCCTCCAAGGGCAGCACGAGTGCCTGTGAGGGGATTATTTGATTATTGTGTCTTTCACGTGCGCATGAGAGTGAAACCGTTACGCCTGGACTGTCACAGCGTTTACTGCTGAGACGGCACTAGCACAAGGCTTTAAGTTTGTGAGGAGAACCATGAACAATTACCCAGTAAAGTGGAGCTTCCTGATTTTCACCCTGTGAAGTAGCGTTTTTCTTCATTGGTGAAACCACACAGTTGACCTGGAAACAGTTGATTTAGACAATTTAGGAGTTCAATAAATAACTTTTATGCAGAGAAACCACTGGAGATAATAGGACGCTGATGATCACATTTGACAGCAGCTAAAAGGTATATTTCAGCTACATAAATTGAAATACAGGCCTGTGGCCAGAGTCCTAAATTAGAGGTTGAAGTACAGCCAGTATAGATCAACTTACACCACCTCCCTGTATTCCCTTCTCTGCTTTTACCTACTGGCTCTTAAGCAACACAACCGTGAGCTCCCTGGGGCAGGAATCCTGCATCCAGCATCCAGCACAATGACCTGTGAGAGGGAGCCATGCTGGGGTGTAAAATTGCCCAGCCGAGCTATCCGAGAGCAGGAAACTTGGCTAAGATTAAACTCAGTCTCTTCTCTGCTGTTGAGAGACCGGTTTCTAGAGACCGCTGTCAAAAAAAACCCAAATGAAGGTATCGCAGCTCTTCCTCACACACTTGTTTGTGATTAACTCTTCCTGATTCACGCCCTGTGGGAACGATCGCTCAGGAACAGCAAGGTCCACATGTGGAACTAATTGTCAACAGCGCTGCCAGCTCACCCCCCCAGACCAACTTTCATTAATTGGCTAATGTACATTAAAAATAGCTGCGAGCGCGTGGGGCACATGGGCCACGGGAGCAGGGGCAGCAGTGGTGCAGCCAGAACTGCGGCTCCCGACGGATCCCACAGCTCCGAACTGAAACCAGAGAAAGAGCCAAGCTGAGATACTTACAGTTCCGGTGAAAAACAAACCGCTTAAAAACTTGCCTCTCTGTTGACTGTTCCTGTTGCTCTGCCCTGTGCCCTCGCTGCAAACCGGCGCAACCGAGAGGCCCCGGCGCTCCGAAATGCAGGCGCAATGTCGTGGAAACAAAAAATTGTTGGTCTTTTTTTTTTTTTTTTCAGCAAGAAACTACGCAGTCAAATTTAAAAGTCCTGGGCTGAGGCACCGCCATGGCTGTGTATTACACTGGCAAAATAAGGCTTTTAAGTGGACCAAAAAAAATAATCAGTTCCCCTACACTTTATTCTCAGCAACAGCTGAAGAGATCCTGCTGCTGTACAGACACTCCCCCTTCCCCAGACAGACAACTAAGCTCCAAAATGAAAGTTTGGCAAGTGAAAAGGGTCTCTAAAAGATGATTTCTAGTCAACCTTTGCCACAGCCCCAACTCCCATTGCCTCCCATGGCACCCAGGAGGACATGCTGCTCGCAGGAGGAAGGGGCACGTCCCCCGCGCCCCTCCGACTGCCACCAGCACCCCGGGGACCAGCGCAAGGACAGAACGGCGGCAGGGCCAGGATCCTCACCGCACACCGCCGCCTGCTTTGCGCCTTCCCAGATCTCTTCATTCTGAGTGATCACCTGCTTGTGAATCAAGGTGGTAACCGCTGGGTAAGTCTCACAACATATGGACATAATAAATAAGAAATAAAGTCTACAATATACGCAAAGAAACTGCGAAGTCTTAAAGATGTCAGCTCATGCAGCCGTATGAGACCATCAGCAAGAGCTGTAACTTTTTCAAAAATTATGAAATTGCTGCAGACCACCTTTTGAGGGGAAGAGAATTAACGACTGAACTAGAAGATGGGGAACTGCTGAGGGAGTGCGGCTGTACTGCCGTCAGTACGGACAGTCGGAAGCACGGATACACCTACTTCATTTTAAAAGATCTAATTTCTCACAAGTGATGAAAACACGAGCAAATCTGACTGGTAAGAAAAACATTGCCAAGAAAGTTCGACTGAAACCTGAGATCATTACAGAGCCGTTCATTAGACCGTCACAGGTAATTGCATTACCCATTGGAAATATGTATAGGAAAATTCCACTCCTAGAGGAGAAGCAAAGGAAGCAATTAAAAGCCAAAATGTACTATATAATGCCATGAGTCCTTCACAGCTGAGGATGACTCCCAAGCTGGTAGTAATCACTGCAAGTTGGAACTTTGCTACTATCGATGCTGAAAATAGGAAGAGGCAGTTACGGGGCCAGTACCCATTTGAAACACAAAGTGCAGAAGAAACGCCAGTTCCTCTGCGGGAAGCACAGGGCAGTGCTGCCCAGCCGGCACGCAGAGTACATGTTTTCCATGTCTTAAAATCTAAGTTTCAGTCCAGCTAAAAGCACTTCTATCCTTTATTGGATGGTTTTGGTCACTCAGGGCAAACACTGTGCAATACCCAACAACGGTTAGGAAGCTTCCTCACCCCCCTGCATTTCAATGGGGTGTGTGTGTATAAATAGTTCATACATGGCTGGACAGGAAATTCAACCAAATTCAGCGCGCCGATGACAAACACCATACCATGGTCAAGGCCCGCTAGAGACACATCATTTGCATGGAGCTGGCGCTGCTGCTGAAGCCTGACATGTTGGCAGCAGCATGAAATGCAAACGCTCCCCGCTGCCCGAAATGCAGCTCGCTCTGCGTCCATCGCCAGAGCTCTCAAGGGTGGCAGGTTCTGCCCCAAACAAGGCAGAGCAATTACCCTGCCAAGGCGGTTCACAGGCACAAGCAATTTTATTGCACGAGACGGTTCATCTCAAGGCCAAGTGCCGGGTCCTGCACTTGGGTCACAACAACCCCAAGCAGCGCTACAGGCTCGGGGCGGAGCGGCTGGAAAGCTGCACGGCAGAAAGGGCCCTGGGGGTGTTGGTGGGCAGGGGGCTGGATATGAGCCAACAGTGTGCCCAGGGGGACAAGGACGCCAACAGCATNCTGAGGGACAGGGTTTAGAAGGGGTTTTTGTCAGGGGGGGTTAATGGTTGGACTTGATGATCTTAAAGGTCCCTTCCAACCTCAGCGAGTCTATGATTCTGTGATTCTATGATCTCCTTGAAGGACTGACCTGACAGAAACAAGGCTATACTTGGTCCTTTAATCACTAACACGTATTTTAACCTGGATCCCCTCCAGCAGTTCTGAGTTACAGAGTGACACATCTCCCTAGCACATCTCTCTGGAAACTCTCTTTTTTTTTTTTTTTAATGGTTTCTGCAGTAGTGGAAGAAGGAAGCAGGGTCTGCACTCGTGATGGTCAGCCTGCCTGGCAGAATCCGCCAGAGCCCACTGCTGCACACTGTGTGTCCCGGCTGCTCCTCACCAGGCCTCTTCCACAGCCAGGTACCAGACGCGTGGAGCAAAAATGCACCTGACAGCAAAACACTGGGGGGTTGTCAAGATATCCAAGCATCGTATCCCTAAATTGTCTGCAAAAATAAGCAAACAGTGAAGAGGCAAAGTTTGCTGGTGATACCAAGTATTTCAGGCTGATGGTCAACCTGTACAATGACCACAGAGGAACGTTATCTTAGTATTGTAACAACCACTTGTACAAAAGCCTCCGGTCAAAGTAACTACCAGGAAAGAAATACAGAACAGAAGCAATCCATACAGGCGCCTACTTCTGGAAGGCTGTGTGCCTTTCTCATACTGGCTCTGAGTACATCCAGGTGAGCTAGAAAAGCCCAACAAGGATGGAATGGCCCTTAAATGAGGAACGAGAAGGGTCATGGAGCGTGGAAGAGGTACAAGTGATCCAATAAATCTGTAAAATCCTGGATGGCACAGTAAGGCAAACAGAGCAACAGTTTGGATTCAAATACAAGAGCTGAGGGGCAGGAAATGAATTTACACAATGCCAAGCAAAAGGGGAGAGCTCTTTGCATGGCATGTGGAGCAGAGGAAATCCTTACTGCAGGGCAGCGCAAATGCTGACACCGTACAACAGACCAACCCACGGACAGGCGTCAAGCGAGAGCCAGCCTCTGCGCTCAAAGCCCCTGAGCCACAGACCAGTGGATGATGTGAAACCACTCTTGTCATGTTCTTGTGCTCTTTTTGCACCTTCGCTTGGGGTTACTGCTGCTGACCAAGGCTGGAGCGGATCACCAGGCGATGCAGGCCTGGGCTCACTCACTATTGCCGTTCTTGAGCACAGCGAGCTTCAGTGAGCATGCCTGAGACTGAGCTGGACTCTTCATTCCCGAGGCCTTGGGCTGTCAGATCGCCAGCACGGAGGATCATGATTCCCGTCCTCAGAAAGACCACCAACCCCTCCTAGCAAGGTTTCTTCTGCACGCAGAGGTGGAAGACACGCAACCTCAGTATCACAGTACACATAGTTAAAAAAAAAAACATACTGATTCAATACAGAACAAGTCCAAGATTAAAGGGAATAAGGAAAAAAAACAGCGGTAGAGAGGTTAAGGAGGATCCTGTGATGCTGGTCAAACAAGAAATTCAGGTTTTACTCAGAAATGGCTTTGAGTGCCGAGAGATCAAACATCTCCTGAAGGTACCTTTTGCTTTGAAGAACGAAGCAGGTCCTCAGCTGGTAGGACAGGCATCAGGGTGCCAAGCACACAAGTGCCATGGGCTGGGAGCCCTTCAGCTCATCACTCACAAAGCAGCAATTCCTGCTGCGCTTTCCCAGCAAGCGGACCTCGAGCCTCTCCGATGCCCTGGCAGTGACGGTGCCAAGCTCCCCGGCAGCTTTCCTGAGACTTACAGGAACACCCAGGTTGGCAGGGACCTCGAAACATCACCTGGTCCAAGCTCGGTGGGAAAGACAGGCCAGACAGGATTACCCAGCACCTTGTCCAATGGCATCTTGAAAGTCTCCAGCAACGGGGACTCCATCATGTCCCTGGGGACGTTGTTCCAGTGAGTGATTGTTCTTACTGTAAAAAATGTCTTTCTTATGTTGAAATGAAACCTCTCCTGGTCCAACTTGTACTCATTGCCCCTTGTCTTCTCCATGTGCCTCCTTGTCAAAGGAAGTTTGTTATTTCCAAGTTTGTATTCTCTTTTTCCTACAATACAGAGCTTAGAAGAGCAGCAGGTCACAGAACACCTTTTTTTCTAGAGAGGAAAGGCACCCTGCATACATTTTTGTGGGTAAAAATTGAACATGACACTGTACGGGAGGCTAAAAGGCAAAGTCACTGAGGCGGTGTTTGACAGGGAAGGACAGAACGAGCTGTAAAAGTCTCAACGGCAAGCCAGAGATGTTGAAACAATGAAGACACAAACCCAGCTGAGGAAGCTCATTCACAAAGCAGCCCCTGCCCAGACAGGGCTGCACATGCTTCCCTTCATGTACCCACGTACTGCTGGTGACAGGAGGTGGGACACAGAATCATACAATCATTTAGGTTGGAAAATACCCTTAAAATCATCGAATCCAACCGTTAACGTATCACTGCCATGTTACCACTACCCCATGTCCCTCAGCACCACGTCTGCCTGGCTTTTAAATCCCTCCAGGGATGGCGACTCCACCACTGCCCTGGGCAGCCTCTGCCAAGGCTTCACAGCCCTTTCCAGGAAGACATTTTCCCCAATATCCATCCTAAACCTCCCCTGGCACAACTTGAGCCCGTTTCCTCTTGTCCCATCACTTGCTACACGAGCCTGTCTTCTGTGGGTACTGCACAGCAAAACCTCCCCTGCTCCACGTGAAAGCTTCTTCCACCAACTCCTGAACGTCCTGGCAGACTGTCACCGAGAGGAGACTTCATCGCTTCAAACAAGAGCATTTCCATCGCTCTGGGGCTCCTGAGGTGGGAGCGGGCTGCCCCTCAAAGCCTGCCAGTGCTCACCTCCTATCTGCTGGAGACCTCCTGGGCGCAGAGAAATGCTTGGAGGTGTCCCTGCCCCATCCCTCACCGCAGAGCCTGCCGTCAGGCCTGGCACCAAAGGTATTTCTAACTGTAATGCAATATAGTTGGAAAGTCTGGACGAAATAATATATCAATACTCAGCGACTCTAAACAAACATGCACGCACTGGATTTTCCTAGCTCAGAGAAGCACCTGAGAAACCTGCTGAATGCAAGCAGAAAGCACCGGGACAGCAAAGCTCAGGACTGAGAGAGAAGTGGTTTTGCCGCTCCTCTGCCTACCCCGTGCAGCTGCAGGAACACGCAACAGCTTTCAGTTCCTCTTTGCTCTCAAACTCCAACTCTTCGCCTGAATCCTTCCAGTTCATCATGCCTCCAGTGCAGCGGATGCCCCTGAGGACACAGGGATGGCACTGAGCGCAGGGGACCACCGTCAGAGGACCAGGCACCCTCCCCAGCTACAGACACAAGCGTCTGAGCTCCCACAGGGCTGGTGCTGCCCGCCCAAATGGGCACCTCGGGGGCCACACAGCACCTGCTGGGGGGACGAGAACCCCTCAGAAAACTGGCTTTTTCTGAAAAGTGCTTGCCCTATTAAATCAGAGAATCACTGAGTGGTTTGGGTGGGAAGGGACCTTAAAGCCCCCCCAGTGCCCCCCCCTGCCCTGGGCAGGGACACCTCCCACCAGCCCAGGCTGCTCCAAGCCCCGTCCAACCTGGCCTTGAACCCCTCCAGGGATGGGGCAGCCACAGCTTCTCTGGGCAGCCTGGGCCAGGGGCTCACCCCCCTCACCCCAAAGAATTTCTTCCCAATATCTCACCTCAATCTCCCCTCTTCCAGTGTAAAACCCTTCCCCCTCATCCCACGGCTCCCCTCCCTGCTCCAGAGTCCCTCCCCAGCTTTCCTGGAGCCCCTGGAGGGCCTGGAAGGGGCTGGAAGGTCTCCCCGGAGCCTTCTCTTCTCCAGGCTGAACCCCCCAGCTCTCTCAGCCTGTCCCCACAGCAGAGGTGTTGCCTCTCCTATGAAGGGCTGAGCCACTCTTCAGTCTTCTGCAGACCAAATCAGGGACTCACAAATCCCATTTCCTGACATTTCAGTGGAAATATTTTGGGGCCATACAGTACCTTAGAAATACTCTGCTTATGGGAATAACCACCCCAAAATGGTTGTCCTCCCCATGTTGGTCAGGGACAGAGGGCAGGAGTCATGCCCAAGGCTTCTCCAGTGAAGTGAACCGGGGGGACGATGCCACCACTCCAGCACGGCCGCAGCCGCCGCAGCTTCTGGCTGGGTCCCGTCCCTGCAGAGCAGGAGCAGGAATGGGGCTGAGCCCCGCGGCCCGTAAAGCTGAGGGGCTGGGAAAGTGCCGGGAAAGGATCCTAAAAGTTCACTCGGTAAAAGCAGAGATTGAAGGTCCTATAGAAAACCCATCAGTCGTTTCTCAGGAAGCCTGAGGAGTTTTAGTTGCTGTGGAAAATTCATGCATGGGAAGTCACGCAAAAAAAATCTTCTACTGTAGATTTTAAGTTTATAACCCATTTTTCTACATGTCTAAAATGCCTCCCAAACGCAGAGCCACATGTAAGCGCCTGTGACCACAGCCTAATGACTGTGGGTCACGCAACATTAGAAAAAATAATGAATTGCTGTGAAGTCTAATGGAAACACAACTTCGTGACTGCTAAAGGGTAAGCCCTCGGAGGCTGTACAGCTCACCAGGAAAAACTACAGCTCACTCCAAATCTGGAGACTATGATATACCAGCCCAAACAGCAGATACGCTAACCTAAATAAAGGGAAAAGGAACATTTTGGGCTTCATGTCTGCAGATTCCTCGGTAAATTGCATAATGTGATACTCGGGAAACAGCTTCCCCATGAGTCACGAGCACAAGCAGGAATTGGCTGTATTTAGAAAAGCTGATACTTCTACCAAATCCTTAGCAGGAAGAAACAAAATGACATAACCCAAACAGAATTCTTTTTTTAAATTCTTTTTTTTTGGCAGCTGTTATGGGCGGGCGGCAGCAAAGCGCTTTCCGAAGGCAGTAGGGTGATCAGGCCATGGCTGTTAATTAAGGAAGCTGAGAGCCACCGGCACAGCGAAGCTCTTCCAGTACAGCAGGTCTCGCCCTCCAACCGTGAACGGGCATTTCTGTGCAGCCAGACTCCCATGGTTTTCCTCTGTACTAAGAGCGCATAAAATTTCAGGTACAGAATAGTGTTTTATTTCTTATTCCCGTTTTCGTAAGCATGGGCCATTGGCAGTGAACATAGTGTAGAAGTTTAATTACTCCAGATATTTTCCTTCACTGTCCTATTTAAGACGAGTTTATGCTGATAGCCTATTTCAACCTTACTAAAATCTTCTGATCTATTTTCAGTAGATGACATTTTGCCAAATGGAGTTACTTGTCACTTGGAACACTAATATCATCGAACAAAATTCGGACTGCCTGGGAGCCACGAGGGACCCACCAGCACATGTCCGTTGTACAAAAATGCAGACAAGCTGGTCGTTGGCTCATTGAGAAGGATTATTGATGATCTGGTCCAGTTTGTTTCCCCCTTTTCCTTTGAAGTTCACTTTACCATCTGATTTTTTGTCCCTTTTCCCCTTGTTTTTAATGCAGCAGACTCAGGTTGGGTTTTGCGTGAGGAGAGACCTGACACTGCAGTGGGTCTCACAGAAGGTGTCAGTTCTGGAAGCTAAACAAGATCCGTCTCTTTCAGGGTGACTCGTTTTAGAAAGGGTACACCAGGGGCATGGCAGAAATTAAAGGAAAATCCAATTTTGACAGCCTTTCATTGTCAGAAGCTATGAAAGTCTTGGCAGCTCTACACTGGAACCAAATGCCTTTTATTTCCTCGTAGCAGCTTGCAAAGGGCACCCATTGTGGTTCCACTCCAGTCAGCTGAAGCGTTGCAGGTGACTGCAGAAACACGACCGAGTTATACACGTTTGATGGCCAAATACCATAAGGACAGACGGCATTAGTCCCCTTGAGCTCAGAAACAGCCCCAGGGGTACCAGTGAGGCGCGCACACAGACGACGACACGGAGCGGCTGTATTCACTTTCACAGACTCCACCACAACAAACTACTTGCAAGCTGTCCTACAAAGCGTATTGGCAAAATGGTGATAAAAGCATCTGGAATGAGGCATTCCCACTAAGTTTCAGGATGATTTAAACCAACACAGAACCCACGGAGGCTTGGCAGTGTCCTTTTACAAGTCCGGTATCCAAACAAAGCTTTGTTTTTATCATCAACCTCCAAAGATGAGAGCCAAGTGGTTGCTTCAAGCCCGAAGAGAAGACGTGTCTGTCACCTCTGATGGGCACAGAGGGACCCTGCCAGAAATGCACCCGCTTCATCCCCCAAAGCGAAAACCCGCCACAGGTGCCCGCGGGACCAACTGCATCTTACCTTCCAGGGGAAGGGCACAGAGCTGCTCCGTGAACATCGCTGCTGCTGCTGCTGGAGCTCCGCAGTCGGGGCTGCTCCCGGCTCCCTGCGGCACAGAGGTGCAGGACACCACGCACGGGGCTTGTTTTTAAACTTCTCCCCCCGTGCTCCTGATTGGTGCCGTGTACGGCCCATGTGGGTCTGCAAACGCACAAAGGTTTCTATCCTTTCTGAAATCAAAGTGTCAGTTTTGCTGCTGTCAGGGCACTTTATTTTTGTACATATAAGGAAGTGGCTGTTGATGTTATCTGAATGCGCTTCCTGTTTTATATGTATATGAGCAAAAATAATGTCACGTTAAGCTAAATTGCAGTCTCAAAGAGCTCAACTCAAAGCCTCTGAGCAAAATAATACGAGCGCGGCTCATCTGTTCGCTGTCTACCCCAGTCTGCATTCACTCCGTTGATTTTTATCAGAATTCCATATTCTCATGATAAAAACTATCCTCCCCAGTCCTTGCCAAAAAAAGAAGCTGCACTAACGTTGCCTCCTGCCGAGGCTCTCGGGATCAGCCGAATTCCAGGGGGCTCAGAGGATGCTGACAACCCCATCCCAAACATCCCACAGGTGAAAACACGGCCAGCAGCCGAGCAATGCCACACCACAATTCTGGCTGAAATCAGGCTCTTCTTGAATTTAAGTGACTAGAGGTTTTTTTATTTTTTTTTTAATGAGGAAGGAGGCTTTTGTGTGTTTCATGCAAGCAGAGCCAGCCCAGACAGCGGCCGTGTAGGAGTGCTGCATTCCAGGGCTGATGCTACACAGCTCAGCGCTGAAGGAATCTTTCCAATTGGAAATGATTGCTTTTTTGGTTACTTTAAAGCAGAGCAAACAAACGTACCGACTAAGAATAAAGCCTGTTTCGATGTAGAAACTCTTCTACTCTTGTAGGAGAAATCAGCGGCAAAGGGCACAGAGGCACCAGGGAGGAGAGCGGCCAGCAGCATCACCACGTCCCCTTGTCCCCGTGGCCAGGAGGTGCCACAAGGGGCAGATTCCGCCTCACGGTACCTGGAACCGGTACCAGGCTACCCAGGACCCAGGTTACCAGCCCCACGTCGCAGAACGCCCCGGTGAACCTCAGGGAGTGAGCTCAAGCCCTTCGCACTTTCTACTTTCATTCTGCTTCTCACGGCAACTCCTAAGACATTAAATGCAAGTTACTCTTTATAGATAGCGAGGTTATGAAACTTCAGGTTTTGCTGGAGGAAACCAAAAGAATCTTTTCAGATGCATAAATTAAGTGAAAGACTAAAAACGAAAGAAAGCTTTCTTCCCCGTGGACTTCACAGCACAGCTCTTCTCTATCTGTCCGCGCCTGCCAGCTCCGAACACAGCGGCCCTGCACCTGGAGAAACACAGGGAGAACTGTGGGATCCACGCAGAGAAAATTACTGTCTCTGAAATAACTCTGAGTTACAGCGTGTGACTGTAAAAAAAAAAGAGATGCCTTACAAATATAAGACTTTAAAAATGCTTCATGCAAAGATTTTTTTAAGCATTTGCATCACAGTACCTTATTTTATCTCATTGAACAGTTTTAGATCATTTAATTTTGGCACAAAGTAATGCTACAGCCAAGAAACGGCCCTAAGAAGATAAATCAGGCATCTCGTTTAGTGACAGAAGAGTGAGAGCTGTCACAGGAAAATTAAGTCATGAGACCTAGAACTAGCGAAGTCCAGTTTGCGGTACATTTATGTCCTGGTATCGACTGGTTTGAATGTCAGGGAAGAGGCAAGCTTGAGAAGCTCCTCCTGCCCTCACCCTCGCGCGTTCCCACACGTCTACTAAAGCACGAGTTCAAGCCACAGCCCTTGGCACCATCAGAGCAGCTCCGGCGCCTCTTCTCCCGTCCCAGCCACTGACCATTGTGAAAAGCAGGGACGGAACGATCTTTGTAACCCCCCAGCTACTCATTTGAGTTTGGATTAAATTAGTTTTAAAAGCTACTCTTCAAAACCAGACCAAAATCGAGAGGCAAGCCTTGTTTCCAAACCTAAAAAAAGACAACATCACAGGTGCACACCAAACATCCCTAATTCCTTCAGCTTTTGTGCTTTCATTTTAAATCTCAGAAGAAAACCTGTGCTGCAGGGAAAAAAGAGGTGGCATGAAAAAAAAAGAGATGGCAGAGGTGGCATGTGGGGACAGTGGAAGTGGCACTGCTGCTCTCCAGCCCCACTGCTGCAGAGAAAGACGAGGAAGAGGAAAGGGAGAACACGAGAGGAAGGAAATACACGCTGCAAAGCAAGGGCTCCAGAAGGGCTGGCACAGCGAAGAGCCCTCGGGGAAAGCCCCCGGTGCGGTCGCTCTCCTGCTCCCGCCATCACTGACACTGCAGCATCGGCAGCCACCGAGCGCGGCCGATTCGCCCCGCGCAGAGGGCAACACGCGGCCACGCCACACAAGCCCATTATCTCATCTTGCCCTAAGACAGAGCTCACCGGGAAGGTACCAGCAAAGTCCCAATGGCACACGTTTCCCAACCCAAGCCAACCCCGGCGGCTTCAAGGGACACTGCCGGCCGTGCCCCTGCCCGTGCCACGGCCCCCTGCCCGCTGCAGCTCCAACCTGCACCAGGAGGAGGGATGCCCAGAACTGGCAGGATTGGACCTGTTCACAGAGAAATTCACCTAATATTCACCAAGCCAAAATCCAAGCTCTGCATGCGTGGAGTGCAAAAACCAGCCACTCAGAGGTTCAGAGAAACAAGAGATTGTATTTTAGATGAGAGCAGCTCTTTTAGCCAGGATCTACGCAAGGAAACACAGGTACGTATCTCTGTCCTCCCAGCCACAAAGCGAAATCTCAATATTCACTCGCACTTGGAGGTCACGTCAGAAGCCACGAGCAGAGATTCCAGTCGGATGGTGGATCATCATTGTCCTGCAACGCCCTACAAAGGCAAGAGGTTGCTCACCTCCTTCATAATATAATAGTGCAGTGTACTTGTAACTTCAGTGTTCCTCAAAATTGCTTAAAAGGCCCAAACTCCCCACCCCAAACCCTTTCAAAGAGCACAGTACCAGGTAACTTATTTATGCCTTTGAATGTTCGTTTGTGTGACACATTTTATTCTTGCATGAAGCTTCTGATTTCTAGCTGAACTAACAAGTTTTGGGGTTTTGTTTTTTGGTTTGGTTTATTTTTTTTACATAAAGAAAACATTCTTATTTACAAGGAAGTTTCTAAAAATACCATAAGCAGTGTCACAGCAATACTCAACTTCATAAAAAGGAGAGCCACACTGAAACACGGGAACAAATTAAAAAGAAATTAAAAGAAGCATCCAAAAGGGTAAAACACATGCCAGTGGCAAAGACATCATTTAAACAAACCATAACAGGTTCCTAGAGAAAGGTGGTCACGGATCAACGACGACTCAAGAGTTAGAAAAACTTGTCTGGTTTAGGAACAGCGTAAAGGAGTCTACTTTAATCCTTGCAGATCTTTAAACCCTGCAGATTCCTATCTGATTAAATTTAAGAGGAGGTAGGACCAGGTAGGCTTCACTGGGGCAGGGCTGTCCAAGGAAGGGTGTCACCTCCCACGCCACCCAACATCCGCCCCAGCGTCAGGCACAAGAAGTTATTCTGCGTAACGAAAGATTAAACCTGATTAAATGGCAACAGGACCTCATGATGCCTGGAGAAGGGGCTCTACACCAGCAGGTAACAACTCCGCAACAGTAAAAGGCAAAGTAAGGACCAACAGGAAGGACGACTCTGAAACAGCCATCGCTGCTCAGGAAAGGCATTCCAGTTACCACAGATGAGAACATCAACCCAATGCTCATCAACAGGCAAAAAGATGAAGACTTACAAAATAAGACGGAAAGAAATAAGCAAAAAATTGTTAAGAGTTATTAGAAAGTAAAATAAAAGCGAGGAGAGATGTCATCCTGTGTACTCACAGAACACGAGTGTTTCGAGGCGTATGGGCATTTCCACCCACTGATCTCAAAACAGATGAATGAAAACAGAAAATGAAATAAGGATAGCCAAGATTGTTATTGGGAGCTGCTGCACGCGAGGGCTGAGGACTGCTCACAGGTGCACAGAGGCTGCGTTGCTCTGGAGCAAGTCTCCAAAAGATTGCTTTCTTTAGAAAAGCATCCCTATAGTCAACACAGTCACGACTGCGGCTTTTAAAAGCCATTCATGCAGCTCAACTAAGAGAAGTGTCACGGCTAGTAATGAAGTTGGGTTTGCTTTTACAACTTGAGGCACATCCTGCTCTGCTACCTACCAACCAGAATATTCATTTGATTGTCATCTTCTAGATAGTCCCAGGAGCCCATGAAAAGAAGAAAGAAAAATCAAGGTAATGTGGAAAAGAAAGGCAACGTGGTATACGGTACTATACAAACAAATACGTCTTACTGTCCATCATATTCTTCTTGTTCAGGGTGGCCTCTACCACTTTCTTTTAATATGGAGAAGGGAGGAAAGTTGACTGCAACGAAAAGAGGTTGATCAGCTTTNGCTGGTGGGAGGTGTCCCTGCCCAGGGCAGGGGGGGGCACTGGGGGGGCTTTAAGGTCCCTTCCTACCCACACCACTCAGGGATTCGATGAACTTAGCTCCTTACTTGTAAGAGCAGCAGCAGAAATGCCCAATGCATCACTCCAGCTATGCCGAGGAGGCGTTAAGTCGTCACACACCTCTTATCCTGCACCTTCCAAAGGGTGCAAACACAGCGTCTTGAATGGAGATGGCAATAGTGGAGCAGAGCACGCAGCTACAGTACATGAGTTTGTTGAGAGAAATTTTCATTGTACTGGTGAATTTTGTCAGTGGAAGGCAACTCATGGTTGATTTATGTTCTTAAACATGAAATTCATGTTTGGCATCGTTGGCAACCGATCTCTGAGACTTAAATACATCCAGAAACATTGCTTTCCCTTCCCAGTGCGACATGGAGAAGTATATTTTAACTACCCATTTCTTGATCCTACTGTGAACCAAGACAGAGGAAGGTGGATGCCGAGCGGTCAATCTGACACGGTGAGGTCAACGTCCTTCTCCCACTGGCGACCCCGCACAGCACTGAGCACAGTCGCTCAGTTTATTTGTTAAAGACACATTCTGACATTCCCCATACAAAGCCCATCCGATGGCGTGCTCCGATGCACCATGTACCCCTTCTTTCCACCTGACTCCTGGTACGTGTGCACCCAGAAGTACGTCTCGCTTGAGACAATGCCATTGCGCCTGTCCAGGACCTTCCAGTATTTCGGACTGAACACAGCCTACGGCTCTGCGTGTCCTGAGCGTGATTTATTTCTCTTTATGCCTTACTCTGACAGCTGAAGCGTGGCACTCTGGCAGGCAGTGAGATGAGCGGTCCTGTCCTCTGCCCGTCCTCTGCCAGGCTGCTCAAAACCTGTCTGGTAAATCACCACCAGCTCCCCTGGGCTACGGGGTAACCCCTAACTCACCACCAGCTCCCCTGGGCTACGGGGTAACCCCTAACTCACCACCAGCTCCCCTGGGCTACGGGGTAACCCCTAACTCACCACCAGCTCCCCTGGGCTACGGGGTAACCCCTAACTCACCACCAGCTCCCGTCTGCCAGCAGCAGCAAAGGTGAAAGATACAGGTGAGAGGAGAGTTCCATTGCTGGGGCAGTAAAACGAGGTCCTGTATGTGCCCTGGTGTCTTTTATCACAGTTTTTTTTTAACATTTTGTACTTTCATGGTCTTATGCTTAATGCTGAACATTCTACAGAATACTTGTGTTTGTGTGACCTGCATTGTGAC
Source organism: Rhinoptilus africanus (assembly GCA_013400135.1). Classification (NCBI taxonomy): domain Eukaryota; kingdom Metazoa; phylum Chordata; class Aves; order Charadriiformes; family Glareolidae; genus Rhinoptilus; species Rhinoptilus africanus. Next base: position 143,968 of record VXBO01001574.1, on the reverse strand, counting down.
CGCAGGGGAAGCTCCGGGCAGGGTCTGGCCCAGGTACCCGCAGCAGAGCACGTTCTCATCCGGCGACTCCCCACCCACAGGAGGCTCTCAGCAGACCCCGCTGGCTACCCAAGTCTTTCACCGCTTTAGAAACCTCTCACCTGCTTCCAGGTCCTACTGCACTGGGAATACATTTTAAAGAATGTTTCATTTCCACCAAGAAATTCTGTGCATGACTGAGGAGACAAGGAAACAGGAAAGGATTGGAGCGAAGGGTGAAGTTACAGCATCAGCAGCTGCCCCAAGAGCTCCCCAGGAACAGCCGGAGCTGCTCTGCCTGAGGGGAGCACTTCAAGCTTCCTCACAGAGCTGTGAGTCACGAAGTACACTTATTGTTCACCAAATAACAACACTACAGCGAAAAGACTCTCCCCAGCTCAGAGAACAATGTCTGTTGCATCCTCACACTGTATTATGGGGTTTTTATTAATTCAGCTTTTAGCATCTCAGCAGCCAAGCAGATTTCTGAGCAGAATTTTGAAGGGGGAAAGAATTCAGACCACATTGGCCAAACGAATAGGTGTTATGTGGAGGCGGGCAAGACAGACACCGCAGTTTATTACTAATACAGGATGGAAATATTATACTGGCTGAGAGATGCTGATTTCCGCTGTCCTGAAACAGTGCGACAACATGATACGACAGTGTCTGATGAGATGCATCACCTCCTCCTGGTGGCCAAGACACCAGGATTCAAAACAAAATGAAATCCACGATTTCCTCTGCTTGGTACTCTTGCACTACCAAAAGCATTTTTCTGTAGAAAAGCCAGAATCTGGATATCCTCAGAACATCACTGAGCCATGCAACTTCAGCAACCACCCAGGCACAGGAGTGGAGCAAAAACCAGCACTTCACTGTGTTAGCTAAGGGTGTAAATGATGTAATGTTCGACACTGCTGAATCCCTCAATAGGGCCTGGCTCATGAGGAAAAGGAGTCCACAACAGGAGAGAAAAGAGCGCAGTGGCTCAAGCCCAAACCCTACGGGACCCATCAGTTCACAGAACACGCTTTAACCTCAGAGATCCCGAGCTCATTCCCAGCCAGTGCTGCAGCCAAAAGCATCACAAGGGGCCAGAGGTAAGAGGTACGAGCTTCCTGGGGAAGCAGGGGGTGGCAGAAAAACCTGGAAGAATTAAATGGACTGTTCCTGGGTGAGCAGCACAGTATGCCGGTCTGTGACTGGTGTAAAGGCCTCAAATACGCTTAATTACAGGCACCTTCTCCCCTTGGGTGCCCATGGCAGTGAAACAGAACGGGTGTCAGGAGTTCAATCCATACGCACAATGGAAACGGCGGATCAGAGGCCACTGTAACAGCCTGTCTTTGTAAGGCAACGGATGTGATAGGAAAAAACCCCAAAGTTCTTCACAGACACAGACCATGTTAAAATCATCGCTCCTGAAAAGGAAAATTACCTTTCCTTTTCCATCTACTTTTCTTCCCGTCTTTGTTACTGCACCCGTCGCTGCTGCTGCTGCTGCTGCTGCAGTTCTCGGAGCTCTGGGAGTCGGACTGGGCATCGCTGCTCTCCTCCGAGCCATCCGAGAGCTCCTTCAACCCATCCGGAACGTCCTTCTGCAAAGGGAAGGAACAGATGCAGTTACCCCCTCCACAATCAACAAAATATTTACAAGTAGTGGGTTTATTTAGCAAGCACTGAGTGTGGATTTTTTTATGCTGCAGTGTCAGAACTGCTCAGCCTCCGGCCTCTTAAACACTCCTGCTGTCTTCTGCCAGGTCATATAAAATATGTACCTTCTTTTACACCGCCCTGGCCCTCACTTGGCACGCTCGCCCGTCCTTACGCACCCGCTGTACCTGTCTGCACCACCCCTAACCACCAACTCCAGCACACCCTTGCTTCACAAAAATCCACTCCATTTTTGAACTTCACAACAGCAGAAAACCACCTCGACGGCCCAGCGTCCCGCCGTCCCAGGCAGTGTTATTTTTCCCAGCGGGTCCTCGGCAGCGCCTGGCCTGCTGGCACAGCTCCTCGGCACAGCTCCTCGCACATCGGGGCGTGGGGAGCGTTTCTGCCCCAGGGCTGGGCGGTGGGTTCACCCCGCTCGCCCCCGGCTCCAGCGCGGACAGGGTTGGAGAGAAGTCAGCGGTGGTGGCCCTGTCCACACCCAAACCCAGACTGCCCTCTAGTGATTATCCCGCCGGAGTCAGATCTTAACCGACATCGCAGAGTAGTGACAATTAATGACAACTGTTCTCTGCTTCAGTTGTGGTCGTTAATGTCACCACTCTCTGATCACCCAAAACCGCTCGGCACAGAGCGCTGAGCCAAGAAGGGCAGGACAGTGGCCAGAGGCACCAGCTCATCCCCACCTGAGACCGACCACACTCCAAGCCTTGGCAGAGGCTGCCCAGGGCAGTGGTGGAGTCGCCATCCCTGGAGGGATTTAAAAGCCGGGCAGACGTGGTGCTGAGGGACATGGGTTATGGTGGGTTTGGCAGCGTTGGGTCGATGGTTGGACTCCATGATCTGAAAGGTCCCTCCCAACCCATACTATTTGCTGACTCTATCCGTGCTCCTCTTCTTTCCCATCAACTCATCCGAGTCATACGATATTCCTGAAATTTCATTAGCAATGTAACCAAAACTTTACACATTTACTGTACAAGGCAAACAGGGCAGTGCTCGTACTGGCTGGACAAATGGATTGGTCTGTGTGCACCAGGCAGCAAAACATCCTCCTGCTCACACCCACCGGAAAAATTTAAACACTTCCCCCTTCAACTGGAGACACGCGATTTCTTGCCCTTTCTCTGAAATTAGAGCTGTGACTGATTTCCACACGTAATGTCAAAAAGTACTTACGACAACACAAGTGTTATCAGTGTAATTAATTCCAGGCTTCTTCCATCAGCAAGGTGAACCAACAGGTTCAGATACTCAATTGCAGTCACATCTTGCACTTCACAAATAAAGTTCTTCCAACTGCACGTTAAAAGTTACTTGTAAACCACCGTGGAAGAGAAGGTATTGCCAAAAGCAGGAAAAAAGTCTTTCTATTTCTATCAAGTGTCACCAAAGTTGACAAAGATTAAGGTTGTGTATTCCTAATACTGATGCTCCCTTCACTAACCCTCCCTTATAGCTTAACCTTTGGAAAGATAATTTAGGCACCTGAGGCGCAGTAATTACACATTTATCCCATTTTTTTCAAGATGTCTTTTTCAAAGTCTTCTGCTGAGAGACAGGAAGCCTCAGCACGAGGTGCCTCCACCTCCTGCCAGGCAGGGAGGAACACAGGAGCTGCTGGAAAACCTGGACTTCTTGGCTTTTCCTGACTTGGCATTTCTAACAGGAGAGAGTAAAGATGATGGAGCCAGATTCTTCTCGGTGGTGCCCAGAGAAAGGGCAAGAGGCAACAGGCACAAACTGAAACACAGAAATCCCACCTCCATGCAAGGAAAAACTTCCTTACTGCAAGAATGATGAAACGCTGGAACAGATTCCCAGAGAAACTGGAGGTCTCCATCCCTGTAGGAATTCAAAACTAGAGCATGACTGAACGTGGTCCTGAGCTACGTGCTCCAGTTGACCCTGCATTAAGCAGTAGGTGGGACAAGATGATCCCCAGGGGTCCCTTCCCACCACCACCAACTGCGACTCCAGCTCCCCTTGCTTCTGCAGACAGCAGCCCCCTGAGCTCACACAGCCCGTACGTCAATGGATCTCCTTCCAGCTGGGATGGAAAGGTCTTCACCAGTATCTTCTGATGCGGTGTCCAGTCTGCACTGTGGATCCTGTGTTCTCTCAAAATTTCCATGCCAGACGCCAGTAAGAGATCTCCGCTCACATCAACTCCGGCACCTGCAGCTCGCCCTACTGCAAGTTCTGCTTTTGAAGCAGAAGTGAATCTCAACCGCAGAGCCGTCTTCCCTACACTACACTTCTTCCAATAAGTGAACGTACTCCTTTTAATGAACTCTATCAATAATCAAATAAAATTTGGTCTCTTACCTATCAGTCCTATGAATGCAGCTGGTAAGACGGCGTGTATCGGTTTAGTATCTGTTGTAAAAGCTGATTCAGTCAGACTTCTCCAAATATTCCTGCAGCCTGAAACCTTCAAGGCTGCTGGTGAACAGCAAATCCACAGCACAGTGGGGAAAAACGCAACGGGCACAAGGGCAGAGCTACAACACGATCACCCAAACGGGGACAGAGGCTGCTTCATATTCAGCGTTAGCAGTGAACGTGGGACCAACAAACCTGAGGGTGGCAGAGAGAAACGCCCTCGGAAATCGCCACGCATGAACGCACGGCTGGGGTGAGGCGTCTGCGTGAAGGTCAAGGAACCGACACACTGGGCTTCCAAATAACGCAGCTCGTCTCGGCGGGCGGGCGCTGGGACGTGGTGTGAGCAGGGGCCGCGTGGGTGCTGCCGTGCCATGGAACAGGGAGCTCCGAGGCTGCAGCGAGGGCGAGGGGGACAGGGAGCTCTGCAGGCGCCCCACGTCCCTCCTCGGGCAAAGACACCCCAGCAATCCCCCCTCGATGGCAGCGATGCAGAGGCATCCAAGAGAGAAACAAGGGCATCCAGAAGTGAAAAAAGTCTGAGACAAATATACACAATGCGTGCGTGCCTTGTACATCGCTGCTGTTTCCACTTTTCTGTTTTACTTTTTACTTCTTTGATCTTTTCTCTCTCAACTCCCTCCCAAAATGACTCCAGTTTCTCAGCACGTCAATTTCCAGTCTAAATCCTACCAGCTACATGGGACAGTATCAGCTCCACTAACATCATCCAGTCAGTTCAACGCCAGCATTGAATCACGGAGTGGTTTGGGTGGGAAGGGAGCTTAAAGCCCCCCCAGTGCCCCCCCCTGCCCTGGGCAGGGACACCTCCCACCAGCCCAGGTTGCTCCAAGCCCCGTCCAACCTGGCCTTGAACCCCTCAACGCCAGCATAGAATCACAGAGTGGTTTGGGTGGGAAGGGAGCTTAAAGCCCCCCCAGTGCCCCCCCTGCCCTGGGCAGGGACACCTCCCACCAGCCCAGGTTGCTCCAAGCCCCGTCCAACCTGGTCTTGAACCCCTCCAGGGATGGGGCAGCCACAGCTTCTCTGGGCAACCTGGGACAGGGGCTCACCGCCCTGATGAAGGACCCATGCGGTGAGCCAGCAGAGACGGAGGTACAACTCTGCTTCACCCCCAAGGACTTTACCACACGCTTTCTCTTTGGGGAAGTGAGATTTACTGCACAGCTGGCTCTCCCTCGCTCCTCTGCGGCGTAACACACTGCTGGGGAACGGTCAGCCCTGCTCTTCAGAGCGTTCTAACTCCTACATAAGCCATTGTACTTTGATAATCGGGATTCGCGGAAGGATTTCTCATTCCACACACCATCTCCACAGGTCCCAGGCCCCTCCTGGCTTTGCTGAGAAGGACATGGCAGAGGGGACTTGAGACTCCCCCGGCATTCCGGGTTTCCTGCTGCTCCGTAAGTTGTCCCCTCCAGACTACACACCCCCCGGGGAGGAAAGATGAGAACAAAACCGCAGTGTCTTTAGATAGGCAGGACACGATCTGCCTTTGGAACAACTCAGCAGCTAGCCTAGCCTCCTACTTCATACAAATCATTACACTTGATCAACTTACTCCTGCGCTCAGTTTAATAATATTGGAGTTTTGCAGAAGTTTAACATTAGGAAATATAACCAGTCTTAACGTGCAGATCCCACGAGCAAACCAAGCTGAACTACCACAGTAACTCAGTCTGTTTTGCTGCTCAAATGCACGCTTAAACGCGACTTGGCGTAGATTTAATCTCTAGGCACTGAGTCTGCCTGTGATCGACCCCGCTAACAACGTGCTCGCAATCTTTCAAAAGGGACATTTTTTCCTAATTAGTTTGTTCTTCTCTGAAACTTTTCAGCAAAGCTTTGCCACAACGCAACGCAGAGTGCACGGACAATGCCTCAATTACTTGTCTACTACCAGATCAAACCTTCTGAGTCATCACATTCTGACAAAACTCTGCTTTCCCACTCCGGATCTAGGGCCTGCTTTCTTTATTCCTAAAACGTACAACTTTCTACTTTCCTGTAGTGAAAAAACATGATGCCAGGATTCGCCTGGTTTATTAGCAGACAGATAACTACTCTCCCTTCTACCTCTGACAGTCCTTCCCGAAGCACCCATGTTAGCAGAGGGGTGTTTTAGGGACTTTCACGAAGCTGCACTGAAATCAGCTCAGCCTCTGCTCGGCACGACGCTGCTCACAGCGAGAAGTTTGCCGCGTGTCCGGCGATGGCATTTTTGGAAGCTCTGGCGATGTTTCACTCCAATGGCCCGTCAGCACCAATGCACGGCACCCAAAGGGACGTCCTCTCTTGTCATGTTGTGTACAAATCCTCGAGGAATAATGTGCTTCTCCAGTTTACAGGGGGGAGGAAGGAAATGGTGAGAATGGGATTCAGCTTAGCTAGAAGTTTTTGACAATGACAACGAGGACATTTTTTCTGGGCAATTCTTAGTTGATTTCCTTGGTAAACTAACTGGCACTTGTAAAGCAGTTCCTCAGATATTTTGAGTATTTCAAGATGAGATGAATCTCCCGTTAGAAAGTCTTATTTCTCTCTGTCGAGCATGGAAAGTGGTTCCAGCGGAGACACGTACACCGGAGTGGTCTACGTGCAGGGAGAGGAATCCTATCTTAGGGCATGGTCTTCAGATTCAAACTCAGAGAGAAATCAGGAACAGTGTGAGCTGGCCTCCTTCGAGTAGCTTAACTGGGGAGAAAGGTTTCCCATAAAGACTATGTTTAAAGATGTTAATCAGACAAATCAAGGAATGCACGCTTTTCCCCTACTAATGATCTCTGCCTACTATTGACAGACTGAGGATAAAGTCATTTTTCATTTCTAGATACGAGTTGAGATCAGCGAAGATGAAGTTGCCCTTTTAGGCCTAAAATCTCATTACAATTTTAACTGCTCTTTTATTTCTGGGATAGTACTGAATATTGGCAAACTACACCACAGAACCAGCACCTCCAGTTGTATTTCAGCAGCCAGGTGCTCACCAGCAGAAGTGTGAAGACTCAGTGTTTGCTTTGGAGGGAAGGTTTACACAACAACGCATGCTACTGAGGAGCAGTTCCCTCTTCAGGATTATCCCAATCCGGCGGATTTTTAACTGGATTAAAGTCACTTGAGCATTCAAATGGAATCCCCCAGCCGAGAGACTTACCTTCAGAGTGTAGACTCCCATGCGGCCTGGCACCTTATAGAAAATGCCCTCTTCCCCTCGGGAGTTGGTGTGTAACATGGCATTCAGGCATGCCAGAGGAGAAGTCCCACTGCAACCAAAAGCACAAGGTTAATCATGTCTGAGCAGATTTGGTCGCCTTCATCTTCTGCCGGGAGACAATCACGGCCCCTCGCCCGACCATCACGCATGCAGAGGCAGAAAGATTCCAGATCCAACTTCTACTCTCCAGGAGAATACAAGCTGAAGCTGCCGTAATAAGCACCAGTGAAACCAGTCCACGTACCCCCACTCCAGTCCCAGATAAAAAAAAAAATCAAACAGAAAAACCCCCAAGTTCAGGCTCTCCGATACTTTTTTGCGAACATCAAAGCGGTCACACATTTTCAAAGCTCTAGATATTCAGCGTTGCTCATCTGAAACTCAGAGCAGATTTGTTGTGAGCTAACGACAGACTGCAGAGCTATTGAAAATTGGGGTTTTTTTAAAGAAAACCCACAGCATACTGAAAGGAGAGTTGTGGGATAAATAACAGAAACTAATTAGTCAATTTTCCCTGAAACGAGTGGAGATCTTCGATCCCAGCCGGAGAACCGAGAGAGAAGATCCACCTTTTCACTGGCGCCGGTGGGGGTTTCTCTGTTTGGTTTTTATTTTTACCCATCCCGCTGTGGACAGAAGCAAAATCAGGTGGACACGGCAAGGCAAGTGGCTTTTGTTCCCACTGCGGGGTCAGGCTGATCACACTCTCTAATAGATAGGTGTCTCTGCTCATAAAGCGTGTCGGTCTCGAGCTCAACCCCTACACAGAAGTTGTAAGATCGAGTTTTTGCCTCCCAACACCCTGCCACAAAGGCTGGAACCAGAACCATCAAATGGACTAAAAACCTAAATTTGGGACTGACTGGCTGAAATCCCCCAGCAGGAGACGCAGCTGTTTGTACTAAGTTCTATGAACATTCAAAGAAGTCCCACCAAAAGCAGTGAAACAACCCTGGGAGGGGAGGGAAGGGGAGGAGGAGCACGGTGCTCCGGCGACACCGGCAGGGCACCCGCACCCCAAGTTCTGCCCGAGAGCAGCAAAACCGTTCAGCTGAATTTCTGAAGCCTGGTATGAGGAGAAGCCAACGTCCTGAAGCGGGTCTGGTCCCCTCCACCCCAGCACATCCCAGTAACAGGTAGGAGACCCTATGAGGAACACCGGCCAGATGGGGCAGCTCAGGAACCAGAGGGGAAATCCCATTACGAGAGGAGGGCCAGTATTTATGTCGCTAGACCCAATCCCGGCTCTGCTGACCGTTACACAAACGTACAGTGAGCGCCGCTCCCCGTCGGAGGGACCGCTGCTGGCGAGGAGCCGGCAGGGCACCATCCTGGCCCCGCTGCCCACAGCACTGCAGAGCGGGATCCTGCGGACTGCTCGCTCCTCCAGTCAAGAAACGGGCTTGGAGAAGTCCTCGGAGTTCAGGGGGAGCTCTGTGGTCACGCTGGGGTGCCCCAGGGCTCGGGCACGAGCCTGGGCAGGGGTGTGCAGTCATCCCCCACCAGCAGAGATCTCTGCGGGGCTGCAGCCCACAGTCAGAGCAGACGATCTCCTTCAAACCTACGTTATACCACACAAAGGGCCAGAAACCAGCCTGTACAGCATCCCCGCTCTGCAGGATCTTGTGCTTTCCGAGTGTTTGCCAGTGACATCTGCTAACAAATACTAGTGGAAACGGTGATGAGGAAGGTATTTTCTGAGCCCCAGCCCAGCGCTCACCTGACCGCCTTGGCAGACGGCTCAGCCTGATGCTCAAGCAAAAGCCAGGGGCGCTGGAGGAAGCAGCTGAGGCTCAGGGTGCCGAGGACCACCCACCCGTCCCATTTTGGCTCCTACATGGCAAAATTCAGTGTCACTCAGGTACTCATACACTGACCCTGTGACCCCTCTGGCTAACAAACGTCTTTCGGAGAGACAGGCAACCACGATACGACAGAGTAACCAGTAACCTCAGCATCTCACTTTGATCCCTGCCAAGAGTTCGTGGCTGCCTTCAGACACGGCATACCTCGGTTGACAATCCAGCCAGAATCCCTACCACTGAATAAAACCTTCTCCTAAATACATCCGTATGCCGTGGACAACGTCTCCTCGTCACCTCCTTGTCTGATCCCACCGAAACCGGCTCTTGGCTCATTGCTCCCTGCCATTCCCACTGCTTTTCCATCCGCCTCCCCCAGTGCTGCATCAAACGTGGACACCACAGCTGGATGCCGCCCTTCTCACACCAGCTTCGCCACGGCCATGTGCTAACTTCTCACGGCTAATCCATGTGCTAACTTCTCACGGCTAATCCTCTTCTCCAGAAAGCCACGGTGTCTCCCTGGGAACTATGACTCAGCGTGATTTCCCTCTTCTCCTTGTTCCTGGGTGGGATCTCTGCCTGCCAGCACTACCCAAGAACTGCACACAAGTCTATTTCATACAGGCCCAGCTGTGCCTGACCGTATAAACAATATACCTGTCCTTCTCCCATCAGCTCATCATCCCCCCTATCACTGCACCTAGAAAATTATCATTTTATGCTTCTTTCCAGATCACTAATAGCGTGTTGAATAGCACTGGAGGCACCGAAGCGTTCCTGTGAGGAAGCTCAGGGGCAGGAGGAAGCTCTGCCACGTACCTGACCTTTAGCTCACGGAGCACATTCTTTTTAAAAACTGGATGAGAGCAGAATATCAATGCTAAGCCAAGCATTTCACAAAAGCCCAGGCAGAGCTGCGCTTTGGAAGCTCACCAAGGAATGAAGCCTGGGCGGGAGCTATCTCCACAAAAGCCATACTGGTCTGGCATCGCCACGGCTCCTACTGAACCCACTCCATTGTTCAACAGCTTCCCCGCTACTTTCCTCATGGTTATCCATCTATAGTCAGGTGTCTTCCTTTATAGGCTCTTTTAAGAAGGCTGGCACAAACGTAACGCTGTTCTAGCCTTTCCTAAAACTTACTGTGAAAATTTTAGAAGCTAAAAATCAGTCGACAAGTCCCACTTAACTTTAAAAAAGAAAAAGGGGAGTGGTGTTGATTTGGGTATAAGATGTGTGGTCTTCACATCGTGCCACATCCTTTCTCCCTCTGTGAGCGACTGATCCAGACCCTGATTTGACATGCAAACCTCCGAACTGAAAAAAAAGAAGATACCCAGGAAGATATTTGAAAACAAGTGAGAGTCTCACCCCATAACTCGGACGAAGGCGCAGCCTCAGGGCTGTACGGGACCTGCGTCCCTCGGGAAAGCACCCTGGGCATTTCTCTGGGATAAAAGGTGTTGCTGCACCACTCCAACCCCTGGCCCGCAGCTCTCAGCTCTAACACACACAGCTCTCAGCACGCTAATGTGCAGTAAGACTGTGGTGACGGTTATTCTCGGAGGTGAAACTTGTTCTCACTGGAATGGAAGGATTTCACCCCTTCCTTGCTCCGTGCTGCCCTTTGCTCAGAATCCCCCATTATTCACTTAATTCTTTTTCCAGCTACCTGTGTTTTGCACCCAGCCTTTTTCTTTTTTCTTTTTTAATAATGAAGGCCATCTCTACTTGCCAGGACCACACAGCAGATCATCAGCCGCGTCTGACAGTTCCTGTCACTCCACCTCAAAACCAGCAGCTCGAGAAGCAGGTGAAGCGAAAGACCAGTTGCTGCCTGCTCCAGATTCATCACTACCCACCATTTCACTTCAGCCCCTTCCATCCCACCCAACTCCACGCGGCTCCGCCTGCAGAGGCACCGTCAGCCTGCCGCACTGCTGAGCACCAGCTCCTGTGACGGTGGTTCCTTCTGGAGGTCTCACAACAGGATTCATCCTTCAGAGAAGACGAAACGGAGCTCAGCAAACCTGTGCCGTGACCAGTTTGTAACCGCTGTGCTCCTTCACCAGCCCTTGGGGGAAGCTGCATCAGATCTGCTGCAGCTCAAGCCCCAAACTTGACTTCTAAAGCTTCTGAACTGAAACGTTCTCCAGCTTTGTGATCATGGCCATCAGTCAGCCGGGGCTCTTGCGCTTCTCGGCTTGAAGATGAGGGGTTGGAGGTGCAGGAGCACAAACCTTCTCAGTTTTAGAGGCAGGAATCACACTACCGGTTTTGAGGACAGTCTCACTGCAGGCTCCTGTTCCACCAGTTACCTACAGCAAACCGGCTCCCAGCTGGGAGTGTGTACTGACACCACGCGCACAGCGATGGTGGAAGGAGAAAGACTCAGACTTTGGTGGGAGCCCTGCGGTCGTACAGGGACGTCCCAGTCCATGAACATCAAATTCTCCCACAGGGACCTGAACAAACACTGTCCCTCCTACCAGCTCCCCTCCATCGCCTTCCCACAGCTACCGCACAGAGGTTGCTCGCCCCCCACCCCCTCTACAAGCAGGGCTGTTTTCCTTGAATTATTTAAGACTCTTCCAAAATGAGCCAAGACCAATTATTACTTTTTCTATTGTGCTAAATTTCCATATTCCCCTGTTCTCACAGGCTGCCCTGTTTTCACCCAATATTAACTGCTACAGAGAGACAGTGGGCAGCAAAGGGATCTCACTTTCAGCTAAAGGCAAGGTCAAAATATTTGGCCAGAACCTGGCAATTTGGTGCAAACAACTACTAAAAGTCCAGCGATTCCACCCCCAGTTTAAGCAGAGGCTGAACAGCCCCCTCACCCCTCCAGGGCTTCCCTCCATCCTACACTGAGGGTGCGGGTTTTGGGAGGTTTGTTTATTTTTGGAAACATGGGAAGACTTCCAAGTCAAAATTGTATTTTCTTCTACTAATGCTGTTTGTGACGTTCTTATCTGGGATGAGCAATGGGTACAACCCTAAACTCAGTTTTATGGCTAGATGCTTTTTATGCACACAAATTCACTTGAATGAAGATGCCCCATCCAGACAGGGCACGCTTCGGATTTTACCAAACTCCTGGGGTTTGCCCCAAGAACCAGCTCCTGTAGGAAGAGCCAGATGGGATGTGCTATTAAAACATTCAGTTGCACCCTGTATTTTTAGAGCCGGTTAAGCAGAGTTCCAGTGTTCATTCCAGCCCGTTTTTCAACCCAGATAAGTATTTTTACAGCACATTATGCTAACAAATACTGTGACAAATATCATTTCCCATTAGGCTTATGCCTAACTGAGAGCAGGAGAAGAATTCCTGAGCTGGCAGGTTTGGGAAGCGCTGGCTGGGGGTTCCCAGCTTGGTCTGTGCCGAGGGAAAGCTGCAGGTGGAGCGGGTTGGTGCTGGGGGGAAGCTTCCAGCTCCGGCTCTGTTCAGCGGGGCAAGAGCGAAATGTAAGGTCTCCAGGCCCTGCACCCTCGTAACGTGGCTCCTGACAACAGTGAAGGGACCTCGATCGGTCATTTCACCCTGAATCTCACCTGTGCACTGCAAACACACCACACGCACAAGCAAGAGACTGTAACTTTATCCCGCTGTCAAGGAGCCCGACCCCTTCTCAAAGGTATTCGGGTATTTCAGTGGTTTAGGTCGGTACCGGACTTCTGCTTCATCAGGCCACTTCCCTGGCAACAAAAGCTTCTCCTGATGAAAACAGGCCAAATTCCTGACAGAGGAAATAATTAACTCAGACATCTGCCACCTCCAGAAAGTTACTGGTGTCTCATCCAATGCTTCTAACAGTCATTTTTGACCAAAACTCCAGCAGAAGTCTCCCTGCTCCGGTTCATTGTGACGGCAATAATACAGCTGGGGGAAAAAGAGAGGCTAAGGCATTCAGCATTCAGGCTCTGAGGGTAGCAGCACACGCTGCTGCTTCTTCTAGCCACATACCTTTCAGAATTTTACATTTTAGGTGCCCGCATACATGAGCTGCATTTGTGCTTCTGTGAGCAGAAAGGATTTTTAGTTGTATTTTCATTTATGCACTCAGAGCAATGCATTCTCTAAACTTTTTTATTCCAATAGGGAATGGCACAGTTAGCCGACAGCTACAGCAAAAAAAGCAAACTTGTTTGAACTATTGCGATAACAGAGGGGATGCTCACCTTTACCAACTACCCAGTGCTCAGCGCCAGCCCCCGAACAAACAGCACCCTCGGGGAAAAAAGGTCCCTTTGTTTATACCGGGCCACATCCCGGCCGGAGTAAAACTTGGGACAGTTTGAATTAGAACCGAGGTCATCAGGCTGCCAAATGCAGCTGATGCAGACAGGCTCGGTCATTGAAATGAGCTTGCATTAAAATACTAAAAAAAAAAAAAAAATTTGCAAGAGTGTAGAAGATGCAAAGGTAACTCTAATATTTACCAGGATTCATTTGGTTTCCATGGCGTTAAAAGCACATACTGAAACTTCCTAGTTTTTCCTTCTCACAAGCTAAAAATAGCACAGCCTTTCTGTAAATCTGCCAAAATCCAGGCTGCAAACTCCACGGAAACGGGACTGGTGGTGCCAGCGCAAGGGCCACAATCCTCACTCCCGTGGCCTGACCTACCATCTTCTTCAAGGCAACTGGGAAATGCCAATCTGTTCACTGTCTGAAGTTTTAAATCCTTTTACTTTCCCATACCTTACACCGTATCCTCACTCACGGTGTATTTCACCTTGAGAAACACGCCAGGGAGTACCACATCCGCCCCTTCAACGTTACTTTTGTCAAAAGCAAAAGAAATCAAGTGCCCACACAGGTTTTCAAGCACAGCACCAAGAGTATATTCATTGGCAGACGCTGTTCAGGAGAGGTCCGGTGGAAGCGAGCACCCGTGGGGATGCGCCCGGTGACACCCAGAGAAGACGCTGAGCAAATACAGGTTCTTAAACTCTGGTTTTACCGGAGCAGGCACTGACTTTTGAGCTGCTCGGCACCTTTGACAGCAGCATCTAAAAAGACTTATTTTGGCAGCCAAATGTGGTACTTCATGAGCCTCTGCCTGAACCATTTCAATCCTTGCCCCAGCGCAGCGTTCTGCAGTGCCCGCGAAGCGGCTATTTCGGTTACAAACTCAGTTGCCAAGGGATCCGCTGGCACTGCCGCGCTCAGCAGCGCTGCTCGCCCTTGAAGATGGTGTTTTGGTAGTTATTTCCTTCTAAACTGACTTCTTAGTTCAAAACAGCCAATTTAACAGATTTACTGGAACTTAAAAACCCGTTTTTATTTCCAAACCTATGACTGCTACATAAACTATATTTTGTTGACTAAACAAGGGATTTTGGTAACTTCTAAATATTCTATTTTGAAAGTTAAAAGTTTTTATGTCCATCTCATTAATAAACCAGAAAATTGATCTCAAAGCGATCAAGAGCAAGTGAGAGCCCCTCTGCCTGCAGAACGGACATGTTCTTCACCTATTTTATTGGCTTTTTGTCGTTAAGAGGTAGTTGCAAGGCCAGTCAATGTAAGAAATACACACCCTGAGCTCTTGCCCCTCCAAGAATTTCTCTAAGCTATCTGACATTTCAGACACGTACATGCTGAATCTTCCTTCTGAGAATTGCCAAATTTAAGCCATCCTTAAATCACAGCATTTTAAGAAAGTTAAATTCCAAGGGAAGTAGCGTCTGAGGATGGGAAAGGCACAGGGGGAGTAGGGCCAGGACTCTCCCGAGAGCAGCTGCCCATGGGAGGGGAGGAAGGAGGTGGATGGAGCGTTTCTTCCCAGTCTCAGTGCAGCGCCCCTTCCCAGCAGCCTGGTGACCCAGAGGGCTTGTTCTGATCGGAAAACAGAGCCTGACCCAACCACTTCTGTCGGGTCACACGTGGGTAGAACGCTGCAGTGCCATTTTCCCACGGTGCAGTACTTGAACTGAAAAGCCCTGCCCTAGAGCACCACACACGGTGTATGTGTCTATCAGAAGGTTACATTACACTAAAGCTCCATTTCCAGTTTGGTGAGCAGACCTTACAGCATTTCCCCACAGCACAGAAGACCCTGCAGAGCCCTCAGCAGAGCAGGAGCCTCACTCCAGGGCTACAGGGGGTCGTGCAGACAGAGGGGCATCTCCTGCTGCCGGGCACAAACACCACCTGGAATTCCCTGGTTCCACACCAGGGAAGCACCCAGCAACCCCAACCCCAGAGAAGAGCCAGTTACTGCCTTCTGCTCTAAACGGAAGCTTGATCTAAAGTGCATCCACCGGCGAGTGTCCTCATTTCCCACGGTCACCGCACGCTGATGGAACCGGACTAAAATGCCCAAATGAACTCAACTGGGTTCAAGGGTGAGGGGTTTTCTCATTTCATTTTTTTTGAGCATCCTCTTCTTCCCCATTTTCCACTTGAATCAGACATTCACACAAATAGTTTTTCGTTTATTAGTGTATTAAAATACGATGGCTGTAAAAACACAGATCTATGGAAGTGTCAGAGCAGAGAGATACTGTAAGCAGACACCACTACACCAACTTCAAGCTTGTTAAACACATTTTTGATTTAGAAAAAGCAGCTTATTTCAGGTGTTAAATTTCACTTCACCCAATATGCGGTGCCGAATGCCCCCACCCTGCCCCGAGAACAAACAGGATGCACAAACCCCGCGTCATGCAAGCGCGGCCGGGCCGGAGCGGTGGCTGGGAGAGCAGGGTGAGCAGCGCATGCCGGCAGCCTGGCCCCTTCCCCAGCCTTCACAGAGACGGGGATGCAGGTTTGCATCGCACCGAGGCGCTAATGCAAACAGCATGCAGGAAAGGCAGGTTAAGGCAAGAGAAGCATTAACGCTAGATATACTACCATTACTCAAGTCTGCGTGAAACAAGCGGTTGCTTTTAATTAAGGCTTTTGCAGATTGCGTTAATAGAGGAGAGTAGCTTTAGAACAATCAGCAGTGGTTCTTACCTTCTGGAGTTGGAGTGCAACCCAAAAAAAGGAGAGAAACACCCCTTTAAAAACTTGAGCAAAACAATCGTCTAACCATTAATATGAACCCTCCCCGCCATCCACCAGCACCAAATCTGCAGACAAACGAAGCCCAGGCTGTATCAAACACGGGGGAGGAAGACGTAGACCTGTCAGATTTTTGCAGTCTATTTTCAGAGAAGCTGCCGACCCCAGGCACCTCCAGATGCATTTGTTTCAACCTTCACCACTTAATGAAGGGTTAGGGAAGGCAGGTGGACCCTTTGGAAACGCAGTGCTGCAGGGGTTCACTCTCCTATCCTTTCACACCCTCACAGCACTCCAAGTTCTTGGGAATTTGTGAGAGATGAATAAACCACGAGTGCAGCTGGCGATGACAGCGGGTTCGGATGGAGCTGCAGTGGGAGCACAGTGTGCGCGGGCCCAGGAGGTACCTGTGGGAGAACATCAGCCTGGAGGACACCCCAGAGCTCCTGGGCACACACTGAAGCTGGGCTTTACCTCCAGCTCTAATTACCGGTCTATCATTACACCTGAATCTGACCTGCGGGGACACGAGCAGACTCTGACACCATACGCTGAGCCCTGGATCAGATTAAAAACCCTTGGAAAAGTTGTCTGACTTCTAGACATGGTTACAGGCGTAAGCACCACCTCCAGGTTCCCAGCACTCCACTTGCTCCACAGGGCCCACAGAGAAGATACCTGTTCACACGCTGTGCGCATCCCTGAGGGACTACACAGAAATCAGCGTTTCCCGATTTGAAAGGAGGAATCTAGATAGAAGTACCTTCCTTTGGAGCTCTGGGGACAACAGAGTTAGAAATTACAAAGTTTTTGGGTTCCCGCCCTTCGCACTTCTGCTACAGAACCATAAGCCAGCTCACACTGAAGATAAATCCCAGATCTAAGTATTTTTTGAGACCTAAAAAAGGCTAGGGCTGAGGACGGAGTCAACCTGTTCGATTCCTGCAGTGCTGACTGCACCCCACGCTCTCCCTGCAACAGCTAATATATTCCTTCACGTGATGAAAACCAGTGTGTAATTTTATTTACAGGAGACAGTAAAACCTGCTAGTACTGCAGTCTCAGGATCGGAGGAGTAGTTTGTTAGGTACAGATCTGATACTTTTACATAAGGGACATGGGAAGAGGCACCTACTCAGTTTCTCCTACAAATAATAAATGCATTTAACACTCCCTGCTTATGGTAACTATAATTATTTCAAACCAACATTTTCCCCTACATGTATTATTTATGGCACCCACTGAACCTATCTCCATGTCTTCGTACGGACACCGAGCAGTACAGAAACCTGAGGCTACTTCAACTTTCAGCAGAGTCAATGCTAAGGAGGTAAAGAAGGCCCGCGGTGTCCCTCAGGCAGCTCAGCTTCTCCTCCTGGGGTCTCCAGGGGCACAAACCAGGCTCCCCATGAGGTACGGGCACTACCTGCAGGCAAAGGCTTGTGATACAGGACCCGAAAACAAGGTGGCCTGGAGCTGGTGGTGCTCAAGNTCCGGGGCCTCCTCTGGCCCCGCTCCAACAGCTCCGTGTCTCTCCTGTGCCGAGGACTCCAAAGCTGGACACAGTACTGTATCTCCAGCTTTTCCTCACTTCAGGAAAAGCCCTGGTGGGGAGCCTCTGCCAGGTTCAGAGTAGAAACTCCTTGACAGGACAGTTGTGAGTGTCCCTTCTGGACACTCGCCGAACATAGTGCTAACCTCGTTAAGCATTAATCTGTAACTGTCACCGTGACTAACACTTGACAGTCATTTGACCAAAAATACCTTTAACCCATACTTTACACCAGAGACTTTACATACAAATTCCACTCTAGACAGAAAGCCAACACGAAGGTCTCAAAGAGAATAAATGCCATGTTCTGGTGGTCTTCTGTTAAAAACGTTAAGCTGATAACTGGTCTGGTTTCTCCAGGAAAAGCCAAACCCAACTTTCAGCTGACTAAAGGGAAAAATCTGCAAGAACTTACTGCACCAGCATTTATTGGCCTCTTCTGCTGCCAGCCCCTTCCCCTGAAGGCTTACAGTAATTAATAGAGCAATTAAATTGTGCATGATATGCGAGGCTGGCCCTAAGGCACCTGCTTCTAACAAATGCCCCTTTGCCATGAGGAAAGAGCCCCGGAACCCCACCTGCGAGCAAGCCATCCTGGCCGGACAACACCAAGAGATTAGTAACAACTTCATAGATATTTTAATTCCCATCTTCCAGCAGAACGAAGACAATCTAACCACCACCAGGGTAACCCAACCCTGGCGGCTCTTAAATAAGAGGTGTGGATGGATGCCCCTGCCCTATCCACCCCCACAAACCCAGCATCACCAAATCCACCAGACACAAGGTGTTCCAGCTCCTGCAGCTCATTTGAAGGTTACATTTAAAGCAGCTGTGGATTAAAGAATGTGCAAAGTAATTGAAATGTTTGTCAGCTGATGGCCTCAGCTAGCTACAGCACCTTCCGAGCCAGCTCACAATTCACAGCTTCACTCCCAAGAGTGGGGGAAACCAAAGGTGTTTTGTGCTCCCCCCCAAGTAGGACCTGTCTGACATACCGCATCCCGGCGGCACGTGCCAGAAGCAGCCCTTTTACCTCTACTCCCTGTGCACAGGGAAGTCTATTAATGCTTCAAGGTATTGCAGCAACTCACAACCTTACAGGAGGCACTGAAGCCACTTTGCTAAGGATCATGAGGCTGGGAACCATGACCTGGAGTCATTTAGATGGGGAGGAACCTCGGGAGGTCACCAGTCCAACCTCCAGCTCAGAGGAGGAGCAACTACATCAGGCGTCTCAGGGCTTTGATCAGTATCTCCAGAATCTCCTCAACATCTCCACAAGTGGAGGTCACACAACCCTCCCTGGCGTTTGCCAAAACAACAAGTAGTTTCAATACCCTAGACCAGCCTACACCGAAAAGTGGCTTTTTGGCAAACACTGTGTTACCTGACCTCCTCCCTGCATGACGCCACAGCTACCACCAGGCAAATCTGAGCATACATACTATTTTAGGAAGCTGTGAAAAGCTTTACCTGAATCAATTAACACTGTAAACAAACCAAGGACAACTCCTTCCAGCATCCCCTCCCGCCGGGCCCCTGCAGCACAGGGCAGCTGAGGGGCCGTGACACCCGGGTGTCACCAACATGTTTCACCTTGTCTTCAGCGGCAAACAGAAGCCTTGAGGGAAGGCTAAGCGGGCACGGGTGGTGTAAACTGGAAGGAGCTGCCTGGTAGATTTTTCGCTGCGGTTCCCTTGAGGACAAGTCCCAGTGGAGAGCTTGCTGCTCACGTCTCCAAACACCTCCTGCTTTGAGCGCTGGCTGGTCAACACAAGGCATGCACAGAAAAGCCTGCTCACAGGATACGAAGATGCTATATATTACAGTGTTTGCCACTAGAAAAACCCATACTGGCGTGCCTAATTTGTATTCAAGCAGCTTCGTGGTCAGCCAAGGTCAGCAGGGGGTTTAGGAACACCAGGTGTCCTCTGGAGGATGCTCTGCTGTAGGGCCATCCTGAAGCACTTCTGGCAGGTCCTCCCATCCAAGCTCTCTCCATCTCCTCTAGCCTGCTCCCGCCTGGCTCCCTAACACAGCACAGGCAGGAAGATAAGCTTTAAATTAGCTTTTGCACTTCAGCACATTATTCCCCAGCTCCCTGCTGTGGCGAGGAAGCAGGAGGCAGCACAAGCAACCGGGAAACTCAAGCCTGCAGCGGGTCCCATCGACACCTCAGGAACCTTTCCCTCCCGGGTCCTTTTTCAGCCAGCAGCTCAGATGATGAGAGGACACTGAGGAAAGACTAAAGATGAGCTCATCAGCATGTCAAGTGGCCCGAAGCCATTTTAAGAGCGACACCATGAAGGTTGCTCTGACCCGTGCTGGTTTCCTTCATCAAAATTTGAGTTCTGGGTAACAGTGAACTCCTCAGCAGAAATACACCATCTGCAAGACAGAGACAGTTCCCAGTTGCCAATGCACAGATAATCCGTTAAAAGGAGGCAGCAAGCAGACCACATAGCAAGAGGTTGTTTCTTTAGCATTTTGACTACAGAAATCGGGGATGAAGGCAAAACTCTGGACAAGCTTACTCCATGAGAAATTATCAAATGGATTATAAATATTCTACCAAGATAATCCTTTATATTAGTCAAGTATGTCTAAAAGGAGGACAATGGCCTATATATGTTCTCCACCTGTAAGGTCATGACCAGAACCAGACTGAGCTGATGAAAATGCTTCATTTCTCAACAGCAAACAGAAGTGTCCAGAGGCATTTGGGAGTTTGCTGAAGGATTCAGTCTACACTTAATATTCTCTGGACTTGTGAAAACACTGAAGAACTGGGGAATCCACAGAGGAAGCGAGTTTTCGCAAGACCTGCTTTTTGGGAGGTAAAACAACGTTAGTAGGCTCAAACTCTCACAGCAGACTCAGGCCAGCAAATCTTCACGCTGAGTTTTTGTAGCACAAGAGTAAGAGCCCCGTCTGCTCTCTGCCAGACGCAGGATGCTCATCTCTTCCACTGTTGGATAGTTTCAGTTTTCACATTTTCCTATTTTTTTTCCTTTTTAAGATAAATATGTTTTTCACTGGTTATCAATTTAATTCTCTTCACCTAAATGGGATTTTTTTTTCCTGGGGAGAGCGTTTTATTGTATGTCCATCACGGCTTTAAAGAACAGCTTTTACAAGGAGGGGAGAAAAAATAAAAGCTGTCCTGCTAGAGAGAGCTTTTCCCAGGGAGAGGGAACTCTTTGCAAGAGATAATCTGTCCTCACACTCAGTGTCAGGGGGATCCAATACCAACTTCACCCTTCTCAAAATAATTAAAGAACCCTGCATCCTTTGGAAAGCCCTCACTACCCCCAGCTTTCACCCCTACCCAGGGGGATGTTGGGTTTGTTAGGTTTTATAGGGGAGTTATGTTGGAGGACGAATTTGCTAGTGCCAAGCTGTTGAAGTGTTGAAGGAACAACTGCTCCGAGAATCAAGGCATAGAGGAACATGCAACTTAGCTCCCCAAACACCAGACAGGGACATCAAAGTACTGAAGAGCAGCTGGGAAATGTTTCAGTGGCAAAGCCTTCTGCCAAGAATGAGGAGAGATCACTTTGTTGGTCCTTAACCCAATCCGAGATGCAAGAACATCCTGGAGCAGCGAGCAGCTTCCCTCTTCCTGCAGACAGCAGCACCTAGTGCAGGCTCCAGCCCGACCGCTGCTCGTATTTCTGAGACAAGTCAACCGGACACTATTTGCCTTTTATGTTCATCCTTTGTCCTCTTGCAAGAGAGTGACCAAGTATAGAGATTTGTCCCCCTCAGGCAAGATCTCAATTTCAGAACAGACAAGCTACTGGAGGAGTAACACAAACGTGATGCACAAATCGTGCAGGGATGAAACGAGGAAAGCCAAGGCTGCC